>JAQIUQ010004147.1:297500-602500 GCA_030378365.1 Hybognathus amarus
CAGTATTAATGGAAACTCCTTATTTGTAATACCAAGAATATATGGTAACACTTTACTTGAAGGGTGTACATAAGACTAACATGACCCCTTCATAATCATAACATGACATATGTTATGAACATAAAGGAAGTTTATGCATGTTTGTGACATCAGTTATGACATTTTTAATGCAAATATGACATAGTTTGAGATAGTCTTTTTATGACATCTCTGACATAAACCAATACATCATAACCTGTCAGTGTTTTTGTCATGACAACCTGACATTACTAAGACAACACAACCTGTCATAAACATGCATAGCAGATTAATTATCTAACTTAAGAAACCACCTGAGCTTTATTGGTTAACATTACATTAAACTGTCATGTGGTTCGATTTTGATATTGGCTGTCATGTAAGCCATTATAAGCTTTTTAATGACAAATTCAATTAGTACCACTGTAAGTTGAGGTCATTAAAAAATCACGACACAGTTATAATGGCCTCATGACAGCCAATTGTCAAAGCCAACCACATGACAGTTTAACTTAATTTTATGTCAAGATGTCATAACGAAGACATCTTAAACAATGTCATATTTGCATTCAAAATGTCGTTATTGAGCGAAAGACACTTGTCATGACAGTTGTCATAAACCCTACTTCATATTCAAGACATATGTCATGTCATGGTTATGAAGGTGTCATGTCAGTCTTATGCACACCCCTTCAATTAAATCCATTTATCCTTTTGAGTGTTACCGAATATATTGTATGGAATATATTATTTGGCCTGAGCCAATTTTTAATCAATGTGTTGTTTCACAAGACACGTGTATATTTTAAACATGTCAATTCCAACATAACTTAAACAATGTGCTGCACATATTCACTGCCATTGGAACAAACCATTTGAAATGTTGATCTAATGTTTGAAACATATTCAAAACAAACTGATTTGCTATTGTGAATCAGACTTATCAGTCCTACTGTTTAACTTAATAATGGTCTAGGGCTGGGGCGGTATGGATTTTTTCTTACCGCGGTTGAAAAGCAAGAAATTCCCGCGGTATTGCGGTAAACCGCTAATACCCAACCCCCCCCCCCCACCCCACACCCCCAGCCGTCGCCGCCGCGAATATATGGCGCGTGCAAACAAGCGCACACACAAGAGATGAACTTAATAACGAACATGTTCGTTCGTTTATTATTTCACATTTGGAACATTTACACACAGAACACAGGAACATTTAGAACAAAAAATGGAGTGATGTCTAGGCTATGGTTTACATCCCAGCCTTTATATTTTTGGCTAGAAAAAACAGCATGTTCACTTTGTCGGGTTTGAGGGAGGCCCTGAAAGACGTAACGACGTTACCTGCTGCACTGAACACACGTTCTGAGGGAATGCTTGTAGCGCAAAAGGTCATATATTTTCGGGCAACTTTTGAAAGCAGAGGGAATCGGACATGATTGTCCCGCCACCAGAGGGTCTGCGTGGGAATCCAGGGCTTCCTCCTGCAAATACCTTCTGATCTCTGTTTCCACACGAATTCTCTTGGGGATCGGAGTAGATGTTTTTTTTTCTTTTCTTTTCCAAGTAAGTCCGCCAGATTCGGTTTTTTGGGAGGGTTGGGTGCACTTGCTCCCTCTACATCACCGTCATCACGCTGCTCTTCGGGCACATCAATCATCATCTCCTCCATAAGCTCATCCTTCACCTCGTCAGCAATGTCAATATCCTTATAGGGTCGACAAACGCGGTCTTTGCCAATAGTTGAGTTGAGGGTGCACTGTATTTTCCATCAAAACGGCAGACATTTTTTCTTTGAGATTGCGCGTCAATTGGGTGTCCTCCTCAGCTGGGAGCAACAGATCCTCGGTGACTAGCTGCAGCACCGGTTTCAAAGAGGATGCAGTCACTAGGTCCGTGTACTACCGTGATTGTATATTACTTAAGCTATATAATAAATATTATTTATATTTTGTATATTTTATTACATAGCTATTAATATATTTTTATTAAAATCTTTTGTCTAAGTGGTTCAAGGCTATTTAACGAAGTCTAGCTATTTAATTTAACATAGTGTTGCTGCTCACACTACAGATTGTATATTAGCTACTTAGGCTATAAAATATAAATATTATTAATATTTTATTACATAGCTATTTATATATTTATATTATTAATTCACATATCGCGTGTCCGCTTTTGTCTAAGTGGTTCAAGGCTATTTAACGAAGTCTAGCTATTTAATTTAACAAAGTTGCGCTGCTCACACTACAGATTGTATACTTAGGCTATAAAATAGCCAATAAATATTATTTATATATTTTTAAATTTTATTACATAGCTATTTATATATTTATATTATTAATTCACATATCATGCTTTTGTCAAGGCTATTTAACGAAGTCTAGCTATTTAATTTAACAAAATGTTGCTGATCACACCACAGATTGTATACTACTTAGGCTATATAATATAAATATTATTTATATTTTATTACATAGCTATTTATATATTTATTATTAGCCTATTAATTCACATATCTCCTTTCCGCTTTTGTCTTGTGGTTCAAGGCTATTTAACGAAGTCTATTTAATTTAACAAAGTGTTGCTGCTCACACTACAGATTGTTACTTAGGCTATATAATATAAATAAAATTTATATTTTTTATATTTTATAACAGAGCTATTTATATAGCCTATTTATATTAATTTAAAGGCCTATCTCGTGTCCGCTTTTGTCTTAGTGGTTCAAGGCTATTTAACGAAGTCTAGCTATTTAATTTAACATTAAATCGTGATTGTATATTACTTAGGCTATATAATATAAATATTCTTTATATATTTTTTATATTTTATTACAGATTATTTATATTATATATTTATATTAATTTACATCTTGTGTCCGCTTTTGTCTTAGTGGTTCAAGGCTTAAACAAAGTTTTTATTAAATCGCTGTTGGAAGAGAGTTAAAACTTACTAAGGAGTGCTGAGGCAGGTCCAGCTCAGTTTGTCCTTTTTGAAGCCGTTGTTTTTTTTTTTTTTTGCCAGCTATGAGAGAAAGTGGTCACGTGCGTTCCACACAAACCCCATGGCCCGGGTGGTGCGTTCTTTTTCTGCCTTCATGGAGTTGGTGACGGCTAAATGGAGGTTGTGACCTGAAGCATGGTAGCCATCCCCATCCAAGTTTCTCTCACCGCAGCCACAATGTTGGCTCCGTTATCACTCGTGACACAAGAAATCGTGTTAAATAAGCACGTGCAATTAAAAACTGAGGTAGGCTACTGCTTTGGGGCTATCGCATATGCGCCTGTATTTTAATGCTTTAGCAAAATAGAATTCAAATTATAGACTACAAGATATATTACACAGGTACTCTTGCATACAGGCCTAATAGTCAACACAAATGGAATGCTATGTGTCATGAAACTTTTTTTTTTTTTTGCGGTGATGACGGTGACAAGCTTAGACCTGCGGTAGGGGTCATCGTGACCGCGGTATTGTGGTAATGCGGTAACTGTCCCAGCCCTATAATGGTCTATTCATTTTGTAATTATGGAAGGTAAAAACTGAATTGAATCATTTGCTGCTAGAAAAATCCTCTTTTCATTTAAACAACCGTGAGGCAGCAAAAGTGTAAGTGGCAGATTTTTTTAGTTATATTTGGCTCACATTCAGCCTTAGATCTGAAAAGTGAGGAGAGGAGAGCCAACGACGTCTGTGAAGCATGACAGAATTTCAGAGCTCTTTTTTTACTCAGGAGATGAGAGCGAGAAAAAGAAAAAGGGTAGAGAAGAGCGCACCCCACATTAAAGGTGTTGGGGGGATAAAAGAATGGAAAAACTGCATTAAAGACATCGGGAGTGGATGTACATACAGTCTGAGAGGATTTCGAGATAGTTGAGGAGAGGTAAATAAGATGAACAAAGGGATGGTGTGCAAATGCAAGAGAAGAGCATGTTTTGTGAGACAGAACTGGAAGGGGAGGAAGGGAAAGGACGGCTCTGTCCTGTGAGAGGGAGCACAGTGCAGTGACCGTGAAAGTGCTTAAATAAACACTGCAAGAGAAGAAGAGGAGGAGGGTGCGGGTACGAGATAGAGAGATGAACCAGCAAATTGAGCCAGAGGGTTGGAAAAGACAGAGCAATAGACTGTAAAGAGAGAAAGAGAAAGAGAACGAAAATACAAACACCCCTGAAACACTAAGACTGATCATCAGATATCGGCCGGAATGAATCACGGGAAAATGAGGAGAGAGGAAATTAGATCAAGTGAAGCCAAATGTGTGGTGTTAATGGAACACGCATTTTGAAAATGGTGACACCACCTATTCGCTGGACTGTAATTAACTATTTAGCACTCTCGGGACTGACATTGCTACCGTGGCTGCAAAATATTCTGTGTAAAATGGTTAAACTGGATGAGCCACTTTCAGTGCTGTTGGAAAATAGCCAATATATACTCACCTAAAGGATTTTTAGGAACACCTGTTCAATTTCTCATTAATTCAATTATTTAAACAACCAATCACATGGCTGTCGCTTCAATGCATTTAGGGGTGTGGTCCTGGTCAGGACAATCTCCTGAACTCCAAACTGAATGTCAGAATGGGAAAGAAAGGTGATTAAGTAAATTTTGAGCGTGGCATGGTTGTTGAGTATCTCACAATCTGCTCAGTTATTGGGATTTTCATGCACAACCATTTCTAGGGTTTACAAAGAATGGTGTGAAAAGGGAAAAACATCCAGTATGCGGCAGTGCTGTGGACGAGAATGCCTTGTTGATGCTAGAGGTCAGAGGAGAATGGGCCGACTGATTCAAGCTGATAGAAGAGCAACTTTGACTGAAATAACCACTCGTTACAATCGAGGTATGCAGCAAAGCATTTGTGAAGCCACAACACACACAACCTCTGAGGCGGATGGGCTACAACAGCAGAAGACCCATTCGGGTACCACTCATCTCCACTACAAATAGGAAAAGAGGCTCCAATTTGCAAGAGCTCACCAAAATTGGACAGTTGAAGACTGGAAAAATGTTGCCTGGTCTGATGAGCTCGATTTCTGTTGAGACATTCAGATGGTAGATGTCAGAATTTGGCGTAAACAGAATGAGAAACATGGATTTATCATGCCTTGTTACCACTGTGCAGGCTGGTGGTGGTGGTGTAATGGTGTGGGGGTTGTTTTCTTGGCACACTTTAGGCCGCTTAGTGCCAATTGGGCATCGTCTAAATGAAAAGGGTCTCAAATACAGTATTAGTATGGTGTTCCTGAATAATCCTTTAGTTGAGTGTATGGTATAATGTATGCAACTGTGCCCACATTTTAGTCGAATCATGAATTAAGAAAGTAAACAGACTGACAGTAAAAAAACAAACTCTAATATTTCACAGAGGACTTGAAACATAACATGGAACTCATTAATAACTGTATTAATTTTCTATGTATTATCATGTTCAAAGATGTAATATGATGGTGCTTTGCTTATATTTATTGAGCATTAGATATTTGATATTTTTCTTCACAATTTAGGTCAACCTTTAAACTGTAGTAAATGTGTTTAGACACACAGCTTTTTGAGGTGTTTCGTTTAAAATGTAAATTTTCCATAAATAAAATACTAGGTTAAACATTCAGTACCGTTCAGTACCAATTGCAGGTTTGTTTATATTTTATGTTTTTGAAAGAATTCTCTAATGTTTAACAAGTTGCATTTATTTGATCAAAAAATACAGTAAAACAGTAATACTGTGAAATATTATTACAATTTAAAACTGCTTACTATTGTAATACATTTTTAAATAGTAGTTTATTCCTGTAATAGCCAAGCTGAATTTTGTCACATAATCCTTCAGAAATCATTCTAATATACTGATTTGGTGCTTATAAAACATTTCTTATTATTTTCAATGTTTAAAACAGTCATGCTGCTTAAGTATTTTTGTGAAAGCCATTATAATGTAATAATATTCATTTATAAAAGTATCAATTTCTTGCAATCAAAACCAGAGTTAGATGTCACAGGAATTTGTCATTCAGGTTATCTATCTGAGTGAAGATTTTATATTAAAAGTTGTTTCAGTTGTACAAAGCCCTAACTGTGAGTCTTATAGTCTCTCAAGTTTTAAATAAGAATTTTTTCTCCATATTAAAATGACAATTTCATCATATATGTTTGCAATAACTGTTGGGTAAATAGGGAATACAGTAAAACCACAATGCACATTATAATTATTCAATGTGTCATAATTGTGATGAAAAGCCAGTTTAATGACAGGTTTCACTGTCGTGCTCTGCTATTAAAAATGTTTACCGCTGGTAAAAATGAGGGAAATGTTCACTAGCTTTTTTTCTTGCCAAAGCATATAATGTACAAAAACTGACTCTCAAAGACATTGCAACTCTGTGATACATTCACCCAAGTAAAAAGTTTCCAATGCGAATGTTTCTTTTCAAGCAGTACAAAGTTTGTGTCATTTGTGTTCACTGAATTGTGCTCATGAAATTGGATTCATTCGTATAACAAAATGAAAAGAAATGTGCAGTGAAATGTCGGTTTAGACAGAGAGAGAGGTACAGGCAGACAAAGAGATGATGAGAAGCTGTTCATTCGCCCGCTGCGCACACAAATGCACATAGCGATACGGAGAAGTGTTTATGATAATTGACTTATAAGCACCAGCTGGTGTCTGGCTGCTCACATCAGAATGTGTGGCGATGTTGCGGTTCATGTACATCTCATAGGTCAAGAGTCGAAGCCACAGCTGTCACACACGGCCCGTGTTGTGTTTACGGCCAGGCAGGTCTTCTATGTAAATGCATTAGAGCGGAGAGAAAAAGACTGACAGAGAACGACAAAGAGGTCATGCTGGAAGAAGGCAAAGGGCCGGCGAGAGCGTCATCTATAGAGCGTAGGAACACGGATCGGAGTGTGTGTGAAGCAGGGGGGAATGGGATTTTGCTTGGAGCTCAGAGCGGTTTGTTTGAAAGTTAGAGCGTCTGTGTTTCTGATACTGCTTCGTCATGAAGATATTTACAGCCATGTGTTAATAAATTATAAGAGTGTTAATAAATTATAAGCAGTCGGAATGAAAGAAAATGTGAAATTTTGGAATTAGGATAATATAATATGTAAGCAATAAGTTTAGAGGTGTGTGTCTGACAATAAGTAACGGCTGAAGGCGTTGTTAGGCACAGTAACCCCTTCAGTCGTAACTTATTCACGATATAGCACTTGCCTCGAGTAGTTATTGCTTGTATTAAACGGTTACCACACAATACAAATTAAAACAAAAATGTATTAGTGCAACTTTCATGAAGTAAAATCACTATAAAGCCTTCTTTCCGCTAGAAAAAAATAGTCCCTGACCGTGAACAGCAACAACGTTTCAATGTGCATGAAAGCTCACGTAAAAACAATATAGGAACTGCAGTGTTGTGCTAGTGATAAATCTACAGTCTCATGAAAATGCGTATCTATACCACAAATGTCATTTCTCGTGGCATTTATATGGCAAAAATGTTTTTTGCGTGTATATGCTCGCACTAAAAAACCCTGGGTAAGTTTAGGGGGAGGGCGAGGGAGTTCGTGCCTATTACACGGCGAAAAGTGCCGTATCATATGCACGCAAAAATGCGGACCATATACACGCAAAAACTGTTTTTGGGGAAAAATGGCACGAGAAATGAGCATTCGTGCTATAAATACGAGCTCACGATTCGGGCTCGAGCAAATAGAACCGTTAGGTTAAACGGTCATAGCCGTGTTTTATCCTTGAATAAAGCACATCTATTTACCAATCAGAATCAGAGGATTGGAACTGAACCATTTTATGAATACGTAAATAAATAATTGATATAATACAGATTTTCGCAGTCGCCTTGGTGCATTTCTCAGATCAGAAATTAAAATTCATCCTTTTGAACAAGTTGCAGATTGCTTTGGTAATAGATTATGTACAATTGTCTACGGTTTCCTATATTATCAGTTGCTAATGCAATGTTGCTCAAACTGTATTAAATAATTTCTGTGCAATAGTCTTACCGCTCAAAACATTCAGTCATTACTAATTGATGAATGTGCAGGCTGAATCTTGACTTTCACCAATGAAGAGAATGTAGATGAAACAATGAGAAACCATTTCTTTCGAAATAGCTCAAAGTTGCATCTCATGAACCTTCAGTTGGCAAGCACATATACAGTGCTGCATGCAAAAACAAAGTCCTGCCTAAAGGCCTGTTCCTGTGTTTGCCTTTCTAATTTTGTATTTTCGCCTTTGTGCACCTATTTCTTTTTCTTTTCCATCACAATAATATATATATTTATTTTTTTCTGTCAGACCACTAAAAGTGTAACTGTGAATCCTATCCAGTCTCTTTCAATCAATAAATCACGTACAGTAGTGTGTAAATGTGTACTTTTGAAATGGATATTGCATACAGAAGAAGTGATTTGTATATTTCAATACAGTTACCGTTATTGAAACTGTTGCCTTAGTTTAAATCAGGTAATGCGTAACAGTGTTTTATTGACAACACGACTAATCATTTTTGACTACCTTGTTTGTGAACAATGACACAATGACTTTTCATTCTGATGGCACTGATATGTTCATTGACATAAATACTTGCTTTGAGAGATGAACTAAAGATTTTGAGTAAGTTACAGTATGTAAGTTTTGCAGGTAATCTAATGTGTGGTGCTATTTGTATGGAATCCTTTGAGAATGCACATACTTCATATGTGCACATGAAGATGGATGGATGGATGGATGGATGGATGGATGGACGGACATGTACAGTAGATAGATAGACATACATATAGATACATGGATGGATGGATGGATGGATATATATATATATATATATATATATATATATATATAAATATATATCCAACCAATGAATATCTACGTATAGATATATGAACTATATACTGTATATGTCCGTCACGCACGATACGTATAGATTGATAGATATGATTGATAGACAGAGATATATAGTAGATAGATAGACAGGCATATAGATACATAGATAGATGGATGGATGGATGGATGGATGGATGGATGGATGGATGGATGGATGGATGGATGGACAGACATGTACAGTAGATAGATAGATAGACATACATATAGATACATAGATAGATGGATGGATGGATGGATGGATAGATAGACAGGCATAGATGGATGGATGGATGGATGGATGGATGGATGGATGGATGGATGGATGGATGGATGGTTGGACGGACAGACATGTACAGTAGATAGATAGACATACATATAGATACATAGATGGATGGATGGATGGACGGACATATACAGTAGATAGACATACATATAGATATACAGATAGATGGATAAATAGATAGACAGACAGACCTGACAGTTACAAATGTTGAACATGGACCAGGAAAACCAGGAGTGGATTGTGAGCGGAGTAATTACAGAGAATTTGGAGACTGAAGAAGAAATTGCTGCCGCTCTGTTCCACTACATACTCTGACACGGATGCAGTGAGTAAGAACACGGATGAGAGTGACCCTCCGGCCCTGGGCCACGGTCACGTGTAATCACCCCTGAACTCGTTCTCAGCTGCGGTTATTCTATATCCCTCTGCCGCCCTGCTACTTTTTTCTTGTTCCCTCGTTCTGCCACTGTCTTTTATCCCTCTCTGAGTTTCTCTTTCACTCCACTGCTCAGCTGGCTTTAGGCAGTGCTGTCTATTCCATTCCTTTACATGACGAGAGAAAGTCCATGGAAGGGGGGAAGGTGACGGTGATACGGCCTCTTGAAGGGAAAACATACATTAGCTCTGTTTTAACACCTACTGAGCTGTTTGCTGTCAACATAGGCAGCTACTTTCTCAAGTCAAGTTAAATTAAAGGGATAGTTCAATATGAAATTAATTTTTGATATGTTTTAGCTTACCTCAAGGGCATCCAAGATGTTGGGGTCTTTGTTTTTTTACAGTATTTTTAATTTGTATATTTTTCGGTCAAACCGATTGTTGTCTATCAGTCATATAATGCAGGGTGCAGGTCCACCCTGGGATCACCTCAAAGAGCATGCACAGAGAAGTCCAAATCAAACATGATTCAATGACTAGTAAATGTAAGTACACATTTACAGCCTAAGACACTGAAACGAGCTGTTTGTGTGAGAAAAAAAACAGTATTTATACCATTTTTATCGCATGCGCCGGAAATGATCAATGAGACTGGCAGCAATGACCTTGTTGTGTGTTGGGACAATGTAATTATTACAATTATTATGGAATTTCCTCTATGTCCTTCACAAGGACAAATCATAAAACAATAAAATGGTCTTTGTGAGATAAAACAGACCTGCTACTGTGTGCAACCCACTAAGACTCTGTTTCAGTCCAATTTTTTTTTCCAGATTCAATCTTAAAATCGTTATGTCCACCCTTGCATGTATTAAAACACTGGTCTATTGATTTATAATGCATCTCTCATCAGTTATCCTCCACAGGGGTGGGATGAATCTAATGGTGGGTTCTGCACCTGAATGCAATACAGTGTAATATCAATGTTCAGCTTCTGGGTTACAAATTATGCATCACTGCTCAAATATTTAGCACATGCTGCCCCTCACTTTAGCTCAAACATTTTTGTAACATATTACATGCTAATATAAAAAAGTAATCGAAATGATTGTGTTGCAAACTGCATTCATGCTTTTATATGAAGAGGTACATCATCATAATCTTTTTGTTTTCAATTAGCGCCATTCAACGTGAGAGCTGTGAAAAGAGCTGCTTTACAAACACATAAAACGGATAAATCTCAAGTGATCGTATTATTAAAACAAGAGATGAATCACTTGATTTTGATGAGAATCCAAGTGTCATTAAGGCTTACAGCGGTTTCAACAAACCTCTAAATCTTAGCATTTAACTTTAACACACTTAAGGTGCGTTCCAATTCACATAGCAGTATTCTGTGACATTTACAAGGATAAATAATGCAAGAAGTGTGTTCACACAGAAAATTCCAAATAAAAAAAAGTTCACTCTAAATACCAGGATGATGCACTTAACCAAAAAAAATGAAGGCTGTGTTCGAAATCGCCCCCTATACCCTCATTCACTATTCCCTAATGGGTTATTCTCTACTCTCTAGCCATTGAGCGTTAAATCAGTTGTAAACTTGTGGTTTCACTGTGGTTTCGGACACCACTACAAATGGCCAGAGGCGGACAGAGTATACAGCTTTATTTACTTGAATAAAAGTACAGATATCCCTTGCTAAATTTTACTCAAGAACAAGTTAAAGTACTACAGTCAGATGTCTACTTGAGTAAAAGTACTGAAGTACTTGTTTTTAAAAGTACTTGAGTATCAGAGTACAAGAGTACATTTTCTAAAATACTGCATTACTACTGCCACAGTGCTTACATTTATGGACAGAAACGTCCTACAGTACATGGAGTTATGAAAAACGTTAATGTTAATACCTTCGAGAATGTAAAAGGAATTGAAAGTAAAATCAAGTTATATTAATCGTTTTACCATGTTGCTTTATCAAGATTTAAAACAATTTCAGAATATTCAGAAAATTGAAATAGTCTGGCGAGGTGGGGCCACGGGTTGGCACATTCAGTATTTATATAGTTTTTTACCTCTGTATAACCACAGCATGTCCAACTGATCTAAAGGCACAGGCGCTTCGGTTGCGCATGCGCCGGAAGTGATCGCTTGCGCGTGTACGTCACTCATTGTTTACACAGAGATTTCTTACGTTTCTGAAGTTGAAATGTATAAATTGATACATTTCACTACACACTACACAAATTAAGTGCATAGTGTATAGTGCGTCATTTGGGACGCAATTTTAGAAAACACCCAGAACACTCTAGAAACTGCATAGCAATCGCTTAGCAACACCCTGGCAACCAATCACAATACACTGGTGTTGTTGTGGCAAGTTTGCAGTCGGCACAGCAAATGTGAATATCTTGATTGTTTTATATTACCTAACCATAGATTTAAATATAGTTTTCATAACAAGTAATTTTGTTTTAAGTTACTATAATTATAATTAAACCCACACCTCTATAATGTGTTGTGTTCCAGCAATTAAATCCCATGAGCCCTGCACCTTCATCATCATTTTGGTAAACATGATTACCACATGATTCCTGCCTTCGGCTACACTTTCATCAGCCTCCGCTCTAAACAAACGCACATATCAGTCTAATTTAATTTATTTAGCACCTTGATTTTTCTCCTCATTTGCAGAATCTCATGCTTGCATCGACTTGAGCTGAATGTGCCACTACATGGACAAATGCCGCTTCAGATAACACAGTATTTAGAGCTGTCACTCAAATGTTGCAGTGGTGTTCAGGCCAACTGCAGGAGTAGAGTAGCTCTCTGCCGGACAAAACTGGGTCACATCCAAACGTTGTTGCCAGAGTGGTGACTAAAAGTTGATAGTATTTCCTCACTGTTGTTTGTGGTAGAAATAACTATTTTAAAGGTATAACATGGATAATACACTTGATAAACCCAACAGACTCTGCTTTTAAAGAAACACTTAAAATGTCAATAGGTCAATGAACATATTTAAATACCCTTAAAATATGATTTTACTTCACTAAACTTAATGGGTAATTCCACCGGTGGAGACATCAATATGTATTGAATGTGGGTTATATATAGAATAGTATCATAAATTCCTAATTTGGGTCCTTTTTGGCCGATAAAAGGCAGAAAATGCCTTTTGTTAAAACTTGTTAGTGCTTGTGGATTGTCAACGTGATCTCATGAGAATACGTATGTATTTGTACGTAAAGTGTCGTTCTATCATACGTATATATAATTACGTTTTATATGCGCAGAAACGTATAATACAGACGTATTTACAGTACTAAAACGTAAAATATTTACGTATTGACAGCACAAAAACGTCATTTATTTACGTATGAACAAATCCACCGACGTACACATTTGTACGTATCACAATTTATGCATATTAATATCGTAGCATTATGTTTTGACTCTATTGCATTCCACTGTCTTATTAATTAAGTTTTCAGTCGCATTTATTGATATAATACTCATAAATATTAACATTTTGCTCGTTTCGCCTGCATGGTGTTAAACAATACACTATAAAACCTTAAAAATACATTCTTTAACGTTACTCGTTTAACCATTTTGTAATATAGTTTATTTACCTTGAGACACATAAAGCGTTTTCTCCTATAAAACACAACAAAAATTCACAAAAGACATCAATTTTATTAGTTTGATGTAATCCAAATCTTTAGAATCCATAGTTGTTTGCAAGAAACAACTCCTAATTCAGCCTTTTATCCAGTCGTGATCGTCTCCATTCTCAGCAGCGACCGTACATGTCAAATCCCGCGCGCTGGTGATGAATTCAAATTCAAAAAATGCGCCCTTGAGAAGCGATACGTCATGTTTTACGGCAGTGATATCAAACGTTCATTGGCTCTTCCCTGCTTCGTCACAGATTGCGACATGAAGGACTGTGAGACGGTTGGTTAATCATTTGAAATGGAGAAGCGCGAACCGAAGCCGGATTAACATTTTCATTGATTAGTAATTTCATTTCTGCTCTGTACTTCATACAAAACTATTACAATACTGCCAGAGAGGACTGCGACTGCAACGCTTCATCATGTGAACCGCTTTTGGTATCGGTTTTGACATTTTCGCAATAAAAATAAATTATTGTGATTATACTTGTCTGTTAGTTATGTTTTTCTTTATAATTGTAGTTTGTTACGTGTTAGTTTTAAGGAATTGTTATGGGTAGGAGTAGGATTGGTGGCTCAAAATAGATTTTAATGCTAACGTTATATTGTTAATAAAACTGCCCTTTCCCAACACCGTTTTATCCTTTTTTATATTATGTATAAAATGGGTATGTTTAGGTTTGGGATTAGGGTTACAGGATCTTACATTTATCTATAAAATGGTAAAAAGGGGAATTATACAGATATTTGTATGATATAGAAAATATGTAAACAGTACGTTTTTTAGCTGTAAAAACGTAATAATGTTACGTTTAAATGTTGCAGATATGTCGATATTATACGTTTCAGCATCTATGAAAACGGTAACACTTTACAATAAGGTTCATTTATTAAACATTAGTTCATGCATTAACTAACATGAACTACCCATTTGTTACTGTATTTGTTATTCTTTGTTAACATTAGTTAATACAAATCTAGCTGTTCATTGTTTGTTCATGTTAGTTCACAGTGCATTAACTAATGTTAACAAGATTTTAATAAAGTATTAGTAAATGTTGAAATTAACATTATCAAAGATTAACAAATGCTGAAGAAGTATTGTTCATTCTTTGTTAATGTTAACTAATGTAGTAACTAATGAACCTTATTGTAAAGTGTTACCATGAAAACATACTAAAAAGTACATTTTCTATCTTTGCAAAAACGTAAAATACCTACGTATTAACAATGAGACCAGGCTGGGATTGTAGACAACAATCCCCAAAGTGGATTGCAATGCTCAGCTCCGCTGGCCACTCTCACTACTCCGCCCATCAATGTAGCTTTTGGCAATGGCTCTTTTTATAATCAAAACAAAAATAAAATGACAGACAGGACAACAGGTCATCAAACTGGATGTGGGACAGGCGGAAGTACTGCTGACAGCGGCCGTCATCCAGACGCGGCTCCTGGAGCGGACAAATGGTGAAACTCGCCAAACGGTTCACCTCCGAAAGGGTCCGGTGGAAATACAGAGCAAATACAGAGTGGTGACTCTCTCAATGAATGCTCGATCATCATAAAAAAGATGGCCGCCAACGGGTGTCGATTCTGATGCGCGTGACGCGCATAAATTTCGCTTTAAACTTTTGTTTTTACACACGTCAAATTCGTGCAGAAATTGACGCGTGTAAAGACAAAAGTTTGAAGCAAGATTTGCCTCCTACAATGATATAAAATGACGATTTTTGCGTCATTGTAGGAGGAAGTGAAAAAAGTAACTAGCGGATTTCTCTCATCTCAGGGGAAAATGGAGAGAGATTTGCAGGACCATTCAATAGTATGACTGGGTTTCTAACAATGGAAATCTTAATGCAAATGGGTGGAGTGTCCCTTTTAAAAAAATAAGTTATGTGAACCACAACAAAACTGCAAAAGATAATGTGAATAATCTTGAAAAAGTCCAGAGGAAGTGACAGCTGTTTAGTGCTGCCAGCTCTTACTATCTGTCTCATTATCACCTCTTAGCATTTCAACCTGCCTGAGCTTTCAGCGTTAAACAAGCAGCTGTTAGCAAGGAGACTTAGCTTCTGCTTTCCTTCCCCTGTGAGTTTAACTGTTATTAGCTTCTGCCATTGAACAGGGTTAAGAATTAATACCATAATGGAGCTTTATTGGGCACATGTCCTCACCACAGTCCTCTAGGTCAAGGATAAATCATTCTCTGCTGAATAAGAGCAGTGGCTTCTCGACATTGACCATGAAGAGAACTAATAACTTAGCTTTAATCAGGAGCTAAAACACAAGACAACCGGCTAGCACTTACTGGAATGAAAACATATGTTGCTCTCATCTATAACAGCCTTTCCATGTGTGTCCATTTGCAGTTCTTGTGTCAGGGGACTGAAGTGCTATAATTTGTGTTTTTATCATTCCCAGGTCAGGGCAGTTGGCGCTGGGAAACAATGAAGCTAATTACAGAACCGTTTCAACCTTCACTGCAGGAGAAAAAAATTCTTAATTTTTTTTGGTCTTTAAATATTTTTGAAAGAATGAGGTTATATAACGAGAATTACGTTTATTTTTCCTACCACACTGGCAATTTTTTCTTGTTAAAAAGCAAATAGGATGAAAATCATTATGCTTAAAACAAGAAAAAGAACAGTAATTCTTTTTTTTTCTGAAAACAGTTAATGTATAGACAGTATGGATGCCCATTTCCGGCACAAAAGAAACACAAAAGCATGCATTAAAAATCAAAATTGTGAATTATGCGATGAAAAGTCAGGATTGATTTAAAAAGTCATAATTATGAGATACAATTGTGATATTATGGCATACCAAATCAAAATTATGCCTTACTGTAAAAAGTCATAATTATGAGTTAGAAAGTCGAAATGATGGCATACTAAATTGAGATTAAGACTTACTGTAAAACGTGTCATTATTACGTTCTATGTCATTTCAAAATGTAACGACTTAATCGCAAAATTAAGACTTTTGAAGTCATTATTTCAGCGTTTAATCTTATGATTATAAACAAATATGGGTAACAATAAGGGTGCACTAAAATGCATTAATTCATGCTTAACTAATGCACAGATAATCATGAGTTAATGTATAACTCATGAAGAACTAAACCATTAATTACTGATTACTGCATCAGCAACTAATAAAGACTCTATATGATTAATAGATTAAGTAATACATGAATTGCTATTAATTCAATGTGTCATTGTGTATTAATTCCTTAATAATATATTTTATGAACTAATAGTGTAAATTAATTTGTTAATTACCACAATTAGTCAAAGCTATGCACTTCAACTTCCAGTTGTCTGCTTTAATTAATCATTAGCAAATGATTTGCAAAGGTATCATTATGTTATGACTTTACTTGTTGGGGCACATCATTATTAACTAGTCATTTAGTAATTTGCACATGAATTTGCAGTTACAATGAAGTAATTAATCATGTATTAATGCATATTAGTGTACCTGTCGTATTATCTGGAAGTTATAATACAAGGCTTTGGCTCATTCTGGTAATTAACCTATTAATTGACAATATTAGTTAAAAAATGAGTTATTATGGAATTAATCCATAATTACATATTTAATTAAGAACAATTCATGCATGAACTAATACATTAACCTTACATACTCTTAATTAGCTCCTAATGTGGTAATCATTAATGAATAGCTTAAATAATCATTAGTTACACATTAATTCAGTATTATCTGTGCATTAGTTAAGCATGAATTAATGCTTATTGGTGCAGCCATATTGTAAAGTGTTACCCAAATAGGTCATAAATTAGAATTATGTTTATGCATTAATCTTTTATGTGATGCGACACAAATGGCCTTCCATTCCATATACTGTATATATGTCATTCTGCGGGACAACAAGATTACACTTTTTTTTCTGAACATATTTTTTGCTTTGTCCTTGAATCTTTGGAATTAGCGGTTCTACATCAAATCAACCGAAACAAGCATGATTTGAGTGGCAATTAACTTCTCTAAGATCAGTCATACTGAGCAATACTTTACTTTCTAAAAGCTTTTAACACACCTATGTGACTGCGCTGCACTGAGCCATACTCAGTGATATCTTCCTATTCCAAGTTCTTTCAGAAGAGAATACAGCAATTGTCTCACCTTTTATGAAACAAACAAAAGTCCCACGGTTAGTGAAATATCACTTTCAGTGATTGAAGTCAAGGTTGGTAACACTTTCCGGTACTTTTCTTCTTTGTTCCCAAGTGCCATTTACTGCTGCTTGTTCCCAAAGAGGCAGAGCACTTCACTATAATAAAACCAGGCTTTTAATATTATTTATATTGAGAACATTGAGGCACAGCTTTAAATGAAATTAGTGTTGTCGTGCCCTAGACGTCAATCAATGTGATGGGTTTGGTTTCTACATCTAGTGAGTCTATGTAGCAAATTAAATTTAATAGAGTGCAATCAGGGTAATACTTACAGGATAATGAATGACTTAGATGGCTGATGTTAAGGGCATGAGGCTGTTGTAGCTTGCTTCGTTTTTGCTTGATTTATGCTGTAATAAATGTAAAAAAATACAGAATTTTAGAGAACTTTAGAAAAGTTAAATATACTGTATAAAATCGACTTTCACTCCTGTTAGTTTCAGCTTAGGTCTGGGTTTGTATTTCTTCAATTCTACTGCCATCCACTGGCACCAGATAACTTTACAACATGAGGTTTATTGGCACAGTTTTCAACTGAGCTGGATATTTCACATTTGCATTAGGTCTTGTAGGAGTCTGAAGTTTACACAAGAATAAAAATGATTTCATCAGTGCAAACCTGTATTATTTTCTTTCTTCTGTGGAGCATGAAAGAAGACCTTTTTACTTGAGAAATAATCTATTTCCATAAAAAATGGCTTTAGAGCTTTTCAAAAAGGACGCAAAACCACCATAAAAGTGTCATAACTGTAGTCTATATATATATATATATATATATATATATATGCATTGTTCCAAAGTGTCTGTTACCAAAATGTTTTTTTTTTTATGTTTAAATCCAAAGCTGCATATATTTTACCAAAAAAAAGAGTAAAACTAAATATTATTACAACTTAAAATAACTGTTTTTTGTAATATACTTTAAAATGTAATTTATGTTTTTAAAAGAAGTCTCTTCTGCTCACCAAGGCTGCAAATGTTTGATAAAAAATACACAAAAAACACAGTAATATTGGGAAATATTATGACAATTTAAAATGACTTTTGTTTTTTGTTAATATATATTAAAATGTAATTTATTCCTCTGAAAAAAAGCTGAATTTTCAGCATCATTACTCCAGTCTTCAGTGTCATATGATCCTTCACAAATCACTCTAATATGATGATATTATGCTCCAAAAACATGTAAGATTATTATGCATGTTAAAAACAGTTTTTTACATTTTTATTTTCAAAAGAACAGCTTTTATCTGAAATCAGGGTTTCTGCAGGTTTCACAAAGTCAAATTTAAGACTTTTTAAGACCATTATGAATGAAATTTAAGACCTATATCACGGAAAAAACAAACGGACAAAGGAAACACGTAACGAGTCTCAAAATTATTCGCAAAGTAATTTAATGTATTCAAACTGTCGAAAATCAGCACGAACGGTCCCGTGATTTTGGAAATTAGTTCTGTTTTTGTTTTTATAAAATCTCCTATTCCAAATCGCGTAATGTAGGCCGTTTTATCTTTCCCGCACCTGAGGATTTAACGTTAGTGATGTCAGAGACTGGAAACATCGTTAGAAACAATGTAGGACTGGTGTCTTGTCACCGTGTGGAGAACCCAGAGCACCTCCGTTGGCTCTGATCCAAAAGCAAAATTAAAAATCAGCAAAATCTGATCCAAAATTCAGATATTTCAAGCCAAGTATCGCTAAACTTAAAATCCGTATTATGTCTGTCTGTGGTATCTGAGATACGTGCCAATAACACGAAACCTCAAAACTGATTGGCTGTTGCATATTGGTCTATTTTGTAGTCGTAATACAGCGAATTATATTTGAACTAGCAAGAAAAGAACTACAACCACAGAATATTTTTTTAATTCCAAAATGCTGTTGGAACATTTCAATGAGATTTACATGGACGTAGAAAAATTAAGACCTGTTTAAAATGATTTAAGACCTAGAACACAATACTTCAGCAAATCTAAGACCTTTTAAGGCCTTAAATTGTGATTTGGAAATTTTAGACTTTTTTAGACTTTTTAAGACCCACGGAAACCTGGAAATGGAAAGCTTTTGTTACATTAAACACTACCCTTTAAAAAGTTTGGGGTCAGTAAGAATTTGTATTTTATTTTTGGGGGAAATAAATAAGAAATCAATACTTCTATTCATCAAGGATGAGTTACATTGATCAAAAGTTACAGTAAAGACATTTATAATGCTAGAAAAGATTCTAATTAAATAAATGATGTTCTTTGAACTTTCTATTCATCAAAGAATCCTGAAATAAAAATGTAAAAAACTGTTTTCAACATGGATAATAATCATGTTTTTGGAGCATAAAATCATCATATTAGAGTGATTTGTGAAGGATCATGTGAAACTGAAGACTGGAGACTGGATATATATATGGACCAAAACAAAGCTTCCATTCCACAGTTAATGCAAGAACCTTGAGGAACTCAATGCCATTAGCTGTGATAATAGTCGTGCCTCTCTCTTTCCCTGGGTTAGCTTTATGAAGCCATGGATCTTGCTGTGGTCTGGCTGAAGGAGCTCAGCGTGAGGAAGGTGAGCTGAGATACTGTAATTTAATGTACATCATCAGATCAGAGTGCACCATTAGAGACATAAATGCATTAGACCTTTAAGTGTGCTGTTTTTAAGTGTGTTTGTTTGTGTAAGTAGTACAGAGAAAAATAGAGGAAGGGTGGTTGAAGATGGACTCTTTTAACTGTTCCCATCTGTGATATTGTTTCTTTAATGCCTCAATTGTTTTTCCTTGACAGCAATGAAGATTAGGCGGAGAGCAAATGGAGACTTTTTCTCACATCCAGTGCTTGTCAGATTTTTCTCCTGAGAAAGACTCTAATCTCTTGTTTTCAAGAGTTTCTGAAGTGATCTCAAACGATAGCACAATTTGTGCTCAGAGGAGAATACATTTTAAATGCATATCTAAGTACATTTGTCAAGTTTTATGATTATATAGCATTAAGCAAATATGATAAAACGGGTAACAAGGACATAAGAGTACAGGAGTCCAATTGTGGTCTCACGAACTATGAAAAAAGCAAAGTAGTATTGTTAAGTTGACGTTTATCATCATTGGAGCACTATCCACCATCACACGCACACTTCCTCAGCTCTATGCAGCAGTGTTTGAGTTATTGTTCCTCCAGCTCTCGGGTCAAGATGAGGACCTTATTAGTGAATGCAGTTCATAACCTATGATAATTAATAAAGGAATTTCAAAGACGAGAAAGTGAGGATGAGACCATGATGACTCTAGTGCTCCAATCACGAGTGTTAGTTTATTTTAAAAAGTGGTCGAGACAGTTGAGAGGTCACATCATGAATATTAATATATTCATAAACAATTTAATACCGTATCTTTTTGACAAAACGTTCATGTGAAATGAAATGTAAACAATAGCATTATGAATGTAGAATATATATATATATTTATATATATATATATATGAAGAGTTCAGATGCAAAAGCCTCTAAGTGCCATTTGAAATTTTCTTCTAAAATGATCATTTTTATCAAGCTTGTATACTTAAGTTCAGTAATTTCACTTAAATGGCAATGAAGATTACCTATTAATTGTCATTTAAGTGAAATTACTGAACTTAAATATACAAGCTTGATAAAAATGAAGAAAATTTCAAATGGCATTTAGAGGCTTTTGCATCTGAACTCTGGATGGATGGATGGATGGATGGATGGATGGATGGATGGATAGATAGATAGATAGATAGATAGATGATAGATAGATGATAGATAGATGATAGATAGATGATAGATAGATGATAGATAGATGATAGATAGATGATAGATAGATGATAGATAGATGATAGATAGATGATAGATAGATGATAGATAGATAGATAGATATATATATAGATATAATAGATAGATAGATAGATAGATAGATAGATAGATATAGATAGATAAATAGATAGATAGATATATATAGATAGATACAATAATGATAGATAGATAGAATAGATAAATATATATATAATAGATAGATAGATAGATAGATAGATAGATAGATATATAGATAGATAGATAGATAGATAATATATAGATAGATACAGATAGATACAGATATACATCAGATCAGATCATATAGATAGATAGATAGTATAGATAGATAGATAGATAGATAGATAGATAGATAGATAGATAGATAGATAGATAGATAGATAGATAGATAGATAGATAGATAGATAGATAGATAGATAGATAGATAGATAGATAGATAGATAGAATAGATAGATAGATATAGACAGACAGACAGACAGACAGACAAACAGACAGACAGACAGACAAGAACAAAGACAGACAAGAACAGACAGACAGACAACAGACAGACAGACAGACAGACAGACAGACAGACAGACAGACAGACAACAGACAGACAGACAGACAGACAGACAGACAACAGACAGACAGACAGACAGATAGATAGATAGATAGATAGATAGATAGATAGATAGATAGATAGATAGATAGATAGATAGATAGATAGATAGATAGATAGATAGATAGATAGATAGATAGATAGATAGATAGATAGATAGATAGATAGATAGATAGATAGACAGACAGACAGACAGACAGACAGATAGATAGATAGATAGATAGATTTAAATTGTAATATTTTGCAATAATATAATTTTTGCTGTATTTTTTATTAACTAAATGGAGCCTGTCAAAATAAGAGACTTATTAAAAAAATCTTACGACCCCAGTTTATAATATACGTACATATTAATATATAATGTATATTTGTATTTTTTATATATAAAAATAACTCAAATATACCAAAAAAATTTGAATGGAAAAATGTTAAAAATACTAATTTAAACAGAAAGTTCAATAACTCTTTGAGTTGCTGTTTTTGATGTAAATGATGTTCTCATTACACAGTGATTGAGGGATCAATCACGCTTTAAGTAATTCAAGCAGTCAAATGAACTTGCGACATTAATTTGACAACTTCATTCTGCTAATGTAAGCCCTTGGATTTTTAACTCGGTGGATAAATGCATTAGTAATTGATTGTCAAATTTGACACTTTGGAAAATTTGAGTGGTTTAGGGTTGTAAATTTAGACACTAATGTAGATTTTTCATTTGATTTATTTTTCTTTTATTCTCTATTCGATCAATCACTGCCATGAGATATTTCATAAAGTGGTGTGGACTGTGGAGAGATCATGATGCTTATGACTCCTAAACTGAGGGACAGAGGAATACTCATAATAATGAACCACTATTGAGCTCAAACACAGTATACTTGAGCCAGAACACTAACTCATTTGTTTGCCACAACATTCATCATGAGGCACACTGGCACAGGCTGTCTCGCCATCGTTCTGCCTGCCCGTCTATGTCTTTCCCTTTGCTGCAATAAGCAACAAAAGATGATTGATCTGGCAGGCTCCCTGATGGCTGGCGGTATCACACGCTCAGTGGACGATGGCGGCGAGCTCTATTGTCTTACAGTGATGCGGCTAAATGAGTCTCTTATCAAAGCGCACACGGCGGCTCAGGGATTCGCTTAATTGAGATGCACAGTGACTTGTCCAGAGCTGAACGCTGCAAAGCGCTATTGATCGCGCGTCTTGTTTACGGCACATGTGACTGAGCATGATCAATGCTGTCCCTGCACTGTAATTGATCACCGATAGCCAGTCACCTGTATTGATTGAGACTCATTCTGGCTGGAATAATAGCTGTCAGACCTGGCGAGAGGAGGAATTCTGCCCAGCTCTGGTCTTTATTCTTTCTGTCCAAACCCTGTTACGCCTATCGTTTTACACTTATGGTTGTCATAACCAGTGTTGAAGTTTTAAAAGTAATGCATTACAATATTGTGTTAATCCCCAAAAAGTAACTAATTACGTTTCAGGTTGGGTATCGTTTGAATTGAACGATTCTGATTCCGAATTTCGATTCCTTGTTTCGATTTCCGGTTCCTAACGATTCTCGATTCCGATCCTTTTAAGAGGCAGGGTCGAAAAAGTTTAGCTAACCTTGCTAACCAACGGTCTTTCTGAAAGGAAATACTCATTCTGTCACAAATACTCCTTTTGTCACAAATTTTGCATTTTGCCAATATTTCGTTATATTTAGAAAAGTGAAGCCACACTTTGGACCACCGACGTAAGCTACTCATGTTCGACTCTGTGCGGTTATGCCAACACTTCCGGTAGACGCTTCTTCATTGGTGTTGTTCAGTGGTTTCTTCTTCCGGTTCGGCGGACTGTGATTATTGAAACTAGGAATTGAAATTTTAACTTTTGAACGATTCCGGGAAAATCGAAAAGTTAGTCCCAGTCCCGAATCGATATCTCGATTCTCGATACCCATCCCTAATTACGTTACTTAGTTACTTTTTTATAAAAATAATGTGCTACATTACTTGTGCGTTGCTTTTTCTACCTGGGCTGCAGGCTTGCTTGCATGTTTCCCAGACAGCAAACTGACATTGAATCAACGTGGAAACGACGTCTCTCATGACATCGAAACAACGTTGATCTGGCATTGTTTTGCTCATCGAATTAACGTTGAACCAACGTCAGACGCGGCATTCTTCAAAGCTAAATGAAAATTGAAAATTGGTTTGCTTTCATAACGTTGAAACAATGTTGATTTCAAGTTAATTTTCCGTTAGTTTTGAAAGAATGACACTGTCTGACGGTCTGATTTATAATGTTAATTCAATGAGCAAAACAATGTCAGATTAACGTTGTTTCCATGTCATGTTTCCACATTGATTCAATGTCAGTTTGCTATCTGGGTTGTTTTTTATTAACAACAAAAAATATTGTTATTTTTTGACAAATGTATTTTTGACAAATGTTAAGGCGCTTTCACACCAAAATGAATATTTATATAGCGCACACAACATCTCCTCACTTTATTTCTCTCAACATTAGCTGTTAGTCAATAAATGTGGAAAAGTAACTAGCGTTGCTTGATTTGAAAAAGCAGATATTTTGTTTTAAATTTAAAAAGTAATCTCTACTAAGTTGTTTTAAAAAGTAATCTGATTACATAACTCAAGTTACTTGTAATGAGTTACCCCCAACACTAGTCATATTTTTATAATATTATTAATTTTATTATAATTTGTGTATTATAATTATTTAAAATTATTGTTATTATGATAATTTAATGTTATAGTTTTGCTTTTAAAATTAAAAATTAATTAATAAATTGTATTTATTTATTTATTTATTTATTTTCGCTGCTCTGTCATTAAGAAATGTGAAATGAGCAACTTAAAAAATGTCAAATGAATTAATCCAGATACCTCATGATTTCAAAACATCGACATTTGAAAATATATTTTCACCACATATTTGTATTTGAAATATTTAAATTTTTTATTATCTAAGCTATTCTTGCTTTTCTCATGTAATATATCTGGACTTCCAGCAGCTTTATTGAGCCCATCTGTGAAATTCTCTCTTTGGTCACTCATTAATTTCTCTCTCTTTGTCTCCATCCATCTCTGTCTCACTCTTTCCATTCTGTCCACCATCATCCATCTTTCTCCTTCCATGTACTACAGCTTCATCCTGCCTGAAAGGATACGCCCCAATTCTTCTCTTGTACCATGTCTTTTTTAAACCCTGATCTCATTTGCAATAGGTATTTGTCCATAAAGTGTTTTTTTTTTTACTTTTAGATAACAGTTATTTTAGATTCTCCATATTTATTCACAGAACATTACACCCTTATAGGAATGCCACCTGCCATCTATTGCCTGCCGTTTTCTGTGTACTTTTTTTTATTAACTAATGTAGTTAGACAGTGATTTTAAAAGACCAAATTCAGTATAACCAATTGATGATGCAAACTATCAGGCAAGATGAACCCCAGAATATAAATGCAATGCAGTTTCTCATTAAGCATTTCCCATGTGAAACCACATGAGAGACATAAGTCTAATGTTATAACCATTAAGTGCATTGTGTTCATATTCTGGGCTATATATGCATCATAAATAAGCTGTGTACTGGATTTCATATTTTAATAACAGTTTTTGTACATTTTTCGGCACTTTAAGTGTTTTTCACATTAGAATGTGCTCGGTTAAATGAAAATACTGCGGCAGGTGCTGATATATGGGATCACAAGTGCCCAAAATTAGCATTTTATTCACATAATTTAGTTATTCTTCTTTTGGGAGGTGACCTGAAATATTTTGAAACAGAAGGGGAAATTGACTGTGTTGCAGTTCTATGAATGTTTTTCCCTCCAGGTCTCCGCATCAGTCACGTGACTGAAAACTATGAATTGAGAGAGTTAAAGGAGTAGTTCACTTTAAAAAAAAGAACTTTTGCTGATAATTTACTCATCCCCATGTCATCCAAGATATCCATGTCTTTCTTTCTTCAGTCAAAAAGAAATAAAGGTTTTTGATGAAAACATTCCAGGCATTCCACGATCATTTTGCTTGATAAGACCCTCAACCATCCAACGATCCAGTCAGTTCGGATTGGACAAAATTCAAGTCCCACCCTACATTTTTCTTGTTCGAGAAGCCGTTTCACTTGGATATACTTTAGAATAAAGAAGACAAGACTATCACAACTTCCGTTTTATGATGACTTTAAAAAAATATGCTTTTTAGTTTACGCCGAGTATGTTAAATACTATTTGCAAAGTAAAAGTTAAAATCAACTTATACATTTGAAAGTGTTTGTTTTAGATGCCAAAATGTAGGGGAGCGGGCGCGAGCCTAACGCGGGGTTAAATGTAACATGGACGTTTCACATAGTCAGTCCAACACAGTCTCATGAAAATGCATATCTATACCACGAATGTCATTTCTCGTGGCATTTATACGCCAAAAGTGTTTTTTTGCGTGTATATGCTACGCACTAAAAACCCTGGGGTAGATTTAGGGGGAGGGGGTGGGGAGTTTGTGCGTATTACACGCGAAAAAGTGCGTATCATATGCATGCGAAAAACGCGTACCATATACACGCAAAAACTGTTTTTGGCATATAAATGGCGCGAGACATTCATGCTATAAATACGAACTTTCATGAGATCGGGGCTCGTCAGTAGGATCAAGCAGGCTGTCTTTCCGCTCTTTTCTCTCGCTGCCAGAAGACGGTCTCCCGCGAATTTGCAGAAAGTTTTGATTATATTTTCGTGAAGAATTGTTTTGACACCATGAAAGTAAATTTTTCCATCATAGATTTTTTTTCGGTTTCTGAGTTGGGTGTATGACGTTTCCAAATCAAACTTTATATTGCCTTAATCACTGTCTTGTTGGCTCAAACATAGCACTGTTTTGAAACATGTCAGCAAGCGACTGTTAGCTAGGCTTAAAATATGTAATATACAGCAGGGTTAGTTGTAGCACAGTGTTACAACTAAGCCGCCAAGTGTACAATGATAATCAAATGAAAACGGAGCACACAACTTTTCAGGTTTGAGTATTTATTTATACATTTAACTTTGTTGGACGTTCACAAACAATGTTGGAATTTAAAATGTTTAAAATTTAGTGTACTATGAATGATAACTTGTTTATTTATTAAAAATATGGCCTGGTTTTAATGCAATAAACCCTTTACATTTTTATTTTAAGCTAATTTGTATTATTATGACTGTTCTTATTATTAATAATAACAATTGTACATGCAGCTGCCTCACACAAATCTAATTTAGCCTAATTGCAGTTACAATATTTTATAATTTTATTTATTAGGCCTATTATTTATTGCAAAACTGTGCAGCCCTTTTCTATGTCTCTATCCATGATATTGATCCACAATAGAAGGATGATTGGATGAGGGATGGATGGATGGATATCTGTCTATACAGATGCACAAACAATATCAAACTATACAAATAAAATAACAATTAGTGTTACACAAGTGTTACAACTAACCCCTCTGTCTGTTACAATTAACCCCGCATATGGGGTAAGTGGTAACATTTGCACTTCTGTCACTTTCAGTACAACTGTACGAAAATGGTAGGTCCTAGAAAAAACGTTAAGTGTTCATTTGTAGCAGAGATGTGTATTGCAAACCAAAATATAAACCAAAATGCATTAGGTTGTGCCCCGCTCTCCACTATGTGAGCTAGAAGCATGCTTGAATATCTGTGAATACTAATGAGATGGCATTGTTTTTTTTCCTCTCTCGTTCTTTCACTCTCTATTCTACTCTGCCATTTTAAAATGAATACTAGCGTTCTTTCTCGGCTCCTCATGCCATCAAACCTTCCCCTCATTTCCCCTCCAAACCTGTCTCTCTCCCGCCCCCTTCGTGTGTAAGGGCAATTAAAGTCGATCCAAGCTTCCTCTCCGGCTCTCAAGAGTCACTCAGTAAACACAGGTCATTTCTGTATTTCTCTTTCTTTTCCCCTCTCCCTCCCCCAACTCTTTTAACATCTCTTTCTCTGTCTGTTTCGGTTCTCCTTTTCCCTTTCTCTCCATCAATGTCACATTTCTGGAATGTATTACAATAAACAAGACATGCTAATCAGTTGTTTTGTAGGATGTTTTAGTATCATGTCTCCTTCCTTTCCAGTGCTCCCAGTTAAAAGACCGACAAGACGTTGCCATGGAAACACACAACAGACACAGCTTTCCGTATAGCGAGGGTGTAATCTGAAAGTCAAGATGGGGGATTCAAGGAGCCATAAATAACAATTAAAAAGCATGATAATAGACTGTTTAAATAGTGATTTATACAATTAATGGTAGTGTTGTGACAGTTTTCATCCCCAAAAAACTCACTTTATTGTTCTTCAATCAACTGAATTAAATACCATATATAGATGTAGTTTGTGTTTATTCACTTCTTACGCATGAATCATCAGCTTGTGATAGAATAATGACAATATTAAATTCTTGCTGTATTTTGATCAAACAAATGCAGCCTTTGTGATCATAAGACTTCTTTCAAAAAGGTATTACTGACCCCAGATTATTGAGATAAACGGACAAACAAAATATATAGCCTGTATAATTTTTCTAAGGGTCATGGTTGATGCAATTTATTCTAATATTCTGTAAATCAGGCTTTTGTAAAGTACTGGGGGGCTGGGGTTATAAAAGTTTATTGTTTTTTTTAAATATTAGTAAAGGATTACAAGGGATTTAAGTGAATAAAGTTAAAGAAATGAAAATGGTGAAATGAGTGAAGTAATCAATTTAAATGATTTGCAAATGAGATTTTAAAACATGCGCACATTCATTCTTATCCAATTACTTACATTATTTACTCGTCTTATCAGTAAGAACAGTCTTTGATTTAAATGGCCATCTTAATCATTTTGACATGACAAGCGCTGTCAGAGCAGCATAAAAATGTCAATTTTATGCATAACTTTCATAGGGTGCAGCACAGTCATCTTTTTTTCTTTAGCCATTTAAAGAGTAACTAAACTATTTTTAGTTAATGATCTGTATAGAATGGATCTTTATTAATACCAGTCATTGATTCGAGTAACTTTAAAAAAAAAAATTATGAAGTGTTTTATTTCTAAAAAATACGGTGTAAAAACCTCTTAGTGCTGCCCTCTTCAGGTTGAATAGTGGCTACTGCAGTTGAATTTTCCCATTGGATGTTAGCAGTTCTTCGTGATCGTACGCACGTTTCAGCTCACCACGCTCTTGACGTGCTACACCCTTGGAAGTATAAAAACCAGTGCCCGGTTTCCCGATACACGCTCACTCTTCAGCGCGCTGAAGAAGACTCAAAAAGATATAGGGCTCTATCTTGCACCCGGTGCAAATGACTTTATACACTGACGCATTTATCATTCCTATTTTGCACTCGCGCAAAGCGGGCTTTTTTCCTCCACAGACGCACGTCGGTAAACTAACAAATGAACTTGCGCTTCCTGGGCGGGTTGGCGCAAAAAGGAGGCGTGTGTCGGCGCAAACAATCCCTGGTGCCATTTTGCAGTTCCAGAAAACAATTGCGCCAATGACCAGAAAAAACCTGGTCTAAAGTCAGCTGGCGCGTTGCGCGTACATTCAGATGCTATTTTAAGCGTGCATGCTTGGCCATAATACAAGCGTCGGATATACTGTAGATGATTCTCTCATCAACACAGATGCATTTTACTTTTGCAAATGATACATTATTATACGGAAAAATATATAAACATGAGGGAAATCATTGTTGTGTCCATGATGATGGGAAAAACAGGCATAAAGATAACACGTTCTATGCAAATTAAACATTCCTCAAGTTATTCCAGTAACATTTATTTTACATAACATAGTTTAAGTTATCAGTAAAACACTATTAATTAAGTTATCAAATTGTGATATGTCAAAATGTTTGAGATGACTAATCAAAGTAGGATTTATGTTCACAGAAGGGCGAGCGGCGCAAATCCCAATGCAACGCTTCAGGAGATAAGATGCACGTGGCAAAACTAAACAGCTGTTTTACGATAGAAGTTTTAAACGACGACATAAATAATCAGTTTGCAAAGACTGTATCAATCAAAGCTCAGCTTCGGGAAGGGGATATTTACAGGTAAAGATAAAGAGACTGAGAGAAGAAGAACAAGAGAAGGAGATGGAGATAAGAGAGGACAGCAAAAGCCTATTGCATACTGTGGCCAGAATGAGAATAACTTTAATGTAATGGATTCCTATTTACAACAAATATATATAGCCTAAGTTCTTTGACAATTACAGTGGAAAAATAATATGCCAACCCTAGCAAGATCACTTTTGGGACCTCTGTATTTATAGAACCCCAACGCATATGGCTTTTGCACTGAATAGGAAATTATATTTTTTGAAAAATACAATGAATTACAAGGCTGTACAAAAGAGTGCACAATTTCTGACTTATATACACTGAGGTTTTAATTACATTATTTTAATATAGTCAGTCGGGAACTAAAGTGGGCCGGTCTAAGGCATGAAACTCCAGGGCTGAAAATGAGACCCACTCCGGCCCTGAAACCTCTCACTCAAAGTGCAAACCTACACACCAAATCTCCAAAACCATAACGCTCAGCTTTCTCAGCCTTTGACTCAGTTTTCAATTGCTTTTTTCTTTTCTTTTTCAAAACACTACACACAATTCTCTACCTAAAACACAAAAATCTAGCAGGAATTTACTTGCTTTCCTTTTCCAAAAACAACCAATCATAATGCTACACTTATTCACCAGGTCACACACACACTCCTCAAACACTAATTGCTTTACTGATCACTAACCAATCACTGCTTTACTGTAGTATAAGCCTATAATAGGTCAAAGGTCAGATTACCTGTTTTGAACAATGGATGCCAACAATGGACAGAGACCCCCCACACTCAATTGTGTCCTTTACTGTATTATAAAGAATATACTTTTGGTTTACATATGTTTATGGTTTTGTTGTATGCTACTGTATACAACAGTAATGTTTGGCCTAATAAATAGTTTCTGTTTCTACATTGCATTGGTGATTACAGTGTCCTTGTTACCCCTCTCAGAAGATTACCTTCACTGTAGAACATTGTATTGAAATGTAGATATAAGCGTATGGAAGACCAAAGAGCTTTAGATTTAGAAAAAAACAATGTTTATATGGTGTATCAAAAAATGCACTATTATGAAACTAACACTATTAAGTGTTTGCCATTTGATGCAAATGCTTCAATCTGACATGTGTTGATGGCATTTTGAATGTAGTGTTACATTTTTGAAGGAGATGTGAGGCATTTTGCATTTTGTGAGTGAAGTTTTGGAAGTTTTAGAGTTTTGAAAAAAGGTGACATAGTTTTGAAAATGTGTGTAAGTTTCTAAAGACTGCTGCACAGTGGCGGCGACTCAGCGTCTTGAGCTCAAACAACACTAAGAGAGAGCTTACGAATGGTCCAGACCAACCTTATGAAAGTGTGACTTACAGAACGTTTCGGGAACCGTGCCATAAGGTTAGAGAGAGAGGTTAAGGAATAGGTTAAGAATTACTTAGAGATAAGAACTTTTTGGGGAACCGGGCCCAGCTTGTTTCATCAAATTTGTATGAAATTTGTGAAATTTGTCAAAGTCTGGATTTCACAAAAGACCCTCTGGTGTTATCTGGTTAGGAAGGAAACAATATCACCTTTGCTAGTTAGAGGAAGCGAAACGTGCTGTATCCAAGACAAAAAGTGAGATCTCACAAGTACAAGGCAAATGGCTGAGCACAACCAAACATTCAGCTGATGGATGTACCACTTTTTCGTACATCATATAAACAGTAATCAATAGAAGACACTTTTGATTTTGTTTAAAAAACTTTTTTCAGTTGTATACCTTCAGCATTATGCCACCCTGGAGGTGTAAGAATTCACGGCTCTTCCATGTATGATGCAAACGAGATCAAGAAATGTTCTCACATCCTCCTCTCAAGCTCTCACTCCTCAAGCAAGACTAATCCCCACTGAACTCACAGAATTCCTCATATTCCAGGATCCCCCCCCTGCATCCGGTAAAGCCTACATGCGCACACACATACCATCCCTCTAGTGGCACTAATCCTGCTCTTCTCCCGGGTTTCATCTCTCTTCTCGCCTCTCCTGTTCTTCAGATCTGTCACTACCGGAGCAAAACTAATCTTGCCCCCATCCACTTCCTGTGTTGCCCATCACTCTCTCTCTCCACCCTCATCTTCTCCTCTGCTCTCACAGAATGATGTTCCAGGTCCTGTGATACTCTCGTAAAAATAAACGTTCTCTATTGGCATATATGGTCCCACAAATAACCTTTAACATCCATTCCACAAAAGGTTCTTTACTTGAAAAATTTTCTTTGGAATCTTAAAATGTTCTAACTACAGTAGGTGGACAACCAATAGAATGTCGTGTCACCGTAAATCTACCGCGGCAAAAATAAACCAGCCGTATTTCAAAGTCGGCTGCGAATAACCACCAGTTGGCGAAAAGGGCCATTTGGCGAAAGCAAAACGTAATTATGTAAAAGTATTTATGCGTCCTATTATATTTTTGCGTCTCATATTGACGCTGAAAGGGTGCCATGTGCGTCGAATGTTGACGCATGGTCAAAAACGTCAGTTAGATGACGCCTTGGGATGAGAACGGGCTGACCATATTGAGTTTGCATTTCAAACTCTATGGATTAGGCCAAACAACACCCTTTTTTATTGGTTTATAAGCTGCAAAAGGTTTCAATGAAACAGAGTGTTTTACATATTAAAGCATTAGCTTTCATACTCATAGATGTGTATTAATCCCTCCACATGTGACATGGTTGACCTAAACAGCTTAAGTACCTGTCATGCATTTGTCATCTTTGGCTAAACATCAAAGTAAACTCCCCTTCATGTTTGTGACTTTTCTAAGCACCTCTCATCCTCAGAGTTTGTTTCTGTCCAGCTGGTGATGAATTTGTGCCAGTCTATTGATGGCCAAACCACATGAAAAGCCCCTGCGATTCACACTTTTCAATTTGTCAGACTAAAATTGGTGACTGTTGAATGACAATGAATGGACTTTTGGTACATGCTTAAAACTACGTTTTAGGCCTACGTCTGGATGCTTTGGTGGTCGTGCTGATACATGTAGAAAAACAACAATAACACTTCGGTACATGAACATATTCACACTGACAGCAATTTATGGAGGAAAAATGACCTGAATTATATATATAGACAGACTTTTTAATGTTTTTTTAAGAAAAATGTAAATTCACTTAGGCGGCATAAACAGTAATATTTTTTAATTTGGAACCGTTGTTTTATATTTCAATACATTTTAAAATGTAATTTATTCCTGCCATGCAAAGCTGAATTTTCAGAAGAAACGGTTATATATAGAACCTTAAAAGGTTCTATCAGCGCTATGTATTTGGAACCCCTAAAAGGTTCAACCATATGTAGTTCATATGTAGTTCAACCACTACATAAAAGCTGGGATAAAGTACAATCAACAGAACATATAAAACTGAATCAAAAAGTTAAACAAACATCTTTAAGATGTTTTCTTTACATGTGAAATAAAGAAAACGGTTACAAACTGAAACAGAAAGTGTTTCTGGACCAGTGTTGTTTACATCTTGCAAAATGGTCTATACAGAACCCTTTTTAAGGGTTCAATAATAACTCTTTATGGTTATTTGTAACTAGGAAAAGGTTTCAATATGGAACCTTTTGGGTTCATTCATTATCATATATTTGTTTTTGTCCTTTCTGGATTAAATATTTAATATTATTGACAAATATCAAGACCCAGTGTATTTATGAATGCATGTGAATGATCACAAAATTCAAGATATTGGGGTCAGAAAATGTATATATTTATATAATTTCATGTAGTTAATCAATATCACATGAAGACTGCCATTTCAGTTTTTCTCCTCCAAAAATCAGCATGATTCAAATGTGATATTAAGTTACTACAATAGTTAAATAAACAATAATTTAATTACAACTACAAAATTGTTGCAGAATAATGTAATATATGAATGAATAATAGCCTTTAAAGAACATTTGTGCCAAAAGGGTTCTTTCTTGTTATTATAGAACCTTTTTTAGCATAAAAAGTTCTTTGGAGCTGAGTAAGAGAAACCTATGCTTCAATAAGAACCCCAATGAACCCTTTTTTTCTAAGAGCATCATTACTTCTACATTTTTATTATTATCAATGTTGAAAACAGTGCTGCTCTATACTGTAGTTTTTGGAAACCGTTGTTCCCCTTTTCAGGTTTGATGAATAGAATGTTAAAAAAATCAGCAGTTATTTGAAATGGACATTTTATGTAATAATATAAAAGTCTTTATCCGTCACTATTGATCAATTAATTGCTTGCATCCTTGCTAAATAAAAGTAATATTTTCTTTCAAACAAATACTTATAATTCTTTTATAATTTGATTTTTCTATAAAACATTTAATAAATAATACATTTAATAGCTTTGTTGAGCTAATAATAAATAAAACAAAAAATAAAAAAGCCCTAAAATGACTCAATGAAGCAACAACCAATAGAATCGGCTACAGTGTTCAGCAGGAAAGTGACTTCAGTCAGAGTAAATGTACTTTTAGACTTGACTATTGCTAAAGCATTATTTTAAGCACCTTAAAACAGATCCACAGAAAAAAAACATACACATACACAAATATGTTTAATGTGGCATTTAAGATGTATTTTAAATGCAACTTTAAACATATTTGTTAATTTTATTTCATTATTTTTCTTTTCCTTAATACAGTGTGTTTTTCTTTGTGGCCATATCCCTCTGCCTTTTTATGGTCCCGGCTAATAGCATGTCTGTCCCCTCACTAATCACATGTGTTTTTATATGTCTGTGAAACCCCATTTCTTCCCCTTTTTAGCCTTCTTTTCTCTCTAATGTTCTCTGAAGCCTTTCTTCTCTCTCCTACTCATCTTCTTTTGTGTCTCTGGCTCTCTGACAGGCCACAGCGAGCGATGCTGGACCACGAGAGCCGCTTGTCAGCATCCTTCTCTAGGAAAAGTGGATATCAAAGCTGGCCACATAATTACGGTCTTATCTCAGCCATTCACGGCCACTCATACGCTGACAGCTAATGAAAAGGCCTCAATTAAGCAATTATCTTTAAAGGTGCTGCCTAATGCAGTCATCTGAGCAGAGAGAGAGAACTGGAAGACTCGCTCGACCATCGCCATGCCTGATAACTAAAGGTAGTGGAGCTAAGATGGGACTTTTTAATGAACACAAAAAGAAGGAAGACAGCCAGCCCCCTAAACCTGACAAATCTGTCAGGAGAGATACTAAATAGAGGCTACTAATGGTGAGAAGGCACACACATGCTATGGTACAAAATCTAGTGAGCTGACTTACAGTCTACATAGTGAGCTGCCTTTAGAGGGGACGTTCATACAGCACATGTAAATGTGTTTAAAGAAAGCTGGTAGAAGTGGAGTTGAATGGAACAAAATGCAGGTTTTTCCAAAGCTTAAACTGGTTTTCAACAACGGCACTCATGATGTGAGATGCTGAAACTCTAATAAACCTAAACACAGCATAACATTTAACATGGGTTAAAATCTTTAATGTTAAATAATTATTAAAAGAATGTAATTTCTAAATTGTCAAATATTCTATATTTAACCAATATTTGTGTGATATTATATCTATCTATCCATATCCATCCATCCATCCATCCATATATATATATATATATATATATATATATATATATATATATAATACACATACCTTGGTCAAAAGTTTAGGGTTCGGTAAGATTTTTTATGTTTTTAAAAGAAGTCTCTTCAGCTCACCAAGGCTGCAATTTTTTGATAAATATATTAATATTGTGAAATATTATGACAATATTAAAATGACTATTTTTATTTTAATATATATTAAAATGTAATTTATTCCTCTGAAAAAAAGCTGAATTTTCAGCATCATTACTCCAGTCTTCAGTGTCACATGATCCTTCACAAATCACTCTAACATGATGATTTTATGCTCCAAAAACATGTATGATTATTATCCATGTTGAAAACAGTTTTTTACATTTTTATTTTCAGGATTCTTTTGATGAATAGAAAGTTCAAAAGAACAGCTTTGACCGGTAGTGTGTGCGTATATATATATATATATATATATATATATATATAACTATTGCCTATTATAAATTATTTATTTATATATATATATATATATATATATATATATATATATATATATATATATATATATATATATATTAATAATTTATAATAGGCAATAATTTATTTATGATAAAAGAACTACTAATAAGCATCACTATATATATATATATATATATATATATATATATATATACATACATATACATATACATATATATATATATATATATATATATATATATATATATATATACATATATATACATATATATATATATATATATATATATATATATTGTGATATTTATTAGTGCTTCTTTTCATAACAAATTATACATTATTATTATAATATCATTTATACATTAATAATTGTTCATTTTGTAAATAATAAAATAACATTTACAAATATGTATATGTTTACAAAACAGTAACCAGATAATATCAAAATAATACATCTTTTTAATGATTATTTAATGCATTTTAATGATTTGATTGTTAAATAAAAATAAAACAACATTTAATTTTTTAAATAATCAAATTTTAATCACATAATAATATAGATATTTTTAATATTATTACTCTTATTATAATTTTAACCACACAAATGAATCTATTTTCTTTCTTCTTTTTTACAGAATAATTCAATTGATACTTTTGAGTATTACATTTATATAATAATAATAACTTTTTCTTCACAGTTTGTTGCAATGCATTTTTTTCGAATTGCTGTCTCCTATAAACACTGGCTTTGAGTTTGGCCAGAAACATATTTCAAAAGGCAGCATAATTTCGTTTCGGAATATAGAGTAGGCAGCTCACTAGATTTTGTACAGACCTACAATTAGAGGCAAAAACTGTACCGTTTGTGATATTTGACAGACACGTGTAATCGAAAGTCTCGGTGCAGACAGTGAACTGAAAGGAAGCCATTAAGTGCACATTCAGACAAACAAAGACCCCCGTTCCTCTTGGCTCATGTCCCCCGCATCGTGACAACAATAAGACACTAAATAGTTCTGTTGTTTTTGTTGTTTTCTCTTTGCTCTTGCCTCTCCCTCATCTCTTCCTGCCTTTCACTGCCTCCCTCCTGCTCATTATAGACATTTTTCTCTCTAATTGATCTACTCTTCTTTTTTGTCTTTCTGTCTGCTGTATGTAACATCTAATGGTCAAGCTGTGCTCCCAGTATCAATACTGTGGCTACAACAATACAGTCTCTCTCTCTTTTCCAACATAAATGTATCCACCTTTTTTGTCACCCTCCTACTCACTGTCTATTTCTCTTTGCCACATAAATTCTCCCGTCACCCATCACAACATCTGTGCTCTTTCATCATTGGGCACTGATGGCTGGTTTGCTGAAGAGATGCATCTTTGATGTTAAGGGATCTAGTATGTTCTTCGTTTGTGTCTTTCACATTAGCAGACATGTTCCTGGACTAATACAGAACACAAGATGTGAAAAAGTAATGAGCTCTACACATAAAAACAATAAGAAATAATAAGTAGTCCTACACAATATTGATAGTCATTATGCTTCTTCTGTTATTTAACTTCATTTTATTATGTATGTAATCTTCTTGATATTTTTTGGCATTTTAACATTATTTTCAGGACAACGTTGGCATATTGACCTTCAATTCTTATTGTAAAAAATAAAACCGTTAAATTTTACGGTAAAAAAACGGCAGCCAGGACTTTACCATCAAAAATGCGTTAGCAACGTTATTGGTTTTACAGACTTAACTTAAATTTTACAGTAATAAACCATATTTCATAATCTGATATAATGTTAATTTGCAACCTATTGAAGCATTGATATCTGTTTTGTACCATTGTAATACACTGACAACCAACAATCATCACAACAGCGATGAGTCACATGATCAACCAAAAGATCATTCCAAGCAGCTCTTCCACAAAATGATTAATACCTTTATAAGAGAAGATGCATAGTGTCATTCACACAAACATTAAACACCATCATGGTAACACACATGACGTTTTAAAAATCCAATAAACATTAATTTAACAACATTAAATGTAATATAAAACCTTAATGTACATAACTGATTAGAAAAAAAAACCAAGAAAACTATGAGGAACTATAGTCATTTCAACAAATATACATAATGTAAAGTGTTCAGGAATTGTGGGAATGTCAATTTACGGGTTTTCACTGTATATTATACAATGATATTGTTCTTTTTCACTTTCAAAAACTGTAAATTTAATGGTATTTTACAGTAAAATTACATTAAATGTACCATGAGATCTGTCACAGTTATTTACCGTATATAGTACAGGAAATTTCTGGTAACCAATTAACAGTTTAGCACTGTAGTATTCTTACAGTCTTTTTCCGTTAAAATCACGATTATTTTTTACAGTCTACAGGCATTTTATTGTACCGTATTACAGTACAATACTGTTTTGCAATGATTTTAACCCTTGTGGTGTGTTGAAAACCCCATAACAGCGTTGGTGTTCCCTTGTAAATCACTTATTATCTATGGTTGCTTGTTTCCACCACGGAAGGACAACATTGGCACATTTAACCTTCAATTCTTATTGTAAAAAATAAAACCGTAAATTTTTACCATAAAAAACGGCAGTTGTGGTTGCTAGGACGGCAGCTGTGGTTGCTGCTTTTTCCACCACGGAATAAAACTATTTAAAATCTATTATAACAGCAATACGCTTGGATTTGCATCCACAAAATTACTTGTGTTTCGCATTTGATACTTGTGTTTCAGATTGTTTAAATAGGGCTCATAAAAGTTCAGAACTGCGAGATTTAAATAAAATAATTTCCTCGCAATTTTGAGTTTATATCTTGCAAATATGACTTTATAACTTGCACAAAAAAGAAATAAGGTCAGATTTGTCAGATAAAAAGTATCAATTACCTTTTTTTATTCTGTGGCTGGAAACTTTTATGCACCTCGGTTTTTGAGTGAAAAAGACATATTGTGAATAATTTTGTCAATTGAATAAAATATGGAAAACAATTGCACTGTTTATCACACATGTGCTTTAATGTTGAACCAGGAAGTTATGTTTAATATGCTTTTATTTTGTACAAAATGGAACTAAGGCACACTTGTGGTGTTCCTGGTAAAAAATGACAAGCCCAAAACAATATAAATAAATATCTTGTTATGCTATATTATCACCAAATTTTGGATTTAATATTTTTTGTCAGTTGTTTTCTTTTAATTGGGTACAGGTTTTGTGTTTATTTTTGGAACTGATCCATCGTAGGCTCTGATTTGAGGATGAAGTTCATCTCTGTGAATAAGAAAGCCTTTAACACTCAAAATAGCTTGTACATGAATGTGTGGTGCCCATCTAAGTTATTGCACACACATAAAGAATAGGGATGGGCATTTTTCAAAAATATTGCATTCAAATATTCGGGCTCATAAAATTCGAATATTCAATATTCGTTTATTTATTTATGTTTAACCGAAAGACGTTATTTTTATTTTATTTTTTACGTTTTTGTCACCATTTCTGGACAAGCTTACAATTAGGCAATACACAACAAGCTTACAATAGTAATTAAAGTTTTCTTTTAGTTGAAAACATTAAACAGTAGGCCTATGTGTAAACAAAATATATATATAAAAAAGCATTATTAAAAGCATGCTCAAGCAGCGCGAGCGAAAAAAAACCCTAATAAAGCAGATTGCGTCAGATATCGATACAGAACGTACACATATACACACACGAGTCAGCAAATGATTGATTATCGTGTTTATATTGTTTCACGTTTATGTTGAGAAAACAATAATATCTAACGTTACATGCAGGGCGTCGCCAGCACTTTATGCTCGAGTGAGAAAGACGCCGCGCTGACAGACGTTTCAGAGACACAAAGAGAACGGTGTTTCTAACAGCACTTTGCATTTTCTGTTCTTAAACCGGTCTCCTTAACGAAACTTAAAATAAGTGTGTCTCAAAATCATTTTGCTATTAGATAAGTTAACATCTTTGATCACGCGGGGTCCAGCTGCGCTTACCTGCAGTTGTGATGCAGTGATGAACAGCTGTCTTTCCTCACTCGACTGTTTGGATTTCATGTGATTTCTCATGGTGATGATATCATAACTCAGATTAATTAATTAATTTGATCAAAAGTAATTCCGTTTAGTAAGAGCCTTTTCAAGTAACGTTAATTCCAAACTTCGCGAGGCAGACGACAACATTATGTGATCAAATACAGACAACTTGTTAACACACTCCACAGCGCCATCCAGTGCATTTAATTGTAACTGCGAGTTAGTTCTTAGAATATATCACTGCATTTACGGCCAGCAAAGCAACGTATTCAAAATTCGAATAGTATTTAATTTTTCGAATAATAATTACATATCGAATATTTGAATATTCGTGCATATCCCTACATAAGAAGTAGTGAGTGAAGACACACACACACACACAAATGGCAAAAACACACACCTTGAGCAGTGGGCAGCCATTTTCTGTTGCGGCGCCGCCGTCCGGGGAGCGATTGTGGGTTCAGGCGTCATGCTCAAGGGGCATCTCAGTCATCCTAAAAAAAGTACAAAAATAATCAAAAAAAATGGAGAAAGTAGTTATCCCCAGTATGAGCAAAGTCAGTAAGTTGTGTTAGCATTAACCAAGATTTTCGGAAAAAGAAAATCCTCCGGGTCAATATGTACCCAAACACAATTAAAGGTACAATAAATGCTTCCATTTAAAATGTACATATAAATCTACAAAACTCAGTATTTTCCCCAGGAGGATTCATTTTCAGACGCCCAGCAAGGTTTCTATGTTTCAGATAAACCAGCTTCCTTGGAGTATTTTTCAATTTGTTAAACCTGAAGAGCTCAGTTTAGAAACAAGTACATGGCACAGTCATGCTGTGTATAGTCTAATCTCTGTTCACGAACACACTTTGGTTAATTACGCTCAGAGTGGCACCTGTCGGGCTGACAGTCTCAAGCAGACGATTCAATATAACCACCACACCGACTCAAGGCTGATCAATAGCATGGTCTCCAAGTCCTTCCTGGTGTCATATCGAGGCCGTCTGAAAGCTGCGCCGCTCTCTCGTATTCACACAGACTCAACTCCATTTAAACACCTTTTTTTCAACCCACCGTCACAGTGTGATTCAGCCATTTGTGGAAATGAAATGACTTCTAGCAAAGGGGGCACCTTGTTCAACATAGAGTATGGTCAACCGCTTCGATCCATCTGAGTGAAATATTGTGTCGTAAGGAGAGCTTAATGACGGGCCCTTAAAAGGAAATCTGAAGCTAAATGTGAAGTGCTATTCAATAGATGTATTCACTTTCTGAGACGTTTACTTTGGACTATCCATTACCCTGACTTATAGGTCTTTCTGTGATTCTTATTGGCAAATGCCTTTTAAAACTAAAAGAAACACCCATTTGCTCCATATATTTTAGCTTTACCCTTTCTACATTCAATTAAAGCTGCACACATTAGGGGGCAACTTTCTCAGAGTGATTCTTTACTATTCAATCTTGTGTAATATAATCTATTCTAAATTAGATAACATGTTTGTAAAGTGATTGATATATAGATGTTTAGACATTAGGATCCAGACCACAAATCAGATATTTATTAAGATGAGTTGGACAGGTCACAGGATTCATGGCCAATATAGCAATTCATTTGTGTTGCCTTTATTTGTTAAAAGTATGCTTTTGTAATGCTGTGTTTCACATAATATACAAAACAGTGCTTGGCTCCCTCCAGTGGTGAACTGTATTTTCCATTTTGTGAGGTTAGACTGCCCTCTTATGGAAAAACAAGTGAATTTTCTTTAGGAATAAGATCATGTGTTAGGTCTTTGGCATTACATTCCTACACAAGCTGCTATTATCTACATAAAGAATAAAGAGTTTTATCCCCCTTTTTTAAAGGGCACCTATTATGGCATTTAAAATGTTCCTAATATTGTTCTGGGAGTCCCCAAAAACAGTTTTACATGAATGCAATGACAAAAAAACTTTTGTTGTCTTAAATTATGCATTTATTTTTAACTGATTTGCTCACTGACTTCCAAATGATTCGTACAACGACTCATTTTTCCAAACCACTCCTTTGCGTGACGCTAATCGGCGGTGATTGGTCAGATGACCCAGTCAGTTATTGTTTGTTAGCATAACACATAAACAAATTGATAAAGCACTGCAGTAATAAAAGACGCTCTATTCTTTATGACAACTCCAATAACAGCGACAAACATTTCACATATTTAAAAAAAATTGACATTGGAGACCTAGAAGCTGCGCTGAGCGTGAACGTTAACTTACACACACGCACACACACACCTCCTTGCGCCCGCGCACGCTACAAAACGTACAAAACCCATAAAACCAACAATTATTAATAATACTTACAGGTTGTGATTCGCAGGAGGAAGCTGATCCATATACACTGGGTAAATAAGTTACTGAGCCCTCCTTCAGGAACAACCGCTTGCGAATCCACATTTGAATTCATTTGTGTTTTTGAACAATTCGTCATTAAATGATGAGTATCGTTGCAAATATGAACTCTACCACCGATTCTTCACATGTTCGTCCTGGTAAATGAAAACAAAGTGGCTAAACTATCTTTGCATTGTAGAACACAGCGTCTTTTCGACATTATGCGATTCAGCTGAAGTATTTGAATGTGTAGACTTCAAGTTTACACTTCCGTCTGCGCGCGCATTAATTGGGCGTGGCCAATATGTCTGTACGTCACGAAGAACCATCCCAATGACTCGTTTCAAAAACAATTCATTTCATAGACTCAGTAGTCGACTCTCACTTTACGGCACTTTCAGATATAAATCTTTGCAGGATGTTTTCATTCCCTTAGAGCTATATTCCACACCATATGAACAGCCATTTTGAAAAATCCATGATAGGGGCTTGCATGTCAACAGAAACAAAAAAAATCATGAGATACATAAAGGACAAAATATGTGCTATAAACGAATACATTTAATCAACAAGGACTTTAAATGTACAATGTTGTTTCTGTTATAAATTAAATGACGTTCCATTGTTTAACGCAAAAATATTATTTATCAAAACATGAAATACCAGCATAAATGTTTCTTGAACTGAAATAAGCCGGTTAAAATGATTTGTTAAGTTGAAACTGAAGAGTCATGATGCTGAAAATTCAGCTTTGACATTATATAAATTATTTACAGTATGAATTAAATCCAAATAGATAAATAATTTTAAATCGTACTTTTTAAATTAAAATGTAAACTGTTTTTACTTTCATGAAAATTCAGCCTTGGTGAGCATAAGCAATTTCTTTCTAAAAAATAAAAAAAATAACCAAACTAATATTTTAAACAGTGTATATTAGACGTGCATTTTCACAAGAAAATGTATTTATGAGCATTTGGTTGAAATGCAAATTTCAAAACGATGTGCTCTTTAACAGATGAAAATTATACTATTAGGCTACATTTGGAAAACAATCCGGACACTATTTCTCCAGAACCAGAGTAGTACTTCAACGTTTATAGACTCATCTCACATTAGCTAAAGTTCTTGATCAATTAGCAAGTTAACGTTTTTTAACTGAACGTTTCCTCGTGGAGTTTAATTGAAATTGCATTACATTAAGTGAATATCCGTAACTAATCGTCACAGAAATAGAGATATAATAATACATTACATTTACCCGGTTGTCAAATGTGCGGTTGTCACAGCGACAACAACTCCCGTGAGCTCCATGCTTCTCTTGAACGTCATCAAAGTACGTCTGTTGTTATGATTTTGATTGACTGACCTTTAGTGGCCAAAAATTACAGATTGGTACGTTTAAATAAATGTTTTTATGGTTTTTGTCACCAACAAGACTATGTGCATATCTAAATTCTTAAGAGTCCATCTGTATGTATAAATTCCACGTTCCACTTCTGTGTGGGTGCATGCTTTTTAAAACAAAAAATGGGGCATGAACTTTGACAAAACAAATGCAATATGCAAGTTTCGTCACGCTGCTATAAAATATTCAGGTAACATAACCAACGTACTCAAATGCACCTCATCAGACACCATGCAGAAATGACATTGAAAGAGAAGCATAAACTTTTAATGGACACATGCAAAAACACATTTTTCAGTATGTAATTATTTCATCCAGTTAGCTGAAGAGAAATTCGATTTAGCTTTAAAACAAATTAGAAACATTTTAAGCATTTCATCAAGAACCAATATTTGGAGCACACGTGATGTTTTAGTACACAAAGTCTATATTTCTATCAATCTGGATGTTTAATCTCTCTACGCAGTAAATCTTACATGACCTATGAGACCTCAGTCATCAAGAAAACACATTCCAGTCTCTGACTGGAAGGCACTGTCCAAAAGACTGGGAGAAGCCACTTCTGAAGTCAAACCTGCAGGGGAAGAAGGTGTTTATACAAAGTATACAATGACCATTAAACAACTGAAAGTGGGTTTCTTAACATAAAGGTATGCCTTGACTAAACTCTCATGGAGAAGATCAACTTATGGAAAGTATGACAATATTACATAATATCACTTGCTTGCAATGTCATCACTCACCTCCACAAACTCTTGGTCTCTTCTGACCAATTCGATCAATTGTGTACCACAAATAATTTTTTATTTCAGCTTCACAGTCTACCCTCATTACACTGTGTTTTGATGCAGCATCTGAAAGAGTAAACCCGAAGAATGAATTGGAAACATGTTGGATGGTAGTCCTTCAAACTCACAACTGCTCTACTTTAAAGATGACATTGGCAGACATCACAGAGTTCACCAAGTGATTGAATACAGACAAAACAGAAGTAAATACAAACTTTCTCAGTATGTGTGAAGTGTTCATGCCGTATTGACTTTACCTCTGATTACATCTGCTAAAATAAGCTTAGAGAAGGGCTTTTTATCTCCTCTCCCCTGCCAGTTGAACTCCTTAGCCAGATCATCTGTTAGGACTTGCTTCATAATATTCGTAATCACATCCTTGGACCCAAAACCTCCAAGCCTTGAGAGGAATTTTACCTGTAAGGAAAATCCTAAATGTTTATTAGTCTTATTTATTAATATTACATGTCTTGCAATACTTGATTCTTATTGGTCAAACACATCATTGAGTGTTCAATTATTTTGTGTAGTGACCACAAAACTGTTTATAGAATATAGCTCATTTTCACCATCTTGCATCAAGTTGAACAAGGAACCAGAGCTGTGTGAAAGAGATCTTGAAATAGTTATCTGACTGTGTTATGTTAATCAAACAAAAGAGATGTATTATATTGCAGATTAATAGTCACAGTCTGCACCATTCCTCTTCATCTGCACTGCACTTCCCAGATCCTCCTTGTCGCCACATCTGAACTTCCTCCCTCTATCATCCGTTTCACCTCACCTCGTTATTGTTCATAAGCCTCTGTATTTAAGTACCTTCTGCCCAGTTATGTTGCGTTCCAGGCAGGTTTTTGAGCACGTAAATCACGATTTCAAACCACCGACTTTGTAGCATTTCAGGCCAGTCATGCCAAACTACCTGAGCGCAAGGAATTGTGGTAGCTAGATGTAAACCAGAGATGTAAAGTAACGAAGTAGAACTACTGACCTTAAGTACTAAAATGCTTATATCTGTACTCTACTAGAGTATTGTTTTTTCTCATACTTTTACTTTTACTTCAGTAGATATTTTCGATGAATTTAATATTTTTACTTCTGATATTTTTTTTAATGATCTGCTGAGTTAATCGTTACAATTATAAACATTTTACGAAATCATTCGTTGCAAGTTGGCTTTCATGCTGCCTAAACACACGCCAGTTTTAGGGTAATGGTATTTGATTGACACACACATTGGCAACTAATGCAGGGGTTGTCCTGCAATGACATTTTTTTGGCGGCTGCCAAAGCAATTTTTTATCCCACCAAAGCGCCTTATTTGATTGTTAGTTAAAACTTTTGACTGCTTTCTTTAATAATTACATGACAATACCTGTACTTTTACTTTTAGTACTTAAGTAGTGAATTTTAAAATAAACTAATTGCAATACTTAAGTACAAAAAATTTTGGATACTTTAGTACTTCTACTTAGGTGTGGTGCTTAAAGAGCACTTCAACTTCTACTCAAGTCACTTTTTTGATAGAGCACTTGTACTTTTACTCAAGTACGGGTTTCTAGTACCTAACACATCTCCGATGTAAACAAACCAGCAATAGCGAACCTTACGAGGCTATGCACATTTGTAATAATTTTTGTCGCCAAAGGTGCTTACTCCTTGTTTATTTGAGGAAAACTAAGGAGGAAAAAGGGCGCATAAGGCAAGATAAGCTGTATGGTTTCGCGGGCTATGTGATGTCAGAGCTCGTAACTGTGAGTACATCGATCTAGTACGAGTTCACGGGTGGGAAGTCATGGGTTTGACTGCCGATAAAGTGCACTTTTACGGGAATAAGGTTGGAAAAACACAGGTTACAGGTTGCCTGGAACGCAGCATTAGTCTTGTCGGTTCTTGTTAATGTTACTTGGTGTTTTGGGTGTGTACCCACCGCCTGCCTGTACTTGTTTGTTTTTTTGGATTTATTAGTAAATGTTTAAATTGAAGCCTTTTGACTGTGGCTCTCCTTCAACCTGCACCACATATGTAACAATAACTGCATTATTATTATAACAATGTTTATCCATTTATGAAGTAACCATGGAATAAGCAGGAAAATTAGGCTATTACAAAATAAACCCCTTACAGGTTGAAATGCTGTGTTGACTCACATATTTTTGGCGTTTGGTTGCATTACTGAGCTCCTTTTCAGTCCTGAACACATCTTCAATGGTCCTAAGAGGCAGATGTAGGCTTGTTTTAACATCTCTAGTGGGTAAGTTGGTACTGCTGCTGGGGGCTTCAGAAGACGGATTGTCTTTCAGTAGTTTCTTTAACATAGAAGAGTTTTCCTGAACTGTGCTATTGATGTCTTTCAGCATTTGGAGGAGATCCTCCTTGTCTGTTGATTAAAATGAGTTGTGTTGTAATTACACATGAAAAAAAAAAACTTCTCAAACTGATTACAACAAAATAAGCTGACTAACCATCAGCTGGCATTCTGGATGTAGATGGTGTTGGACGGAACTGGGTTTTTTGACATGTCTTGAGTGCTTTGTCTTCTTAGTATGCCAGGGAATCCAGTGGCTAATAGATTATATCTTTATTTGAAAATAAACAATACTTTAACAAATTAATTATTTGACATTTAATAGGTAAAATCCTTTAAACAAACGTTGCTTTTGGAAACAAAGTGAAAGCATCTGTTACTTACTGTTCTTTCTGTTCTGTAATCTCTTTTTGCCCCTCTGTTGCCTCATTAAAAAACCCTGCAATAAAATAACTATATTATTTGAGAATTTATAAAAATCTAAAATGTAAACAATTATTTTAAAGTAGGGATCATTACCGTAATCTTTGTGAAAGCTAATATTTATTTTCTCCCATGTTTTTCCTCCTGTTTCAGGTTTTAGTCTGTTCTTAACAGCTTCCATGCACTTCTCCGCTGATTTGAATGGGGGCCAGTAACTTTGTTTCTTGTCTAGGCTCAACCAGTTTGCATGCGACCACCATCACCTCATCTGAGTCTTGCAAGGTAACAACCGCATACATGATCTGCCTAAGGGGGAAATAATTGTTTAGCATGGATTAAAACAACGTTATGCTTAATTTTATAGTAAGTTGAAAAGTTGACCAAACAAATCATCTTAAAGTCATGCAATTCTGACAAAATACACAGAAACAACCAATTCACAAGTATTTTTCCCACTTTGGTTGGACTACCTAGTTGCACAAATTATGCCACAAGCTAAATACTGAATGCAAGACATATATATTATTAATAACAAATGAGATCTTGGTCATCTTCAAGATCCTCACCTTCCATCACCCTCCATCAAAATGTCTTTTTTCTCATTTATAATAGACCAAAAATCCCGCTCTTCACACACTCTCCTCTCTGTATTGCTTTTGTCCGGTTTAGACCAACTGGCTTCTGCTTCCTCTTCTGTGTTGTGTGAAAGCGTTTCCTCCTTCCTTTTATTCCAGTCCTCATCCTTAGACTCACACCCCAAACACTTTAATTGTTTATCATCAACATTTCCTTTGGATATTTCCTTAATATAATACACTTCATTACCTCTGTTCCTCACTGCAGCTATTACTTCCTCAAGGTCCTCGGGTTGGATGCAAAGAATAACACTTTGTTTAAAAACAAGAATTTGATTCTGTTTTAAGCGCCCAGCTAATGCGGAAGCAAAGCATTTCAGAGCCAGTGTAATGAGAACTGGGGTCAAAGGGCAGCCCTGATCCAGCAGTTTGTCTCTCTCAGCTGAAGCATCTACAGATTCAGTGTCTGCTTCTGGTGCATCTCTTGAGAAGGTTTTTCACAATGAGGAAATCTTGATACAGAGTTGGGTTTGACCGTTTTTGCTCTTCTATTTCATCATTAATACAAGACAACCTCATCTCAGCGCAGAAGGTTTTGGGAGCGATCATGACAGAAGCTGATTTGTTTGACACAAGACCCTTTGACTGAGACTCCAAGAAATCATCTAGACATTTAGTCAGAATATTTGCAATGATGAGGTAGTCAACATTAAAAAAGTGTTGACTATCATCATGTGGACTCTTCACAGTTTCATTAAAGTGTGTCTCAGAGCAGTTAAACGCACCTCTGTGGATTCTGTCATGGAGAATCTTAATGTATGGAATTAGATCCTTAATGTTGTCTTTATAGAAGGAAACTGGGATGCCGTCTGGTCTCGGTGTGTCTGACACTTGAAGAGATTGTACAGCTGATATAATGTCCACCTCACTGACTGCATGTGAGCTTTCTTTGCCCAGTGATGAACCAGTCTCACCTGTAAAAAGATCCTTTTTAGATCCAGCCATTGGGAAATTCGATTGTATCTGGGGATCTTTCTGAAAAAGGGTTGTGGAAACATTGTTGATCTCCAAGTACACAGGACAATGGTCGCCCATCTTTGAGTCTCTGATTTCACAACTTCTGACCCGCCATATACATTCTTCTGGAACAAAAAAGTAATCCAGCCTGGACGCAACTTGACTGTGGAAAGTGTACTCCTGCTTTACAGGGTTCTTTCTTCTCCAGACATCAACTAGCTGAAGAGATTTCATGAACTTATTCACACAACAGCGCAGCTTTCTGTGGTTTGAGTGGTCTCCTTTTGAATTGTCTTTGTCGATAAATGGATTGAAAACCATGTTGAAATCTCCACCAATCACCAGCAGCCCTGTGGTCATTGACTGCAGGTAACTCGACAGTTTTTCAAGGATCTTTACATCATTGTGATGGTTATAAACACTAACCAAAGTGTACAGCTGTCCTTCCAGTTTACATTTCAACACAACATATGTTCCACAGTTATCTTTTTCATCACTTATACATTCAAAATCCAGTCTTTTCCTGACTAGTATGGCTGTTCCCTTTCGGGAGGTAAACCTTGTGTAGAAAACATGCCACTCGTTTTTTAGACCATCTATAATATGTTTATCTTGTTCTCCAATATGTGTCTCTTGGAAGAAAACAACGTCCGCATTTTGTAGTTTTTGAAATTTCTCATCTCTATTTCGTTTAAGTCCATTAACATTCCAGGTGACAAAATGTATTGTCTGTGAAGCCATCAATAGATCTGCTCTCACAGAAGGTCCCTGTCAAAACAAAGGGTGATGGAAGGTAGGTAGAGGTAAGAGGTAGGATTTTTTTTTAAAGAAAATTACTGAGACTACGTTTTAAACATTTTGACATCCAAAGATATTGCTTTCCTATTGTTATATTCTCTGTCTTAAGTTAATTTTCTCTTTGGTTTAGTAACAGTGTTGTCTGACTAGACAGGTTATACCTGTTTCTCCCACAACTGGCACTTTCTGTTCAACCAGGTGTCAAGATTCTAACTCAACCGAGCCTGGTCTCATTATACTTATAGGTATTATCACATAATATTTACAGGGACAGAACATATATATATATGCATCTACAATATGGACATATTGACAACATCAAACACATAAAAATAATTACAGCTACACGTATTTAACATAAGACATTTACAAATGTGTAATAATATAATTTATACTGGTATTGTTTTTTTTAATTTATATTAAACCATTAACCCTACCTTTATGCCTAGACATAACCACTTTTATAGAGAATAAAATAAATAAATAAAATGCAATGGCACAAAAAAAGTCACATTAGAATGTTCTCTTCCAATTAGGAAAATATCTAAATAAGAAAATCTTTGAATATCTTTGAAACACACACTGTGCACACATCCTGTAAAGATTGGTGTCTTCAGCATTTTGCAAATGTAAAAGTTAGCATTATGCAAATGTATATGCAAAATGACAATGCAATATGTAAAATGGCATTGCATTCTTTGTTTAAATTTACATTTTACATTACCATTCTATCAACATTTGATGCAAAATGAAAATAACATTACATAATTTATTTTGCCATTTCATACACTAGTTTTAATATGCATATTAAAATTAAAATGAAAGTGCATTACAGAAATTAATAGATATGTCTAACAAAATGATAATTCTAATGTTATTTTTTTTTGCATTTACACTCACAGTCAAGACACTTGCGATTGCGTTTTCATGAAATGTCCAGCAATGAATGTAGCAAAATTCAGTGTGCACATTGAAAATGCATTGACCTCCATTATATGACTGACAGACAAGAACGGTTTGACCTAAAAATATCAAAATTGAAAATACTGCGGAAAACAACGACACCTACATCTTGAATGCCCTTGAGGTAAGCTAAAACATACCAAAAATTAATTTCAAAGTGAACTATCCCTTTAATGTTAAATGTTTTGAAGTGTTGAAAAATGGGGGCGATGTAGGTGATAGAACCAGTGCGCTGTTGGAACGTCTGGGAGAATTGTCTGCCTTATCAGGCGCTGACACTCGTTTGGCTGCGGACCTCTTAAAGGTGGTGGAAGAACAGTTGTATTCAGATTGGCCTAGGGGAGTGGGGAGACCACTCGTGGAGATCCCTGGGCGAGGCCAAAGAGGGGTATATTATGTATGGGTTAAAAGTTAAGGACACAAACCATTGACAGTAAAAGACTTCAAAACACTGTAACTAGCCATAACATGTTATGTTTACCTGTTGCCGAAGCCCCGCCTTAATGCAGTGATTGACAGGGCAGGAGGGGCCTTGATTGGCTCGGAATGCATTTTCAATGTGCACATGGAATTTTGCTACATTCATTGCAGGATATTTCAAGAAAGTGTCTTGACTGTGAGTGTAAATGCAATTAAGAAAAATGACAGATTTTGCTTGAACATGTTACACATATCTAATAATTTCTGAAATGGATTTTAATTTTAATTTTGCAACTTAAAGCGTTTCAATATGCATATTAAACTAGTGTATCAAATGGCAAATATAAATGATTCATTTTGAATCATTTTGCACCAAACGTTGCTAGAATGTTAATGTAAAATGTACATTTAAATACAGAATGCAATGCCATTTTACATATTGCATTGTCATTTTGCATATTACATTTCAAACTGAATATTGCTACCCGCATGCTTCCATTAGTATATCGAGCATTGACACAAGTAATGTAACAATTAACGCTGGAAAAATATGTTAACGCAAGTAGAAGCAACATGTGCATAAATGTAGAGATAATGTGTTTCAATAGTGATTATAAAAGGGGGCCTTTAGAGCTCTCAAGAGTGGAAGATCTTTTGAAGACAGAGAGAAAACAAGCATGCGGAAGTCTAGACCACATCCTCTTATTACAGCTCACAAATAACATACATATTTATGATCATTTCATTGTGTTTTTAGTGTATTTTATGGTGATTGTCCCACAATAAATATTACATGAAGTAATGGTTAAAAAAACAAAGAAAAGTTATTTATTTTTAGACATTAAAGTGCTTAAATTCAGTTTATATGTTGTCAATAAATCATCCTGCATTTAGTGTCTGTCCAAATACAAAAGTCATTTTATGAGTGGAACCACACTTTATGTAAAATATATAGGGATTCTAAATAGTATTATCAATAATAAAATTCAACATTTCAGATGTGTTTTAATAGTGATATTTAAATGGCTTTTTAATGATTGCCTTTCTTACTTTGTCAAATGCTTGTTGGATAAATTAAACATCAATACTATTTTGTGTTTCTTTGGATTCCTAAACAATTTTATTTTTAATTTTAGTCAACTTTAAGCATAATGATAATTTTAAGGAAAAGTTACCTTATGTCTACAGATAAAGTCTGTGGAACCGGAGACTGTCGTCGATTCAGTTGTCAAGTTGAGCAGACTAGATTCACTTGTGCACTGTTTGATAATAATTTCCTTATATAGCGACATTTCCTGAACCTGCCACGCCTTTACTTTCATTTCTACAGAAGTCTCCATCTTGTGATCATTGTTTACTATGTTTTAGTGTATTTTATGGGTCACTGTCCCACAGCAAACAAAATAAATATTACATGATATAGTGAACAGCCGAGCACAACATAACACTTTTTGTCTCTCTGTCCACAGGGGGTTCATTTTCACAGTAATGTTCCACATTAATTTCCCACATCTAGTAATTATGTGGTTTTGTTTCACTATTACAGTGTTTACTTTTTTCTTTATTTACCCTGCAATGTGAAAACATGCCCCAGGTGGAGCACAGTTTTAAATATGAGGGGTACATTGAAATATGACCATAAATGACAACTTAAAATGTTATAATGAAAAATATATATATGAATATAAGAAAAACTTAAATATTTTGTCAATAAAATAAACGTTTTCAAATAAAATATTGGTGTTTTTTGAGAATTAAAAATAAATATTGCCGTATTGGGGTCTCACCTGGGAGCCCAACCTTCAAGTAGTAACTTAATGAGCCAATGGACATTGGCCAGTGAGATTTACATGCAGGGACATGTAAATCCCGGCATGTAAATTTTGACAACAATCACACCGGAAAACAGCTATACAGCATAGTTCAAAACGAACGTGATTTCACCAAGTACCACATGTTCCTGGATCAGCATTTGTTGATCCTGGATCAACTTTCCAATCAACCAATCAGATGTGAGGAACAAGTTTACAGTTTATGTCAATTTTAGGCTTAGAACCAGGGTGAAGTACTTAAACATCAGTGTTTTTCACCTATCATTACCCTCTTATTTTAGGGAAAATTTGGTTTAGGGGTAGGGATTGGGTAAGGAGTACATTTTGGGACAGGAATGTTGATCCAGGATCAACAAAATATGCTGATCCAGAACCATGTCTTACTTGGCAAAATCACGGTGACTTCTGCGGGTTAGCGAAGCATTAAATAACGAACATAATCAGATTTGTCTAATTTTAAATAGATACAAAAAATAAAGATGAAAAATTAACTTAAGTAAGAAATGTACTTTTCTTTTTTATATATATATTTTTTTTCTATATATAGTGTTGAAATGGCAACTAGGCCTAGTAAATAAACGCAGTTTCGTCATCCCAGCGTGTGTGGAAGTTTTTAAAACAAGCGTGTTCCTAGCCCTGCGTTACTTTGTGCCCGTGCTCCCCTACTAAATTACCCTATACAACACTAATCTGGACTGAAGCAGCAAACATTCGTTGTAAGAGTAAAATAATATAACATTATTTACTATTTGAATCACAGCTTATAGAGTTTTTACATTGACAACCCAGCAGCATTTGACCTTAAAATTGCGACTGTCAGTTAACTTTCTAACGAAGGCTCAAGCACTTCTCGGGTCGACATTAACACACTGACAGAATTGTATTAAGAATTAAAAACATTTGTACACCACCTTTTAATGTGTGATTTTGTAAGGATGTTCATCATGAGATACCAACCTTTCGCGAACTTGCTTTCAACTCACATCGAACCCTTGTTTTCATGGCGACGCGGTGTTCACTGCACGGAGGGGACGGGCTGTGTGTGTGCGTGTGCGCGTGCGTGCATGTGACGGAGGGAGAGCATTACTGGGAAATGAAATGCGGCTGAACGAATACACTGTGTGTTTTAAATAGCGTAAAAATGAAATACATTTTCAAAGACGAAAACTAAGGACATTTGCTCTATAATTTTATTTTATTTTAGTTAGTTTTGCAAACACATTACAGTTTTAGTTAGTTATAGTTTTTTGTAATGGCTCGTTTTTATTTTTATTTCAGTTAACGACAATTTTTTCCCATTTAGTTTTCGTTTTTTCGTTAGTTTTCGTTAATGATTATAACCTTGGCCACCGCACAGATATCTTGAATTTGTATACCGCGGGATCACTCCCACGATGAGGCCATGACTCTTGTGAAATGGGCTTTAGCGCCTATGGGACAATTCCGCTTTAAGATTAAACCCAACAGAAGGTTAGCCTGGGTGCCAGCCCGAACTTCGCCCACAACATTTTTTGGTGGGGAGTTAGGTCTGGACTCGATCCATTGAGGAGTAATTATGATCTGGCAAATAACGTTCGGGCCAATCAAACTGCCAGGGCGGGCTTTATACGATGATGGACAGGTGATCTTCGGGGATGTAATATCATCGCGTTATCAAAGAGCGGTGCGCTTAACTGGTTTCTCTCAGAGATGACTGCAGCTGGAGAATTGAGAGGTATAGATTCCGCTATCGCGTCTGTTATCAAATGAATCGACAGCAAATTAATTGTAATAGACAAACAGAAAACTGCAATAAAGGCATTTGTCGATTCGGAAAGATATCTTTGCCGTCCTTCAAGTGTAACTTATCAGCTGGCTCTGACCGTTGCTAAGATGGGAAGTGATGAAAAGCCTGTGGTCGTTGTGGTTTCTCCTTTGGTCGCACTCATGAAGGACCAAGTAAAAGAAGCAACACTTGTTATTTAACTTCTAAAATAAGTAAGTTCTGTTGTTGACAACTGTGAAATGCAAAGTATTTGACTTACTGCGTTGCTCTGATAGGTTGTAGGTCTAACGACTATCCAATTGAGTGCAGAGTTTTGTTTTTTTCCTGGTTCGGTTAAGACACGCCTCATAATAAAAGCCCAATGAAGCGGTTTCAGACTCATATTCTCAATAGAATGAGTATGATGAAGTCAGGCTAACAGAAGGTCTCATCCAAAGGAAAATTGAGAGTCTCTCAGTTATAAAGAAACAGAAATATGCGGACAGGACCCGCAATGGGAAACCCCGGAGGATGAGATGTAGAGAGCAGGGAGAGAGCCAATCCTTGGATCACTCACGCTGGAGGTTGGATAAAGCGAGACACAACTGAGAGGGAATGAGATAATGAATGGGAATGTGTGTAAATGAATGAAATAAAGCATGTGACCAGAAGAGGGCGGAAGAGTGTAAGAGAAGAATACCAGGCTCATGACAATATTTTACATTTACATTTATTCATTTAATATGAATATGGAAGTTCAAGCTTTTGCAAACAATGTACTGTGGACACAAATGGACTTTTATCTTAACTTTATTGCTTTATTCTGAAACAGTAAACCAGTTAAATCAACAGCAATATCTGGGAAGAGCTGAGAAGGAATTCAATACATACACCATATACTTTAAGTGCCTGTATATATCTTTACAAAACCATAAAGCTGTTTTACACAAAAAATAAATATATTTTTTTAGGTTAATGAGTCACCTTTTAATGTATAAAGTTTAATAAAGAAACTTTTATAGAACTCCTTATCCTAAAACATTTTTTTCTTTTTTTTTTTTGTAAAACAACTGTGTGAAGAGTTATTGTATACCGGCACTTAAAATAAAGTTCATGGTGTATGTACTGAATTCCTTCTCAGCTCTTCCCAGGTATTGCTGTATTATATATTGAGTACGGATCCATGTCTTGTATTCCTTAACTTATTTTGATGAGTTAAAGCAATGTAAAAATATATGTTATCATAACTTATTGATCGTACCGTTTTTTAAAGTGCATGTATCTTGATTCTACATAGGTTTTACATAAGTTACACTTGTCCATGAATGTTTTCCCTGACGCCAAGTCTATCCAAGGTATGCATTCAAGGTATGGGTTAATGGTGAGAACTGCACCCTAAACTGTATGATCAAAATAACATTCCTATCCCTTGACAAAATGGATTTTTCATGTGTAATTAAGTCCACGTGACCCATGATTGATGATTTAAAACTCAGTCCGCAAAGAGTTTCCAAATTTCTTCCAGGTCATCATCATCATCCACTGGTGTAGGACAACTCACATTTGGGATCTCAGGCCCAATACCTGCAGAGGCATGAGAATTAGACTCAGAAATATATGATGAAGATTCCCTTTCAGTCGGTCACGAAATTGGGATCTCGGTTGCGAGACCAACCTCTTCAAGTGTAACTAATGGAGCCAATGGACATTGACATGCAAACTTACACACGCTCCGCTCTGCCCCACCGTGCAGGTATAGATAAGGAAGCAGATGCCTCGAATTTGCCTTTTCCTTCGGACCCGTTCTTTTGTGTTCAGCTCTGCAATCTTTAAAGGGGTGATGAACCGAGAAATCAAATTTTCCTTGAGCTTTTGACATCTAAGAGCTCATCATATTATAAGAATATCCTGTAAGTTTCAGAACTGAAAATGTCCTTGTTAGTCCAATAAAAGCTTTAATTGACACCAGCCTCAACAAACGACTCGTTTTTAAAAGTGGGGAACTATGACGTCAAAGTTGTTAAAACACCACCCCGCAGAAGATCAACGTCAGTGCTCTGCGACTGTACATGGACCTAACGCAAAGCTTCAGGACCTCAGAGCAGCTCTTCGTCTGTTACAGAGGCCAGCAGAAGGGAAAGGCTATCTCCAAGCAGAGGTTAGCCCACTGGATGGTGGATGCTATTGTCTTAGCATATCAACCCAAAGATGAGAGGGAACTCAACTAGAAGTGTTGCTTCCTCACTGGCTCAAAACTCCTTCCTTACCGAAGATATTTGTTGAGCTGGAGGCTGGCAACACCCAACACGTTCGAGCACGTTCGAGAGATATAGCCTTCGTGTACAACCGGTATCCTTCCGTATACTCGCTCCAAGTGGCCAGTAGTGTGGGGAACCCGTTCAAGTGTTGGCTTACTGGTCTGCAGCCATCCTAAAGACATTCCATATGTTGCACTATCCTAACTGGCTCTAGTCCATATTTGTAACTTCCACATGACACCTCCCTTCGGGCTAGAATGTGGCTTCCAAAGCGTTTCTTTTCCGTAGAAGAAGCACGCCTTCCCAGTCTCATCCAATAGTCTCACTGAGTGGGTCCTGCGGACTTCCCTCAGCTTCGGGGGCAAAGTAGAGGCTTATGCAGGGCGCTGGAAGGGTCAGCAACATGGAATTTTGGTAAGGATCGCAATTAGCTTTTCGCCGAGCCCCGCCCCCCTTAGTTACTGTCGCTACTTCCGTCAAACAAATGGTCAAACACGAGCAGCACGACAGATTGCCATGATGGCAAAGGGTATTCCCGTGCGTGTCAGTGACCCTTTTTGGAGCAATACCTCCGCGATATCAAGCAAGATCGAAGCAAAAGGGGTTACGGTATGCGGTGGAGGGATTTATTCCAAATATAAAAATAAGAAATGAATGAGACACGACTACTATTGAGGCTAATGCTTACCAGTCTCAAGCAAAATCAGAAAACCCCCATGACCATGCTACCTCAAATGCAACCAGTAGCCTTGAAGATTTTATAAACTGGTTCAGTGGCTAATTGTTTGGAGTTAGAAATATATAACTTGCGCTGAATATTTATTCATTTTGCCTCCGATACAGGAGTACACATTCGCTTTAACCAGCAGGTTGTTCATTACCACAGCAACCGATTGCGTGTCATGCTGAATGCGATTTTCGTGTTTAAAAAGTAACGTTATGCATAAGAGACGGAAAGAGGCAGAGAACCATACATCATTTAAGGTTATGTCTATTCGTTACGATGACGTTGACATATGAACTTATGTTGTCAAGTAAGATTAATGCTTTCCCCGTTGTGAGCGTGCACTCCTCTAAACTGTAGTCTACGTTGCTGCACTGCTAACTTACCTGCCTGCTGCTCTTTTTCCCCGAGAATATCATGGTATGTTAACAACAACCCTTTAGAAAATTTAAGTCCTTTGTGGATCCTTTTGATCTGCTTTCTCCATGCTTCTTTGACTAATCTCAGTCTCACGCACGCTGCACGCGAGTTAACCATGTTCAACACAAAACTGGGATTGGGGCCGTCCACACTGTTTAATACATCTTAGGCACCGCTCGCGTCTGTGTTTTGGGCTTTGGAAAGGGAAAAAACACAACTTCTCCAGACAATCTCTCGGGGTATCTTGTGTCCGATTTACAAACGGTGTGTGCGCACCGCTTACTGTTTGACGGAACAGCACACACAGTCACGGTTGCTATGATGTGTGATTGGACAATGGCCGTTTTGTGGGAGGGGCCGGCGAAAGGTCAATTCGGTGGTTTTCTGACCCAACCATAGATAGTATAAGAAGTGGACAGAGCCATCTCATTGGAACCCCATTGAGAAAAGTGAAGCCCATTTTTACTATTTTTTAGCACTTCCGTTCCTGACGCGCAGACTCAAACCGACTCAAACAGAGCTTGACGACGTAGATGTGATGTGAGAAACCCATCTGTCTTCTAGTGGCTGTGGCATGAGAAATCTGAATCATTCCCTTCCGAAACATGCAGAGGCGGAGAGTGTGAGAAGGAGCTGTCCATGAGCTAGGAGCAGGAGAAACTTTTGCTAGGTATTCTGATGAATTATTTTGTCATTTTGCCTCCACGTTTCCCCGCTTGCCTGTGAGCTTCTCCTTCTGTCCATAAGGTAATCTCTCTGTGCGACAGAGAGTCGCGTGGTTACTGACGCAGTGGTTAGCCTAAAAACTGCTTTACATAAGCTACAAGGTAATGGAGCATTTCATACATTGTTGTGTTTCTTTAGAAATAAATAATGGACAAATGGAGTCTTCAAACGCCTCAGATGTAAAGGTGTTCACTGTTAAAGTGACGCCAAAATGAATGGGAGTCAATGGGAATGCTAACGCAAGTGAAGTTCTGCTACAAGATGGCAGCTCCCATGAGGCTTCAAATTTCGGTCGATGGATTACCCCCTTGGACCCAACGTGGCATCGGGAGTGACAGACTGAAAGGGAACGTCTCAGTTACATATGCTAATTTCTGTTCCCTGAAGGAGGGAACCCGTCACGTCTGTCGCCATGTTTGCTGAACCATCGCTGGGTGACCGGCTCAGCTTCTTAGCGAAAACCAAATATGCAAGGAATCAGCTACTTATCTATACCCACACGGCTGGATGTTTTCTTTACATGGCTTTAGAATATATTCACATTTTCAAGCCATTTTATTGGTGTTTTCAACATTGGTGTTTTCAAAAACTTATATAATGTACTGGACTGTATACTCATGCATTATATACTGTAACAATTTGTATTGCTACATAATTTGTTTTAAATGGAAGTAAGCTTATCTGAGGATCATCAATCATGTTCAAATGTATCTGAGAAATAGTCCCATGTGTGCATTCGCATAATATCTATAACTCACCTTCTTGTTCTCTTGGTCTCTTTCTGGAGAGTTCGGTCAGCTGTGTAACTCAGATGTTTTTTATTTTCTTTTTCACACTCAGCCCTGATAATATTTCGTCTGAAGGCAGACATCTGAAAAAGTTTGAAAGTTTTTAATCTCTACAGGATCAAATTGGTCTTTTAAAAATGTTTTACTCATTTTAATGTGAAAAAGACTACTATGGCAAACCGTTTTGTCTTAAATTATACCCAGCGACTCTCATTCGTAATTGCATTTTTACTAGTAAGAATTACAATTAGAGAGCTCTCTAATCCAATTATTACTAGTGACAATTATAATTAGAAAGCTCTCTATGAATGCAATTACATTCTCTAATTTACAAGCTCAATTTACAAGCTCTCTAAGAATGCAATTACAGAGCTCTCTAATTGAATTTTTACTTCTTTAATTAATTTTTTACTTCTTCTTACTAGAAACAACTGAATTAGAGAGCTCTCTAATTGAATTCTTACTAATAAAAATGCAATTACGTCGAGTAAATCTGGGACTAAATATGTGAAATACAGGTGTTCATGCAGCAGTGAGTTTACCTCTGATTACATCTGCTAAAATAAGCTTAGAGAAGGGTTTTTTATCTCCTCTCCCCTGCCAGTTGAACTCCTTAGCCAGATCATCTGTGAGGACGTGCTGCATAATATTCTTAATCACATCCCTGGTCCCAAAGCCTCCAAGCCTTGACAGATGTTGTACCTGTGAGGAAAAAATACTTTTGATATTTGATTCTAACATGGCATTGATCAAATATGTTGTATAATGACCAATAAACTGTACTGTTACAGTAATGGTCTTCTTTTTCCAAGAAGCTTTAAACTTTTCTACCTAGAAGCTTTCAAGGTAAACATTTTTACTCAGTATATCTGACTTGATCTGTATTTATTTGTTTGTTTGTCTGTTTTGTCAATGGTCAAGTAACATTCCAGTAGGGATTATTTTGTGAACGTGACCAGATAAGTGTATAGTATCCCTTTAAAAGTTTTATAAATGCTGTGTTAACTCACCATTCTTTTGCGTGATGCTACAGTGTTGAGCTCCCTTTCAATCTTGTTCACATCTTCAAAGGTTTTAAGAGGCAGATTTAGGTTTGTTTTAACATCTTTATTTGGCACGCTGGTACTGCTGCTGGGGACTTCAGAATCTGGGTTGTCTTTCTGTAGTTTCTTTAACATGGCAGAGTTTTCCTGAACCATACTTTTGATTTCTCTCAGCATCTGGAGGAGCTCATCCTTGTCTGTTGTGTAAAATAAGTTGTGATGTAATTACAATTTGATTGTAAATTGAAAGTGATTTGACAAAAATAGTTGACTCACCTTTAGTCCTGGATGCAGGTGGTACTGGCGGAAACGTGTGTAACTGATTTTTTAACATTCCTACAGTATTTTCAAGTCTTTGTCTTTTTAGTATTCCAAAGTTGCTTTTCCACCTTTAAAATAAGCAAATTAAAACAGAACAAATAGGTTATTTAACCATTTCACAGGTCAAACCTTTCAGGGAAAAAATGTTGTTGGAAACAAAATGTATATTACCGTTCTTTTTGTTGTTTCATTTCTCTTTGCTCTTCTTTTGCATTGTCAAATTTGACTGCAGTAAGATAAAGATTTCATTACATTATTTGAGAACTTAACTGACAGATATAATTCAAACAGTTCTTTAAAAATTTTAATCACCAAATTCAGTGTGAAAGCTAATATTTAATTTCTCCCATGTTTTTCCTCTCGTTTCAGGTTTAAGTCTGTTCTTAACAGCTTCCATGCACTTCTCCGTTGATCTGAATGGGGGCCAGTAACATTGTTTCATGTCTGGCGTCAACCAGTTTGATGCAACCACCATCACCTCATCCTGAAGTCTCTGCAAGGTAATAATCGCATACATGTATCTGCCCACCAAAAAGAATAAGATAAAGAAGAGAAACAAAACAAGCGGTGCATATTTAGCTGATATACTATAAATTGTAGAAATTGAAATCAAGATCGTCTGGTGAAATGGAGGTTCGTGACATTGAAACAGCCCTTTTGTCAGGGGATGTTTTCAGGATGACATGAACAAAGATCTGACACAGTTTTAATGATAAAAATGATTAAATGATTAAAAAAAAAAACAGGCAAAAAGGCAGAAGCAAAACTACATTATGTATACAAGTGACCAGAAAAACTAAAATGCAAAACACACAACACACTCAGGAAACTAACTCTCATCTCATTAAAGGGTTAGTTCACCCAAAAATGAAAATGAAGTCATTAATTACTTACCCGCATGCTGTACCAACAGCACAAGACCTTCATTCATCTTCAGAACACAAATAAAGATATTTTGATTAAATTTGAAAGCTGTATCACTTACCACATAGGCTGTTGCAAGGGACTGGCTCCTGATGGCCAAGAAAGTCAATGAAGAAAATGTTTAAATATTCCATGTGCCTACAGTGGCTCAACTATAAGTTTATCAAGCGAACGAGAATACTTTTTGTGCGAAAAACAAACAAAAATAACGACTTTATTCGACTATTCCTTTTCTCTCCTTGTCTGGCCTGAAAACGAGACTTTTAAAGAAAGTTGGTACACATGCAGGTGAGTAATTAACGACTTACACTTTTCACTTTGAAAATTAAGTCTATTATTAGTCTACAATTTAGTGCAAATTTTAATATTCAACTTCAGATTTTAATTTTACAGGTTTTCACATTGGAGCTGTGAGTATAAATGTTCACATACAAGTACAGATATTATATTGTACAGGCTATCAAATTCACATCATCATGCTCTCGAGTTTTGTTGTTGCTCTAACAATGCTGTTGAATTTCTTTAGATTGGTAAACTATTTATTAACATTTTTAAGCATCATAATAATTTGAAGGAAAGTTGCCTATATCTTTACAGATATAAAGTCTGTTGGTAACCGGAGACTGTTGTCGATGCAGCCTGTCAAGTTCGAGCAGACTGCATAGCCTATACATTTCCTGAACCTGCCACACTTTTACTTTCATTTCTACACAAGTGTGCTGAGAAAATAAGTTTCTATTTCTGAAAAAAAAAGCAGAAAGGAAATATCACATTGTTGTCGGTTTACTTGTTTCCAGAGTTCCTTGCGATGTTATTCTGCAATTGTTGATGAAGCAATGAACATTTGAGCATGAATTATCAAGATTTGGATTACAGGACACAAATAAAATTATCATTTTTTTATGATTATTGTATGTTGTATTTTTTTTTGTATTTTATGGGCATTGTCCCACAGCAAACAAAATAAATATTACGCTGATGTAGGGAACAGCCGAGACACAACGTGAACACTTTCTATACTTTCTAGTTTGTCCAAATACAAAAGTCTAGAGAATTTGATTCATTATTACATTGTTTACTTTTTTCTTTATTTTCCTACTGAAAAATGGAAGAGAAATGTGACAACTTGCCTCAGAGATGGGGCACATTTTAACCCATGAGGGGCTTTTGGAAACATGACCATATGACCGCTTAAAAATGCATCTGATCTAATGAAAAATATATATATATACAGTATATATATATATATATATATATATATATATATATATATATATATATATATATATATATATATATATATATATATAAGACAAAATCAAATATTTAAAGTAATTAACTTTTTAAAATAAAGTAATTCAGTTCCCTTTTGAGGGTAATTCATATAATGCCACCTACGTCACCACCAAATACAAAGTTTACGGGTCGTGAGTATGGTGTTGTCTGACACTTGTTAGACAGGTTATTATGTGTCTGTTAAACCCACAATTGCCATGTTCTGGTTTTTCCAGGAGTTAAGATTGTACCAGAACCCAGCCTGGTCTAACTGTACTTACAGGTGTTACATCTGCAGTGTTGTACGTTGAGGAGCTCAAACATTAACCAACTCACTCAATCACAGGGGTAGCTAACGATAACAAGGGGAGGGGCATGTTGTCGAGGAAACAAACAAGGATAACCATGGTAACAGACAAGGTAGAGCGCAAACAGAAGGTGAGACAATACTTGACAAGACAAAATCATACTTCAAGTCTTCAACATAAAAAGTCCGACTCAGAAACCACAGTACTGAGTTCGGTACAACAGGTATAGTAATTAACATTTACATGGACAAAACTTTTTTCGAATTTCCCAATAGATGCTGCTGAAATGTACAATATGGACATATTGATCTAAAATGTAAACATTAAATGTATTTGCAGTTATATAGAAACAGATTGATATTTACCAATCTTTTTGTGATATGACCATTTTACTAACACTTAATTGAACATTAATTCCTGGACATAACCTACTTTATAATGAATAAATCAAAGCAGGGCAGAACCTGATTTCACCAATTGGGGAAGAGTGGGGCATAAAAAAGTAATGCTTTTTGACTTTCTCAGTGTGTGTAAATCTACTTGGGGTTTAGACTAGAGTTGTTGTTGTTGTTTTTTTAGTACAATGTGGTTTTGTTTTATTAATACATTGTATATTTTGTTCTTGATTTACTGTGAAAGAATGCAATTTGACAACATGCCCCATAGGTGGGGGTACATTGTAACATCACCATATCTCAGCTTAAAAATGCTATTTGATCTGATCGAATAAAAAAAATATATATATATACAAGTCAAACCAAAACATTTTCTTAAATAAAATAGTATTATTCACTTTTTTATATAAAATAATGGCATTTTTAATAATTAAAAAGAAACTAATTTTTGAGTTTGACAACAAATATATTGGAAAACACAGCTACACAGCATAGTTCAAAACAAAATAATAATTAATAATTTCTGAATAATACATTGACTATTTACATGTTTCTCATGTTTTCTCAATAGAATTCATAAAAGTATGGAATATAACAGCATATTTCTAATAGGGGCACATTGTAACATTGTGTTAGAACATGCCCCAACATGCCCAGGGATTAAACCCTGCTAGTGTCTTCTGCTAGTTAGCAAAGCATTAAAGACTATATCAACTGTTAAAACAACAGATTGGAGATTCTAATTTGTTCAAATTTTAAATAAACACAAAAAATAGAAATGAAAAATTAACTTAAGTAATAAATGTACTTTTGCTATGGTGGAATTAATAGTTCAGTGATATCTTACAAGATTTTTGGAATTTTTGTGCATAATTTTTCTCTCTATATAGTGTTGAAATTGTCTCAAATGAAGTTTCATGCTAGCATGCATGGAAGTATTTAAAACAAGTGTGTTACAACTAGCCCCGCATAACATTGTACCCCACATTACATTCTACCCTGCAACATGTTTTAACAGGTTTTTAAGTTTACAGTTTATGTCAAGTTTAGGTTTAAAACCAAAGGGGTAATCCATTAGCCGGAAAGTGAAGCCACACAGTTTTTTTACCTTTATTTCTATTCCCTTTAATTAATCGTTTATACTTTGTAACGTTCCTGTACTGATGTTTGTGGATTACCAATTAAACAGAAGATATTTATCAAGAGTTGTCCTGTGGATTCATTGAAGTGGATGTGGATAAAGAGAGTGGATAAAGCGTCAAACTAAGGCTACATTCAGTGGAACAGTGGAACCTACAAGTATAACAAAGATGTTGTTTAAATGAACATTTACAATATAAATCAAAATGCTTTGACAAGAAATAATAAATGTTAACAAACTTAAACACCTTTCCCTCAAATCACACACAATCATACAAAATCTTAGCATCCATCAGTACTGTAGCAAGCAAACTAGCAAAATCCATCAGAAAATGCTGAAACACAATACTGATCTCTTACAACTTAGTTTACATCAAAAAGAAAAAAATTAATAAACAAATAAATTCATGTTCATACCAGTTGCGTCTTTCAAGTTTGAATTTGTTTTACTGAATGTGGGTTAAGTTCATTGCAAGTCCAGCAAGAGATCTTCTCCAAACTTTTACCTGCATGTGCTCTCAAGGTGCACCACTTTATTGTGCCCCTTTGAAAACAAACCTCTCAACGGTTCCTGCCCCGGTCACCACACTACACTGCCCTCTACAGGAATTTCAGAGTATGAGAGAATTTAAAGAAAAACCTAATTTTGACAAAACAATAGCATTGCATGAGTGTATAGCATAGCATGAGTGCATTGCATAGCATGAGTGTTCCCCTACCATCCTAGGAAAAAAAATATCGCTCCCCAGATGTAGATCTACATTTTGCTTCGTTTCCGTCTCGGACATTTGACGGCGTACATACACGTGGAATCACTTTGACGTTAATGGCGTAGACATACACGCATATGCGTCGATACACCGCTCAAAATATGTATATGACACGCTCACTTTCAAGTCAAGTGGCGTGTTATCTATACACATTTTGAGCGTGTATCCGCAATGTTTACGCAGAAGTCATGATGTTATGTTGCTTATAGCAGTCCGCTGAGAGAGAGCGAGTTGGGTGAGTGTGAGCGTCAGCATCGGTCGAGCACTCTTCCTCTTCCTGCTAGCTCACGCCAGGACCAATGTTAATCCTCGTCCTGGCTTTTAATTTGTCTCTCTCTCCTTTTCTTTTTTTTAGTTTCCTCTGATAAAACCGTTGCCTTCTTCCTTGTAGCTGTTGTTCGGCCATGACGAAAACATACAGACGGAAATCAAATGCGAGTTGAGCACTAACGTCAGAATCTGAGGAAGTTTGGGGTGGTGGGGAAGTGACGTATGCCGTAAAGCGGTTGAATTTTGAAGTTCCTTTGTGCTCGGGTTCTGTACCCGAAACTCAAAGTTACAAAGTGCTAGTAAAAGCGATACAGACACCTTCAGGCTACGACAGACACGTCATTCAACCTATTGTAAGTCGATGTAACATCTCAATGGGTTTTGGTAATATATTATTTAGGTTGAAGAGTTACACAGTGTGGCTTCAAATTTAAATGAACGCTTTCAGCGCAATGCGCTGGACTAGACTTGTTCAGCAACTGAAGTTAATGCAAGTACCCGTTCGCAGCCATTAGATGTATTTATAAGTTATTGTGCCCCTTATAATTATAATAAATTATAAGTAATTATAAATATTTTAATTATATACATGTATATTTGAGCTAAATTTGTTGCATTACAAATTTTGTGTTGATTGTGTTCTATCTAAATGCATCAAAATAAAGTTTCTTGACAACTGGACTGCTAAACCATGACTTTACATTTGCATTTATTCATTTAGCAGATACTGTAATTCAAAGCAAATTACAAATGAAGATTTGAAGGAGTCTGAAAAATCTGAAGAAAGTAATTTAAATGTTAAATTTCTTTTTAAAAACAACTTAAGATCAACATTTTCAATCAAACAAAACAAAATAATCGAAATGAATAAATTGTTTTTATCATACGTTTTTTATACGCCGTATGACGACACGTTGGGGAACACCCTCAGTGTGCAAGCATTTGAAGCACATGTGAAACTAGTCTGGGTGCGTTTCCTGCACAACGACGTAGTTCAATGCTTCACTACCATAGTACGATGCATCGTTGGAGAAATCAACTAGCTAGTCACGACAACCCAGAAACCCTCTGTTGCAAAGTATCGATTCAACCACGTTTGGTTTCGTACGTGTTGGAGTAATAACTACTTTTAATGAAACGGTTTGAGATCCAATTAACGCTAGATTTGTTTTATATAAATTACAGACATGTCATCTGAGGAGTATTTCTAATTGTTCTCAGTTATTTTGCTTTATTTCCAGACTCTATATTTGGCTCGTTCTTACATAGTAGAGAACGTTCGCACATGCGCACTCTTCAAACACGTTACTTCAAATCTTTTGAAAAACTAAAAAATGTCAATTACATTTGTATGTGTTCTAAATAAAAGGCACTGGTTGTACTGAATGTCAGCTTGCTTATTTTGCTCAAGATAAGGATTTATTACCTCCAAATGTCATGCAATATAGAAACAGATACTTCTAACCACAGCTCGGGAGCTATCGTTCAAACCATACAACTTTGCGATGCTGTTTGCGAATGTTCGTTGGAACGATGGTTTCGGGAAACACCAACTCGTTGAACTATGCTGATAACGACGGAACTTGCGACCATAGTTGGCTAACGAATGCTTTTGGAAACTCACCCTGATCTTGATTGGTGCTGCATCATGCACGTGGCATGTAACTGTGTACACGGAAGCAACAGGGAAGGCAGCACACAACAGAGTCTGCTCTTCAGCAAGTGCTCTGTGAAACTGTCTGTCTATTTTGTGTTGTGCATCTCAGTGAGGAGTTTCCCTGTAAAAAAAGTAAAATGAAAAAAAACAAAAACAAAAACAAACTAAAGTCTATATATATACACTCACCGGCCACTTTAATCAGGTACCCCATGCTAGTAACGGGTTGGACCCCCTTTTGCCTTCAGAACTGCCTCAATTCTTTGTGGCATAGATTCAACAAGGTGCTGGAAGCATTCCTCAGGGAGTTTGGTCCATATTGACATGATGGCATCACACAGTTGCCGCAGATTTGTCGGCTGCACATCCATGATGTGAATCTCCCGTTCCACCACATCCCAAAGATGCTCTATTGGATTGAGATCTGGTGACTGTGGAGGCCATTTGAGTACAGCGAACTCATTGTCATGTTCAAGAAACCAGTCTGAGATGATTCCAGCTTTATGACATGGCGCATTATCCTGCTGAAAGTAGCCATCAGAAGTTGGGTACATTGTGGTCATAAAGGGATGGACATGGTCAGCAACAATACTCAGGTAGGCTGTGGCGTTGCAACGATGCTCAATTGGTACCAAGGGGCCCAAAGAGTGCCAAGAAAATATTCCCCACACCATGACACCACCACCACCAGCCTGAACCGTTGATACAAGGCAGGATGGATCCATGCTTTCATGTTGTAGACGCCAAATTCTGACCCTACCATCCGAATGTCGCAGCAGAAATCGAGACTCATCAGACCAGGCAACGTTTTTCCAATCTTCTATTGTCCAATTTCGATGAGCTTGTGCAAATTGTAGCCTCAGTTTCCTGTTCTTAGCTGAAAGGAGTGGCACCCGGTGTGGTCTTCTGCTGCTGTAGCCCATCTGCCTCAAAGTTCGACGTACTGTGCGTTCAGAGATGCTCTTCTGCCCACCTTGGTTGTAACGGGTGGTTATTTGAGTCACTGTTGCCCTTCTATCAGCTCGAACCAGTCTGGCCATTCTCCTCTGACCTCTGGCATCAACAAGGCATTTCCGCCCACAGAACTGCCGCTCACTGGATGTTTTTTCTTTTTCGGACCATTCTCTGTAAACCCTAGAGATGGTTGTGCGTGAAAATCCCAGTAGATTAGCAGTTTCTGAAATACTCAGACCAGCCCTTCTGGCACCAACAATCATGCCACGTTCAAAGTCACTCAAATCACCTTTCTTCCCCATACTGATGCTCGGTTTGAACTGCAGGAGATTGTCTTGACCATGTCTACATGCCTAAATGCACTGAGTTGCCGCCATGTGATTGGCTGCTTCAGAAATTAAGTGTTAACGAGCAGTTGGACAGGTGTACCTAATAAAGTGGCGTGAGTGTATATATATAAAAAATGCAATGGCAAGTGAAAAGCAGTTCAAAGTGGTGTGTGCATCCCTGTCCCAGATACATCACACACGGGGACACACACTGCTTGGCAGAGCCCATTGCTCAAGCTGTCTGCATCTGAGGATGTGCTCAGCATCAATGTGGGGGAAATGGAGGACTCGATGTTGGCTGTATACAGAGATCTGAGGAGTTTCATCCAGGACCTCAGGGGCCACCACGATCGATTCGAAAGGACAATGTCAGTGGTCCCAGTCTCCTATATAAATAACTAGGGAGAGATTGTGGTCTCTTTGCAGACCGGCCCATCAGATCCTCCTGTGGTCCCGGAGGAAACTGTTGTCTCTCGGAGCAATGTATGTGTGTCTGTGTGCATTTCCCTCGATCGCTCTGCTCCCAGGAGTTCTAGAGAAGGGTCCATTGGGATTGGGTCAGACTTTCTTTTGGTAGCCCCATTTTGGCCAGCCCGTGTATGGTTCTCAAATCTAATATCACTTCTGGAAGGGCTTCTGTGGCAGGTTCTCTTAAGGAGGGACCTATGTTCCCAGGCCAGGGACACAATACATCACTCCAGGCCGGAGTTATGAAAACTATGAGTATGGCCCTGAGGGGGTTAAGTACATAGGCTGCTCTTTCAGCTTGGAGTTTTTGAGACTATACTCAACTCTAGAGCCCCATCCATGAGGAGACTTATGACATAAATTTAATATATTTAGCTCTTGGTGTAGAGAGCATGGGTTGGAAAAGTTAACTGGCTTCAGTGCTGGAGTTCCTTCAAGATAGCTTCTCTACTGGTCTTCCCCGTCCACACTTAAGGTGTACAAGCCCGTTCTTCATCCCAAGGCATAATATACGATGCTTTTGCCAAAGCTTAGACATCCAAGGCACATGGCACCCTTTAGCGTCAAATGAGACACATATATATATTGGCCAGAAGGAACCTCCTAGTGGTCTAACCCTAACCCTACCCCATACCTAAACCTACCATAACCAAAACATCTTCATTTGACGCTAAAGTGTGCCATGTGCGTTGGATGTCTACACTTTGGCAAAAGCATCGTATATGATGCCTTGGGATGAGAATTCGTTTGGGTGTACATGGCAGCAATAGCAGCTTTCCTCGCTCCGTTAAGAGGTGGACCATGGGGAGGCACCAGTTGTCAGTATGGTTCCTCCGTGGGGCGTGGAGGATGAGGCCTGCAGCTCTTGCCTGGGATCTGGTGGTGGTTCTCAAGGGGTTATCCCTGGCCTCCTTCAAACCAGTGGAGCATCTGAGAAAAATCTGGTGCTTAAGATGCCTTTCTTACTGGCTATTATGTCCCTTAGGAGAGTTGGGGATCATCAAGCTCTTTCTGTCTCCTCCCTGGAATATGTAAATATTCATGGGAATATTTACATTTACATTTCTTCATTAGGCTGACGCTTTTATCCAAAGCGACTTCCAATTGCTATATATGTCAGAGGTTGCACGCCTCTGGAGCAACTGTAGGGTTAAGTGTCTTGCTCAGGCACACATTGCTGTCTCACAGTGGATTCGAACCCGGGTCTCTCACACCAAAGGCATGTGTCTGATCCACTGCGCCATCCCCACCAGATGAAAGCTAACTTTCATCCTAGACCAGGCTATATGCCTAAAGTGACTTCCAATGTACTGTAGATGTTTGAGGCAATTTCTTTGGCCTACCAGCTGCAGGGCATTCTTTCACCTCTGGCCACTAGGGCTCATTCTACTAGAAGCATTAAGTCAACTACAGCCATCCATTCAGGGGCCTCCCTGCAAGACATATGTGATGCTGTTGGCTGGGCTACCCCACATACTTTTAATGAGGTCCAGTTGTCTGCACCTTCCTTCTATGCTGGGTTCACATGTGCATTATTTGTTAGTTGTGCCAGGACAGTTTCACACTAGGACAGCCATTAGTCGGTGTGGCGCAGTAGTTAAGTAGGTATTTAATTACCCAAAATGTCATCATACGACGCAGTGTGAGTTTCCTCGAAAGGGAACGTCTCAGGTTACGACTATAACCCTTCCTCCCTGAGAAGGGAATGAGATGCTTTGACCTATCAGAAGCTAACTACAGTATATTGTGTGCCAGCATCCCTTTGTAGCTTCCATGTACGCCGTCACATGCCACGTCAAATGTTACGTCATGATGCAGCACCAATCAGAGATTGGACTAGTTTCACACATGCTTCAGATGCTTGCGCACACAAGGGCGTTGTAGTGATTAAGACTAATCAGTCAATAGAACACTGGACAAGCCTCTTGTTTGGTTTATTGGGTATGACATTCTCTTACCCATAATTCTGGTTTTGCTGTTTACTGACAGTGACATTTCCATTGAGTCCTTTACTCCTGATTCAAGAGCATCCTTTATATGTACAGCTACACAAAGAAACAAAAGATGATTCAGTTTCAATAATTTTATACATGTCCTGAAAACATGCTTGTCAGGATGAAAGTGAGATTAGTACCTTTAAGTAATTGTAAGTAAGTAACTTTTTAAGCACTTTCACTTTTGCCTTGTTGAACACGTCTTGTTTTATTGTGTCAACTGTGGTTATTAACAGTTCTTGCCTTTTCTGCATGGATTTTTTCCCATGCATCTTTGCAGCGTCTAAAATAAGGAACATTCAGTATTAATTTTATTTGATATGGAGACATCAAAACAATAAATGTGTTTATAAAAAATAAAAATAAAAATCCAGGCTATTTTCTATGTATTGTGCTGTATTGATAATTTTTGACCTCAAACATTCGAACATTTTGACCTGAAAATCAATTTAATTTAATAAACTCGTCAATATCCCCAGTTGCAACCTGAGATTAAGTGTCGGCTTATGGATTGCCCATAATGGGTTTTGAACCTACAACATTTTTCTTACCAGCCTATATCTTTAAACTCTATGCCATTTACCTCACAGTGAAAATACTAAAACAGATTTTAACCAGACACACAACTATGTAGTTCCAGTTAACACACACTAAAATAGCAGGAAGTCATTTCATCCTCCATAGTTTTTTTAATTGACAAATGGATGTCTTTCTTTATTTCAACAATTTCCCTGTTTAGGGATGCCTTCAGTTTGGTTACCTTTTAAAAGGAGGGAAAAGGTCAGAAAATTCTTAGAATTGGTTTTTAATCAAGGTTTACTTTTCATTACTACATGAACAGTTAGTTCTGTATACATTTCAGCATTCAGTGGACCTGTCACAATGTAATGCAGCTTTACAATGATGATGTTAGGGCAATGTCAACTTTATTGAATCAGTCAACAGAACTGATGCACACACAGAGACTATAGACCTACATGACTGCATATTGCTATTTAGCAAATTAATTGATAGAGGCATAAAGGATTTTTTTTATAACAGTTACTCTTACACAGTGGTACTCTATACCGTCTCCCTGATGGCAGTAACTCACATTGGAAATAAAACATGGCTGGTATCACCTACTATTTTCTGTGCATTTTTTAAAACCAATGATTCATAAATTGATTTGAAGTGATGAGTATCCCCTTATACCATATACTTAATTGCAATTCTCACAGTATCCTTTACTAGCTAGAGATTAATGGGTTTTGTTTGCTAGTTGAGTTTTTTGACACATAGCCTACCAAAAGACATAAGAATCTCTGACAATTGTAAGTAGTTAATGCAAAATATGTATGAAATTACAGTAGTTTGAAATCACAATAAATATTGGTGGTATTCAGTGGTCTCTTGTCATAAAAGCAAAAAATGCTTACAGTTGTTGCCCCGATCTTTGCTAATAAGCAACGCATTCTCACCCCAAGGCGTCACCTTTGACCATGTTCAATATTTGACGCTTTAGGTGCCCTTTAGCGTCAGTTACATGACGCAATCCTACGACGTCATCTGACTGATGCTAAAGGAAAGCATCAGTTAGAGGACGCAGTTAGGTTTAGGTCTGGGGTGGGGTTCAGGAGACACGCGATCCTAGGGTGTCATCTAACTGACGCTAAAGGAAAGCATCAGTTACCGGATGACTCACACCGCCGCGGCGAGGCGCAAAATTCGCTCTTGCCGCTCTGCTGACGACGCCGTGGAAAGATTCGATAGATGCTCCTGATGCTCTGACGTAGAGTCGAATGCGTGAATTTTTTAAAACGGGTATTCAAAGGGGCCACAAAGCAAAGAAGCATGTCGGTCGTGATTTTGCAGAAAATTGATCGATGGAAATAACTTTAAAATTATAGTGACATGTTTGCTAATGAAATAAACAAATGAAAAGCCATATGTGTGTGGTGTGGCTTTTGTGTTCATGGTTAAGTGCTATTATAATTTGCATTACCGCTGAAAAAGTGTTCTAGCACGAAAATCTTACCTATAAATAGTGCTGCGCGCCCTCTTATCGAATTCAAATGATCAACCTCCTCTATTTTGCTTGGGAACTAATGTGGCCGGAACCAAAGTTTACAGAACTGCGTTCTCTGGAATTCTCTCAACGGAACACTTCTACATTCCGATTGGTTGCCGCTGGTTGCGCAGAACCGCGTCATTGCTCATTACCATAAAGTTGAACTGATTTCAACCATAGACATCATATAGGTCAGACGCCCTATCGACCGCTACTGCCTATAGCGACAAGTTTCCTGAGTGAAATAGGCGGCCACCATTAGCCTTTCGCTCTGCGCAACGACTTCCAGTTAGCGTCTTTTACTGTCTTTGGTTAGCGTGCAGAAAAGTAAACTATTCGATGGTGCTACACGCCGACACGGCTCCGGGACATATTGTGCTGTTCGCGGTTGTAACAACTCGTGGCGATTGCTGAATGTTGACCATCAACCATCTACAAGGCGCCAATGTGGATCTTATCATTCGCGGAAGTCAACACAGTCTACTCATTATTACGCAGACGAATGTCAGCTTTTCCATAGAAAAAAAGTAAGTCAATACCTTTATCCATTCCGAAGCTATTAATAGATATGTCAGGGGTGCGCGCTCTCAGAGCGTCAGTCGACTTTGAAGGGTTAAAGCATGCTTTTAGTGCAGGCAGGCTAGAGTGGATTACTTTTTATTTTTATTACTCTTCGTGTTCTGTTATAGATTAGCACAAGGATACATACAAACATCTTAATACAAGCATAAGATGGGCTAAAGTACCTTCCAAAGCACGGCGGCTGCATGGCTACAGGAACGTCCAGGTCCGGCGATACAGACCATATCGACATGCCCATGATGTTACCTTACTTGGATGCGGAATGGTCAAAACACCATTTTTAACAATATTTTCAGTCGAATGTTGCCATTCCAAAGCCATGTTTACACTACTACTCAGCCTGTGTCGGAAGTTCTTGGCAGAATCAGGAAGTAAAGCGGAAGTGCCCGGGAAACTTGTTCATTGGCACGGACGGAGAATTAGAGCCGCATCTTAAACCGGTCAATCCGCTTCCGCTCAGTGTAATCTGAATGGCAGGTGAAATGAGCTGTCAGCGCATTAAATTAATCATATCTCACTGAATACTGAACTGATTTTCACGCGTTTTTTTTTTTGCTGCAAAGGTCATTCATGTAGCTATGATACAGGACACGTGGTTCGGCGTATTTTAATATCCATAGTAGGTTTAACAGTAATATAATATTCTGATAAGATATACAGTGACCAGACACAATATGTGTGATGAAGGATATAATGTATTTTATAAATCACACACTATAAATATAATAAAGAAGCAGAAACAGATAGTAGCAGTAAAGTAAGATATTTTAATAAGTTGAAGAAACAATTTATGATTGGCACACGCACACACATACACGCGTCGCGAACACTCTCTCTCTCTCTCTCTCTCTCTCACACACACACACACACTTTCACACACAGAGAACGCAGCCACCTGTAATAAAAACTGAGAAGAAGCTTTTCAACGTGTTTGCATCAGTAATTTCTAAAAATTAAATTCTGGACAACATTAAGCCTATTATTATTGTATGTGAATGTGGGAGGGGAAAATGTTGAGACTAAAGCCCTATTCGGATTAACTTTACAAGGGTAGATGGAGTAAGTTAATGTAATTTTACCACAGGACTTCTGTAATATCAATAGCCAAATCGCATGTGATAAGATATAGGTTATCAATAAAACTAGAAGTTGGAGGGGTAACTAAATTTGCGCATCGCTATCATGCGTGTATATTACGTTGCTTCCTGACGTGCGCAAACACAAATAACCTATACAACAGGGCAGTTGAATGCTTATCTGATAACCTAGAAGCTCTTGTAGTTATTACTTTAACAGTTACCCCACCTCTCCATGCCGGGTGAACACCGGCGAATGCAGTAAACAGCATTTCACAACGATTTCAGTACAGTAATAGCAAATATCCTTGCTCCTTCTTGATTATCTGGTAATATTCTATTCACAAAATACAACCAATAGTACGGTTATGTTAAGACTTACTTGTGAAAAGCCCTATTTTCGGTGGTCCGGCGATTAGAACGGGAAAATGCTCCACAGTGCTCTGACATCTGATCTGCTGCCACGCAACGAGACTAGGAATACGACCGGTTCAAGATGTCGGCCGGATTTCTCGTTTTCCAGCGGCCAATAGGGTATCTAGTCATATATGATATCTATGATTTCAACTTTCCTCGCCGCTCTCACCGTCCAAGACCGCGCCGCGCCCTCGCCGGAGCTGGCCGCCTGCTCTCATTGAAAATGAATGACTTCCGGCCACTCTAACGCTCTCGCCGGCGGCGGTGTGAACGTACGGTTAGAGGACGCGGTTAGGTTTAGGTGTGGGGTAGGGTACACGCGATCCTAGGGCGTCATTTAACTGACGCTAAAGGGCGCCTAAAGCGTCAGATATTGAAGCATGGTCAAATGGTGGAGTGTAACAGTTAAAACCTTGTACATTTTTAGCAGGACCGGCGCGTGCACTTCTGCCGCTCTAGGCGAAAAGCAATTTTGCCGCCCTCTATTTGCAACGTATACCAGCAACAACCAGCATGCTTGGCCATAATGTAGCTTACACTCTGATTCATCAACACAGATGCAGCCATTTATTTTTGCAAATCATACATTCTAACAAGGAAAAATATTAACACTTCAAGCTTACACATTTAGGCTACCCAATTTTGTTCAGGCTAATTTGTAGTAATGACGGATCAGACCTGTTTGGCCATAACTATATGAATAATATGCATAACTTTAAGGACATAACTTACCCCATTCAACGTCACTTCTCTGTCTTTTACGGCCATGAAAAGAACTCTGGTCTCCTCGGCTGTGAACGCGCCTGGCGCGCTCTTATTATCATATTATTATTATTATCATAATAATAACAACAATCCACCATATTTCGTTTCGACATCCTGCTGCATTAGTCCCAGATATGTGATTCATGAACGATCTGTTCATTGCGTATGTCACGTGACAAATGAACGTAAGACTCGGAAGGTAAAGTGATTATTTATGTTCCCTGTAAATCATTTTTTACTGCATTATGATTTCTTAATTCAGAATATGATCAACATTGCGTTGGTGGATGTGATCGGGGAATTTGGCTGTTAAAATTATAACATTTAAAGCCACTTAAATAAACGAAATGACTCAGAGAGTCAGTAAAATGAACTTCCATATTAACCAGTCATGACTCGCACGAGAGCAGGGGGCTCGCGGCGCTGCGGCGATCAGTCATGACTCGTGAGAGCAGGGCACACCGACGCTGCGGGGCGGCCGCAGCTCAGCAAATCATATAAATAACCTAGTTTGTGAATTGTTCATTCCCGGTTGGCACACATTTTGCAGCCCTTACAAAAGTGCCGCTCCCTGTTTACAGTGGAAGTTCGATCATAGATTTGAGTTCGATGCATAATGTCTGTGGTTCGATGCGGATGTGTCGGCGCGTGACATACGTCATAAATAAACTTATCTGATTGGCTTACGGGTAACCAATTATTTTAAACTTCAGAGAAGCGTCCCCTAGCGAGAGAGAAAACACTTCTCTATTATGCCATTCCAGACTCTGTCTACGAAGCAAAGTGAAGTAGCAGAGTCTGGTATTACCAGGCTAACGGTCTTTGCACCCCTTAGCGAGAACGCGCATTGAGGGACACAAGGGCACAACTGTTTCAGCTTCTTCTTCTCCTCCTGTGTTTTTAATCCAGTGATTTTGCACGCTAGAAGTTGTCATAGCGCCCCCTATCGTACAACAGTGAAAGCATGGATAGCTGGAAAAGTTCAGTCAATGGTGGGGAAAGAGTAAAGTAGAATTAAAGTAAATTCCTGTACACTACCAGTGGACTAGCCTACACAAAAATTCAAATACGCAGAATTAGAAACATATCTGTTTATGTCAATATTTGAATCTATATTTTCAAACAATGTAAGTTTCATAAGACTGTATATGAAAAACTATGTAAAGAAGTATATTTAATAGGCTACGTCGATCAAAAGAGTACAACTCAAGTACAAGCCCAGTATACTTAGAATGCTTAATAATTCATTTATCTATATTCTTTAATATATATTCTTTTATCTATATACTCTTTTAAGTATATCTCCATCAACAAGTATAGGCCTATTTGGCCTATACTTTGTTGATGGAGATATACTTAAAAGAGGATATAGATAAAAGAATATATAGATTAAAGAATATACTTAAACTTTTTTGTCAGTATAAGTCAAGTATACTTATGTGCAATTTGAAGTTTATTTCTGAGAAATGCTTAAAGTATATTTCTGAGAAGTAAATTGTACACTGAAAGTATACTTTCTTATTTTTAAGTTTAAAATAAGTATACTTGTCACAGAACGCTCAACGACGCCTCCTCCTGGTTTCACCAGATCCCTCTCTTCTGCATATTAGGACTTCTTTGCTCATTATCCCCTGATTATTTGGCCCATCAGTTCACCAGCATCACCTGTGTGCCCTCTAGTTTCCCTTTATCTGGACTGCTATGTTCTTTGTTCATTTGTGAAGTCTTGTTTTACCGTTACCCTGTCTCTAGCTCGTTTTCTAGTATTACTCTGATCTTTTGACTTGGACTGGGAACTCGTTTTTGAACCTTTGCTGCCGGCCCCGAATTTTGCCTGTTTGATATACGTTCCTGGACTGCCCTAACCTGTGTGCTAAGTTTGAGTTTGCTGCCCTTCTTGTTACAGGCTTTGAGTTTATGACTGCTGAGCTTTGTTGGCTTACCTACATTAATAAATTACTGCAAATGGATCAAACCGCCTCAGCCTCTTCGTCACAATACTAATAGCACCTCTGTGCCAAAAGGGTTCTTTCAGTTCATTATCATCATTTTTTGCATAAAAGGTCCTTTGCTACATATATATAACCCTTTTTCTCTGAGAGTGTAGCTCTGCCTTGTAGTTGTTATTATAGTTATTTTTCTCATAAAATCTCGATTACTAGTATTCAATGACTGTACATAATAATGAAGAAGTTTAGGCCAAGAACTGACAGGATTTATGTTACTTTTATAATCATAATCTCTCAAAATCAACGTATCTAAGTGTTCTCTCTTTCTCCTCTTTATAGCTGTCACTCTGGCAATGGGTTGTAATGTGTTGTAAGAGATACATATGTTGTAACCATTGATCAAGATGGCGCAGAAGAGAAGTGCATTTTAGGACATGTACTGCCCAATTTTTTTGATCAGTGAATTTAAGTAAATTCTTTGTTCTGAAATTAAGAACATCAACATGTATAATATTAACTAAAATAGTTGTTTCTATCAATTGCTTTGTTGCACCACTGTGTAAACAGCTTCACTTAGTCTCAAAGTTTGATAATATACCATATTAATAATAGTATGCTTTCAAGTTAATTCTGACACCAAAATTATTTGAGTCAAAAATTATATATTAGCAATAATAGAAATGCCTGTCTAGACAGAAAACTGAGCACAGCCGGTCTAATGAGTCCTTTACTATGACTCATCATTTGCTAGGCAGAAATGAACAAGGCAGGTTGTAGAGCATGTTCTGTTATGGCTTCTCGGAAAAGGGAGACATTTTTGCATCTAAAACGTACAGTAACAATTGTTTCGGAGATCATATTCTATCTCAGTTAAATGAGAAATGTAACACAATTTAAATGATAACAGACCTGACGCCTTTACCTTTGAAATAAGAAAGATATTTGAGTGTCTGATATGCAAACATCCAGAGGTGCGTTTCCGTACAGCGGTGTAACTCGCTGCTTCCACTACAGTAGGCTATGATACATCGGTGAAGAAATCAAGCTAGTCAAGACTGTTTCTCAAAACCATATTGTCACATATTGGTTACTCAACCACATTGGTTAATGATGTCACCCCCTATTAATTGCTTTTAATTAATCAGTTTGAGATTGACTTAATGCTAGATGTTTTGCTAAAATATGGACATGGAATCTGAGGATTATTTCAAATTTTTCTCAGTTATTTTGAATTTTCAAATTAAATCAAAGGCTTGCTCTTAAATACTAGAGCACATGCACACTCTTCAAAAAAGGTGCTTTAAATGTTGTGACAAACTAAAAGACGTAAATTATGTTTGAATATATTCCAAATAAAAGATACAGATTTTACTGAATGTCAGCTTGCTTATTTTGCTCAAGAATGTATTCAGTCCACATGGTGTGCGAACAAGACTAACCACTTTGAGAGCTGTTGTTCCAACCTCACAGCTTTGATGCTGCTTTTGAATGTTCGTTTGAACTATGGTTTCGGGAAACACAAACTCGTTAAACTGCTGATAATGACAGAACTTGCGACTATAATTGGCTAAGGATGCTTTTAGGGAAACTCACCACAGTTGGATCATCTCCATTTGGCCTATGGGGCAAACGGTTCCAGTAGGCTACAAAGGATGTAGTAATTAAAATTATTGTCAAGTCAAGTCATGTTTGTTTGTTTAAAAAGAACTTTTCACAGGACTTATAGTTTCGAAACTGCCTATGTTTTGAAATATCTTCTTTTGTGTTCCAGAAAAATTTGCCTGAGGCCCCCGCTCCACCACCCTTCGGACTGTTTATTGAGGAGCGTGAATCCGTTTCTTCACTTCAGGCCTTCCCAGTAGGCTTCAGAATTTTCTTTAAATTTATTATTATTATTTGTTATATATTTAATTTAAGTTTTTTTTTAAAGATGCCACAGATTATGCCACACAATTTTGCCTTGGCAGTTGGCACTATATTTTTCAGAAATTTCTGCACAAATATAACAGGCCCTTGAAATTACATTTCTATAAAGTTTCATGAAAATAGGACAGCTTCATTTTCTGTATTATTTATCTTGGTGCCTTTAATAATTTCAATGCACAGCTGCTGAAAGAAATGATTGCAGACACAAAGTTCTATGGTCAAACCTTTTCAAAGTTTATTGTCAGATATTCTGTTTTATACTGTCCGTTTAATGCATATTCATGCATCATGGAACAAGGAATTACAAAGTTGATTGGATAAACAAATAGACAGATTATCATCAAGGCCTCCTATGTGCTTTAATGTAAAATAAATGTAAATGTGTTTACCAGTTTCAAGGCCATAGTTTCTTAATATACCAGATAAGGCAAAGTGAATACATTTTTTTCCACACTTTTCTAAAAACAACAGATATTTCCTTTTTTCAGGATCTTCATCCTGTCATAATCTTAAAATAACACAGAAAAACTGAATAGAGAAGTGAGAGGGAGTTTACACCATGTAACCTTAAAATTCCTGCAAGCTGATTTATTCTTACAGTTAGTTTTTAAATGACATTTCCAAGTTTTGTTGTAAAACAGTTACAATGAAAACAGTGCAACAAATCAATATACAATGTATATGTTTCATGCAATCCTAAAATAAATCAGAGTTCCAAGAAATGTCTTAAGATAAAATACATCTTCCACCAAACAAACATATAAACAAATTATTTCGAGTAAAGATATCAAATATGTGTTATAAAACTAAAGAAAACACTTACTTAAAAAGTTACACTTTATTTTACACTCTTGGCTTCTTATTGCTTGATTTCCGTGAGTCAGACAGTTGATCTAACAGTCTGTCCAGCTGTTCAATATCCCCGGAGACATCTAGAAATGACAACGATTAAGATTAATCAGTCACTTGACATTACAAAAGATTTGTTTTTTTCAAAACTCTTCCTTAATAGGATGACGTTCTCTCTTACCCTCTCTGGGCATTTTGCCGGTTTGTGATTTTGAGCGTTCTATTGCTTGCTCTATTTTTTCTTCAAGAGTATCCACTATGTAAAGCTTTACAAAGAAACAAGAGAAGATTATATTTGATTGTACAAATAAAGTATTATATTGTACAACTAAATAAATGATTGTCTTTTATGAATTTGAGATCAATACCTTTAAGTTCTTCAATTTTTTAAGCACTTCTATTTTGGATTTGTTGAACATGTCTTGTTTTATCTCATCAACCCTGTTTATTAACAGTTGTTGCCTTCTCCTCATGGATCCGACTCCAGTTATTGCTGCTGCTTCTAAAATAAGAATACATCAGAACCATGAAAATAAATCAATTATTGGCTGTGCGTTTCATACATGAAATGTATAAATGAAGAGTGAAAAACTTTTCCCTTGCTAAAAAAGTTAATTTTATTAAGTATACTTATGAAAATATTATAATGCCCTGGTTTCACAGGTAGGCTTAGATTAAGCTAGGATTGAGCCTTAGTTCAATTAGGATATTTAAGTGGCTTTTATAACACATAGCCTACCTTATAATTATAGGCTACATTTGAAAAACTTTGAGACTTGCACTGACATATTTTAAGATATGCCAGTGCATGTTTCAGCTCAAGCATGCATTTTCAGTAGGCTTCAGCCTTGAAACCGGGGGTACATTTTTTAAATTTGATAGTATACTAATATTAGTATATCTTTAATTGAAATATTGGACTATGCGGAGAGAGACGAGACGTGGAGACGTGGTGTATTAAAATTGTCACTCCGAGCTGCAGGGCAACAAAGCTAAGTGCTGTTTCTTCCTCTCTGTCCGTTGAGTCGACCACAGTGTTTATGGTTTTGATAAACGCAAGCTCGGTTGTCAACAAAACATTCATCCTGAATGACTATTATGTAACATATGGGCTGGACTTTCTTTTTATTACTAAAACTTGTTTAAATGACGCTGATACAAGCACTCTTGCTGAGCTTTTACCAAAGGGGTGTAGCTTAAATACTTTTGAGGATTAATCGTCTAGGTGGCTTGGCTGTTATTTTTAATAACATGAGTTATTAGCAAATTAACAAGTTACTGCCTGTTGAAAGTTCCAAGAGTTTTGAAGCTCAATTAATGAAGATTGACTTGCTCTCGCCAGTGATATGTGCCTTGATATGTAGGCCTCCCACTCTTAGAAAAAGGGTTTATTGGGGTTCTATTGAGAATGAGGAGGTGACGTCACGCGTTTAACTCCGCGGTGCATTGTGGGAAGGATCCGCCATTTTAGGGGGACACGCTATCCGTTGTCATGGTAACTTTGACCGTGAGACTGAGAGAAATAGCGTCAGAGAAGTAGTGCAGCTTGATATTTATTTGTATTTTTGCGATAAGGCACACTTTCTTGGGAATAAATGAAGCAAAAGGAAAGGGTCTCTATTGGAAGAGACTACATAACACTAAGCAGCGTTATTTAGAGAAACTACTTGACATCAACATACAGTGTGGACCCATACGACCTGCTACAGAATGGACGAAAGACCCGAAGCACTAAGTTACCACCTTTCACACACCCTGAAATAATCAAGCACCTAGTTTATGGTAAGTGCTTAACGTTACTGCTACACAATGCAAGAGTTCAGAAGATTTAAGTCATTGACTTTAGAAGCTTATGAACAATTCTGCTGTGGCTGGAAGCAATTGAAACCCCCAAACCTGTAACGTTAAACTGCGAGAATTCAGTCAAACTTGATATTTCAGGCTTCATTCATATGTGGAAATAAATCAGATACGTGCATTTGCACCTGCCATGCAACGTCAAGCGGACAGATAGGACATTAGCCTGTCAATGCGAATCCTACGTCATTAAAAAGGTGTCTTTTTAAAACATTTCGCGGTACAGATATATCTATAACAAATTAAACAACTCTAGTTGAATAACAGAGTATTCATTTTGTTTGTTTGTGTTAAATAAAAGGCGAACTGTGCTGAAATGTGCTTTCTTTTAAAATCATTCTTTGCTCACTGTTGCTGCCGTCAGTTTATCCACAAGCAGTTTCTCTAAATAAAGCTGGCTAGCATTGTTATAAACACGATAGAACCACTTTCATTTCTCTTCCTTCTCCATATCTTCCAAAGACACTGCCGTGTATTGCTAAAATGTAAACAAATACTGCGCTGTGCTGTGTCTCTCTTCGCTATTTCTGCCATATTTAGTCGCGCCTCTGTGAAGTTCTGAAGGCGTTGCCCCTGGCAACCAATAGCGTGTCCTCCCAAAATGGTGGACGGCCTCAATTCGTCACGTGACGGCAAGCTACCGTGACGCATGTCCTCATTCTCAATAGACCCCTTTTGCGCCGACGTCACAGTTACGTCACGGCGCTAGCTGGAGGCAAAACAAAGTGAAACCTGGAGGTGGCCAATGCAAAACAGCACAGATTCGGCTACATAATAAGGAGCTTAAATTACTTTTATTATTATTAAATGTCATCTTGTTGTGTTGTTTGGTGCAAGAATCGATGAAAAATGAATATGCTGTAACTGGACTTTTTATTTCTAGAAAATATTCACATCATTAAAATCGCACCGTAATGTCACTGTTTACATTGTTGTATTCTCTGCGCTGGCTAGGCAGAACTGCGGATCGTACACACAAGTCTTGTACATGACCATTCAGCACATAGTTATAGGCATCTAAAGATTTATATGCCCTCAGTTTCTCTTTACGATCGGTTTCTCTAGGTGTAGAAGTCAGACCACTCAACCGAGGTAACGTAACGTTAATCCTGTCAGATCGCCCATGCATTGGGTGAGCATGTGAAGGCTACGGGTCGGCCAATCTGGTTCTGTCCGTTAAAATGAACTCTTGAAAATAACAATTGCGGTCCTGGACAGTGAGTGACCTTACACATTAAGATAAAATCAGATTTTCTCCAGTCATTGTTAAAGAAACAAGCTAATAAAACTTGCTAACTAGCGTTAGTGAAGCGGCCACAGGGATCGTTCTGCCTCCACCTAAGCTCCGCCCACATAAACCTCACCGTGTTTACCAACTGAAAAGGGGTCTATATGTGAAGCATAGGGTTCTTTACTCAGCTCCAAAGAACCTTTTATGCTAAAAAGGTTCTATAATGACAAGAAAGAACCCTTTGGCACAAAGGTTCTTTATAGGCTATTATTGTAGCTGTAATTAAATTATTGATTATTAAACTGTTGTAGTAACTTAATATCACATTTTAATCATGCAGATTTTTGGAGGGGAAAAACTGAAATATAGAACCTTTTAGGGGTTCCAAATAGGTAGCACTGATAAAGAACTTTTTTCTTCTGAATAAGAATTTTCTTAATGAATTTTATGATTTTTTATTCTTGGATATTCCATCTGCAGACAGGATTTTGATTATGGGTGATTTTAATATACATGTCAGTTATCCTCTGTAAACCCGTGACCAAAGAATTTTTTAATTTAGTTGATTCCTTTACTTATCAACGTGTCTCTGGACCAACCCAAGATCATGAGCAGTTGGTCAATTATTTTAATCAAGTTTGCATTGAGATCTTGGATAATGTTGCGCCTTTTAAAATGAGATGATAGAAAGTAAAAAAGGCGGGTTTGTTGGCATGCAGAGCATAGCCTATGTGGCTAAATGATAAATTGCAAGTATCTTATGATATTCTTAGAAAATATCTAGGCTACTCCATTTAACACCGACTTCCTCACTCTATGACGTTCTCCGTCGCGATTGTTTAAAGAGGTTGTAGACACTATTGGTTCCAGTATATTATCGATTATCAAAAGTAGTTTAATTTATGGAGCTGTACCATCAGGTTTTTTGGGGGGGGGGGTGGGGGGGTGGGGGTGGTGGAGGTGTACCATCATTTTATTTATGAATTTGGATTCACAGGATTTGAAAAATTTTAAAGAAAGTTGTCCATAATCAACTTACAGTACATACTTTTTAATTGTAAATAACATAATGGATATTTTTCAGTCTGGATTTAGGAACAAACATATCACAGAATCAGCATTATTAAAGGTTACAAATTTTGTTAATTGACTCCGGGAAAAGCCTTAATAATGTTAGATTTAAGTGCAGCCTTCGATACTTTAGATCACGCAACTTTAATAGAATGCCTCAGAGATTATGTAGGGATCATCAAAGCCCTTAGGTGGCTTTCCTCTTATATGCATGACAGGGCATGCTCTGTTAAAATTGGAAATTATGTCCCTGCATCCGCAAATATTTCTTGGAATGGTTCCTTAGGGATAAATCCTTGGTCTGACTCTGTTCTCATTATACATGTTACCCCTGGGTTCCATTTTTAAGCATAATATTAATTATCACTTGTACTGTATGCTGATGATTACAACTGTAATTTCCTTTGGAGTGTGATGGCTGTACATCTTTTACTCATTTTTATAAGTGCTTGACTGAGGTAAAGGGATGGCTATAGCAAGAAAAAAAATTCAATGAGGATAAGTGTTTATTATGTTTGGGAACAAACAGTGGATGCCCCTGAAACTTTACAGTATGTTTGTGGCCTAAGAACAAAAGCTGCTGCATTTAGATCCGGCTAACTTTTCTCAACTAGCATGTGACAAAGTATTTTACTTGAATATATATATACTATACTTGAAAATATAGTTTATTTATTATATATATATATATATATATATATATATATATATATATATATATATATATATGATTTTATTTATTTATTTATTTTTGCTACTAATAGCACACTTGAATACACTTCTTTTTGTAATGAAAAATTAAATTTGAAATTTGATTGGAATTACATTTTTTTGTTATGTACTAAATAAAAAGTATACTTTATATCATAATAGTTTGTGATGAATTTTAAATCTTAATGGTAGATTACCTTCATAGCAAGAAGCCAATTCATTCTGAATGGTTGTTTGTATTGATGAGTAGATCAACTTCTTCTTGGTAACAATCTCTCCAATGAGCAATTTCTTAAGTTGGGTTTCCTTCCATATGAGGAAAAACACAAGAAAAGTCTTGAAATATTAAATCCTGCATTGAATTTTTTTTGTATTTTCTTTTCTTTTTTATTTGCTGGACTAAAAAGCTTGCTTAATTATAAAGAATGAGGATTCACACAGACTTCAATACAAGTGAAGAAAGGCATGGATTAGGTTTGAAGTATTATTAGTGTCAGAAGAGAAAATCTCAGTTACGTATGTAACCCTCGTTCCCTGAAGGAGGGAACGGAGGCATTACGTCGGACTGACGAATAGGAATCTCGCTTATAGAGCCAATCTACTGTGTGTAACTATACAAGGCAATGGACATTGGCATGCAATGATTTGCAACAACTGCTCTGACACTCAGTGTGTGTATATATAATGAGCAGCATGTGCAATTGCATATTTAGGTTTTAGCTGGGGAGCAGAGCGGTGGTGCAGCAACCATGGCAACGGGACGTAACAAGGGTTACATATGAAACAGAGACGTTCCCTTTCAGTTGGTCTCTACTTTACGTTGTAGCGACAAATAGGAATCCATACCAAAGTGCCACTGTTGCTGTCCCTGTCAGCGTCCTGTGAAAGCCTCCAACCCTTCTTGTAAGACAGGATCAGGTTAACGCAGAAAAGCCAATCACTGCTGTTCCACATTACCTGCCCAGTGAGTATTGTATAACACTGGGAAAACGTGCCCTTCCCACTGGGAAAGGAATGCTGCTGAACTACATTCTACCCTAAAGGAGTTATGTAGAGATGACATATTGAGATGACAAGGGTACCCCAAAGGGAAAGACACAAGCATCTGTTTAGAAGTAGCCAAATAAGGTTAGCTTGCAAGGGATATTGGCAGTCGCCAGATAGCCACAGGTGAGATGGCACCAGGAAACTGCTGAGTGAAAACGAAGTCTGCTGAATAAGGCTCGCTCAGCTGAAGGGCTTGATTAGACGGCGAAATACACCAAAAAGCTCAGGGACATGTGTACTCTCGCTGAAAGAGTATAAGTCTGCTATAATGGCGAATTTGGGGGTCTATAGACTGGGTCACTGCCCCTCGGCGGGCTCTGATGTAAGGATAGCTCATTGGTCGCACGTCAGAGTCACCCGCGCCATTGGCTGTGCAGTTAATGCTGCACAGCCTATGAGCATGTCAGACGCTCTGTGCTGGCTGTGCAGCTGCAAATGCGTTTTACAAAAGGCTTCAGTAAATCGAGGAAAAGGAGTTTCCCCACTGCGTATTCACTTTGCATTCACGTGACTACCATGGATGCCTGGCAGGCAACAAAGGGGTATTTTCATTATAGAGTCCTATAGTTCAAGGTCTTTCTAGTCGCTACTGTATCAAGTCTGTTAGCGAGCTAGCTGCATAACTATGGACTAGGATTAACTCCAAGGTGAAGGTAGTTAAAATGTGTAAAGCAGGCAAGGGTTTTTTAGATAATCGAGCAGTAATAATTCCTCCGTAAATAATCTAGCTCTACTGTTCTCACTGAAAACCATAGATATCATAAACCTAAAAAAACCTATCACACACTTTTGTTTTTAGCAAAATACGACAGCTGCGTTTACACCGCCACCGGTGAGAGCGTCAAAGTGCCCAAAGTCATTGAATTTTGACGCTCTCGTGGCAGTGGTGTGAACGTACAGTTAGCCTCATAACTCACCGAACCAGCTGGTCGCGTTTATTGATGAAACTACAGGTTAACTTAAAGACACGATTAATTACATGATCATATACCCATTGTATTTAAACAAATGTTGAAATTACCTTGAGTGATGGAATGATCACTGCACAGACATGTAATGTTATATTGTGAAGGTTGCTTATCTCATCTGGTTAGTGCAACCAATCGCACAACTACTATCTGGCATGTCATTTACACCTCGAAACACCAACTTCTGTATAAAAACTGGCGACGTCCTGGGAAGATCCTTGACTAGTTTACTTGGTTTCGTGGCTGGAGAACGCGTTCTTGCCCGCCAGCCAGAACTTGTGATGTCACATGCAAAGTATGAATAGCTACGCAATACGAAGTGACCGTTCAAAAGGGAACAAGGGAACAACTCTACTCACCTCAATTTGAATGAAGTCCTGAATGTTATTTATGAGAGGTGTGGGGTTAACAGATTCATTTTGGATGATACTGAACTTCTCAATCTGTTCCTGCGCTGACATCCCTGTTTTTCCAGTCACACTATAGCCAAAAAAAAACCAAAATAAATATATATATATATATAATTAATTAAAATGTTTATTCTGAGCCGGCGACAATCACGTGAGCTTTCGCGCTAAACACAGAGACCGGAGCTTTCAATGTTGCAGCCATATATATCTTCAGATAGAAAAATTATGGAAATATGAGTGCAAATGATTTCAAATGACATCACATGAAGGTGAACGACGAGGAACGACTAAAGTCTTATGGGGTTGGAACAACATGAGGGTGAGTAATTACTGACAGAATTTTCATTTTGGGGTGAACTATCCCTTCAATACTTTGTAAACAAACTGCCAACAATATAATTAACAGCAATGCTAATTAAACATACTAAAAAATATATAATTAAATTCATCATGCTAATTCCCTAAAAATCAACTAAAAACATTGTAAAAAGTTTTCTTTAGATTTTATTCTAAGACTGGAAATGAAATAATGAAACCAAACTTACGGAAATATCTTATTGAAATCTTTCTCAATACATTCATGCAAATGTCTGGCCAATGTCTTGTTCAGGTCTAAAACTGTATCCCAATTTTTCGACCGATAGCATCCATAGTTCTTGCACAAAGATCCAAGGATTCTATGGAACCCACTTCCATCTCTATTCTGAGTAAAAAGAAAAAAGAAAAAGCATTAAAAGGACAAGAAAATAGTGATTATGCAAAACATGTGAATCAAACTCACTGTTATCAATTGGTGTGTGGAAGCAACACATGATGTCACTGATTCTTCCACTCCCCTTGTGAGACACTGTTCCAAATCACTATAAATGCCGTCAAAATATCTGCTCAGTTCATTTAGTGACATCTTTAGGTTCTTCTCAAATTCCATGACTTTTATTTCCATCTAAAACACATCCATACAAGAGACAATACATATTGGCAGAACAATACATATTGGCAGGATTCTAAATACACTCTAATTCTAGTCAATCTAATTCTGAATCGTACCATTTTCTTGTCTGTTTCTAGCTGGTCCCTTTGGATTAAGAGCAGAGTTCCCTTTGCTTCACTGACATAATCTCTGACTAGTTCTTTATGAATGCTCTTGTTAAGACTCCTCAGTTCATCCTGCAGCTTAGGGATTTCTAGAAAAAAAAGACAATGATGTGATTTGGACTAATTTGGTCAGTGCTTTATATCACTTAATAAAGTATTTTAACTTCAGATGAATAAAAATAGAATAAAGTGGTAAAATGCAAGCAATGCATAAAAGATAGTTTACCTGTTTCACTAGATTCCAGATTTAAATTGGTGTCAAAGAATGCATTGGAACTTACAGTTAAAACTTTAAACTGATTGTCAGTACTGAATATTTTCTAAAAAGAAAAAATTAAAGCAATATTAATAAAATTACAAGAAAACCATATATGCCATGTATATCTAGTTTTTTAAAGTAATGTAACAGTTTAAAAAATAGTTAAAGTAGTACCTGAAGTTTAGATTTTTCGAACTTTTCTTTGACCTTCATCTTGGCATGTTCGTTTCTATGAAGTATGCATACTTTTTTCTCATCCTAAATGATTAACAAAGCACGTACACATAAGCTGTACACATGGTTTATAGTAAAATCTGATTCAGTGGTTGATTGTGTACTATCTCTTTTTCCTCTCAGTAAATTATTACATTCATGAAATTGGAGTAACAATGATAAAAGTTCTCACCAACCAAAAAAAACCAGCAAATTTACTCAGAGCAGCAGTACAAGCTTACTTACAACTAATCTATTAAAACAAAGGTGCAATACTTCACAAATACAGCTAGTACTTTTCCGTGCATTTTGCATACCCTGTCTTGGTCTCTAGGAAGCTGTGTATCTCTAAAAAGAAATATTTAAACAAAAGATTCAAGATTATTAGATTTAGACTAGAATCATAGCACTTCCCAGCCATTTACCTATATGTAATATTCACAAAATACCTCATATAGAGTACTGGATCGATCACATCAGTCTTTGTACAGATGAAGTTGATGCTTTTGCATTCTCCTCCTGGTCCCAGTTCTTCAGTGCAGTGCTTTACCATCCCCCAAGGGCCACTATCAGTGCTTGCTCGATTAATATCACTTACAATCCACACAGAAGAGCACTCTCTCAGTTTCTACAGGATTTCAAATATAACCGCAAGTTAGGGGACTTGTTCTTAGTATTATAATATATTAATTGTGTGGTTAATCTGGCAAACTGTTATTTTTAAAGGAGCATATTAATATATTTACAGATTTCCACAGGTCATCTCTAATCTTGTTGCAGTCTCCAGATCCTGGAATATCAACAAGCACAATGTGCTCTAGAAGTTCACAACAATCTGGAATCTTGATCGTCACACTCTTCACAAGCGGCCAGTACCAGTCACCGAAACTTGACTCGCTGTGTTGTATGTAACTTGCAACATCAATGATAAATTCAGAGACCTTTTGAGATAATAAATTGGTTTGTTTTACAAGAAGGCATTATACTGTACATGTAGTATGTTAAAAACAGTCTCCTAAAACTTACACTACTTTTTGAGAAACATCTTTCCTTATTAGTGAACCTTTCAATCTCAGCAAATTTGTCATGGTTCTTGAGCTCTTCTAATGTTTTCCTGTCTGCTTCAGCTCCATACAGTGCAGTGATCTTTCCTACAGCAATTTCAAACAAATCATCATTCCTGTCCTCACTTTCATCTGACAAAACTCTCAAAAGATCTTCAAGCTCTTTGTTCCACTCCTGCAGAGGCACACAAAACACAATATAGTGAAAATTATGGCATTGTTCCATTCCCTACAGTCGGATTTATTTATTTATAAAGAACTGATTAAAAGCATAGTCAGATGAATACAAATGAGGAAACCTCTTTAGAGTAGAGTTCAAACTCTGCTGTGTAGTTGGAGTCAGTCAGATTGGCTTCCACCTGAGTAACAACGGCTGTACAGGCACCAAAACAACCAGATGGCAGTAGATACTCAATCCCCAATATTGCACTTAATAGAGAGCTCTTCCCTTCTCCCTGATTTTCCAAAAATCCCAATGGTTGCCTTCTTCCTGCTGCCTTTATCTATTTGATCTGAGTTTTCGGGAAATTTTTTCATAATTTGCCTTGCCTTCTCCATGATCTCATCTGTGTGGAAAAAAGAAGACAAAGAGCTGTGTTTCTGCTTTAATAACATTTCTGTACAAACATAAGTGACAGATGTTTAATTATATTGTTTACATGTTTTACTAGTGCATAGTGTGTCACGAGGGGGAAATCGGAAAAGCTACACTCCTGAAATGATGTATAATCTGACCAATCAAAGCCCTTGCTGTCTGCGTCGCCTCGACGTGCAGTTACAAATTTTTGGAGGTGCACGTCAAACTACGCGCGAGGGGTCGGAGAGGGTGTCGACGCAGAGAGGTCTGCGGGGGTACGCTGTCGATTCGACGCAGAAGCATAAAACAGGCTTAACACAGCCAATCACAGTTTGTTTTGTTCCACATCATGTTTAGGGGCATGTTTCACCCTCAGCCGGAGTTATGGAAGCTGTGGGTCTGGCCCCTGAGGGGGACCAATTCCTAAATACTGGTCTCTCAACTGAGGTTGTGGAGACCATTTTAAACTCTAGAGCCACCTCCACAAGGAAATTTTATTTACTTAAATGGAATGTTTTTAACATGTGGTGCAGAGAACTTCAGTTGGACCCAGTTAACTGCCCGGTGGCTTCAGTACTGGAGTTCCTCCAGAGTTGCTTCTCTGACGGGCTCTCCCCATCTACGCTTAAGGTTTATGTGGCTGCCATAGCTGCCTTCCACATGCCTTTAGGGGTGGGCACCTTAGGTAGACACCCACTAATTGTTTGTTTCCTTCGTGGAACTAGGAGGTTGAGGCCTGTCATCCAGTCCACAGTTCCCTCTTGGGATCTGACAGTGGTCCTCGAAGGGTTATCCCTGGCACCCTTCGAGCCATTGGATGAGGTGTCTGAGAAATGTATGTCCTTTAAAGTAGCCTTCCTGCTTGCTATCACGTCCCTTAAAAGAGTTGGGGACTTACAGGCTTTATCGGTGGCTCCCTCTTGACTCGAGTTCGGTCCTGGCAGAGTAAAGGCCATTCTCCACCCTAGACCTGGTTATGTACCTAAGGTGCCATCAAATGTGGCACGGTCTATTATTCTTCAGGCGTTTCATCCTCCACCGCATGTGTCGGATGAGCAAGCTAAGCAATATTTATTGTGCCCGGTCCGAGCCCTTGAGGTCTATACTCAAAGAACCTTGAAGTGGAGGAAGTCGGACCAACTTCTTGTGTGTTTCGGGTCAATTAAGACGGGCTCCCCTTGAGAAGGGCTAAGAAGGGCTCCCCTGGATTGTAGAGGCTATTTCCTTAGCTGACGAGGTGCGCAGTTTGCCTTCGCCTCTGCTAGTAAAGGCCCACTCGACTAGGTCAGTGGCTTCCTCTAAGGTTCTTCTGTCAGGGGTTTCTCTTCAAGAGGTCTGCGATGCCGCAGGTTGGGCCTCCCCTCACACCTTCATAAAACATTACAGTCTGGATCTGCCCTCTACACCGGTTTCACAAGTTCTCACGTCTTGAGTATGCCAGATTTTTATACCAGGGCGTTCTCTCAGAGTGGCGCAGTGGGCATTTGTTCCCCATAGTGTCAATTCTCGATGCAGCTGAAGTTCCCTCGGAATGGAACGTCTCAGATTACGACTGTAACCCTCGTTCCCTGAGAAGGGAACGGAACGCTGCGTCCCTCGGTCACTCTTTCGCGCTCCTGAGAACGATTTGCTTCGACCAATTGAAAGCTGGCGCCGGTGCCCTTTTATAGTTTCCGGTTCACCGTCACGAGTGACGTCATCACGCAACACCAATCAAAATTGGACTAGTTACATAGTGGCTTCAAACGCTCTCGTCCTAGTCCTGCTCTTCACAATTTCACACAGGACAGACACTTCTTGCTATGGTGACGTCAGTATGGACTTTTCCACAGCGTCAATTCGACTATAACCTCACTTCCCTGAAGAAGGAACAAGAAGTTGCATTGCACTGCCATAATCCTACATGCTTGTCAGCGACTTACTTCAGCCTATCAGAAGCTAGCACTGCTTTGTTAGGGCAGGCTTTATAGTTTCCTGGTTCATATCGTCAACCGCCTCAGATGTTCTGCCACACCATTGGACTGATTTCACATGTGCTTCAAGACGTAATCACACAGAGTGTTCCCACAGCTTTAATCAACTCTTATTCTTATTCCCTCTTCAGGGAATCGAGGTTACAGTCATAACCAAGGTGTTTCCCTGTTCTGTGTAGGAGTGGGTTTCCTCCGGGCACTCTGGTTTCCCCCACAATCAAAATAATTGCAATACAGGTGAATTGGAGACTCTAAATTGTCTTTCTGTGTGAATTATCCCTGATGGACTGGCCATCTGTCCAGGGTGTTTCTTTCAATACGGCCTGAGATGCTGGTATAGGCTCCAGCATCCCTGTGATGCACAGTTTGGACACACGGTTAGGACAAACAGTTTCGATGAATGATGGATGAGTGAATGTGATACCTGTATGACTATTAGGCAACTAAGTGATTAGTTACAAGTGGCAGGTAAGTGGTGGACAGATTCAGGTTTTACTTGCCTGTTGTCAGCGGTGACTGTATACTCAGGTCGGATGATTTATGATCACGCTTTCTTTTAGTACCTATCAGAGAATTCATTCCACTCATTATTTTCCCTCAATGAAAAAGACTGTACAATGATATTTCATTTTTATATCTTGACTAGTCATTGTGGGATAGATTGAAAGTAGAACATATATTCTTATTAAAGATCTATTGTTTTTTCTGACCAACCATTTTTAAAACTATTTAGTTCTAATTAAAACTAATAATTATATTTGTGATAATTTATTTTTTTTGCTCACCATCAGGGGAAGATGAAGATTGTGATGGTACAGGAAGAAGTGGAGGGGTATTCTTCTTCATCCCATGAAATGTTTCCATCTCTTCTTTGAGTGGTCCAGAAATGGCTGATCTACTAATTTTTGTAAATAAGTAAAAAAATAAAAGCATTAATTATATAATGTACAGCTTTACTAATTATGATGTCCTCCAAATATGTACATAACAACTGTCCCAAATCAACAGAGACTGCATATTGTATTTCCATAAGTTAATTTTGGAAATACAGTATGTAGTGTTTTATACAATACAGATTTTCAAAGCAGCTTCACAGAGATCAACAAGAAAATAGTAGACCCAATTATGTAAACTAATATATTGGGTTTTTTTTTTTTTTTTTGCTAACCAACCAGATCAACCGGATAGTAGTTATAGCCCAAATGGCTCAAGGTGCAATGAATGAGCCTCTTTAATAATCGAGTTGTGAACATTTCTCTGCTCCAGCTCACCGCTTTTGTTCCTGAGCAAAACAAGAACTATGATTCACTTTGGAATGACAGTATCTCCTAATCTTCATCAAAGTATGTATAAAGCAGTTTATGTATATGGGGAAAGTCAAAATTTAGGAAGGATTTTAACCCATGTGCTCAAAGTACTTTAGGTTTCTTTGTCCAAACGTCCATGCCCTTTTATTCATTATCCTCACCTTACATCGACTTCCATTGATTCATCTTCTTCAGAGATTTTAGACTCATATTCACTCTTTTGATACACCTTACTCCCATCATCCATTTCATCTGCTTTAGAGCCGTTTTCTTCTGATTCTTTGTCCCAGTCCTCATCCTTAGCATAAATTTCTAGGCATTTTAGCAGTTCATCATTTCCTTTGGATAATATCTCTATTTCATATACTTCAGTAGTATTGTTCTCCACAGTAGCTTTGACCATGTCTAGATCCTCAGGTTGAAAGTAAACTATCACACTTTGTTTGAAAATGAAAACCCCAGAGTTTTCTAAATGTCCAAATAACTGTGAGGCATAGCTTTTTAGAGCCAACATTAGGAGTCCTGGGGTCAAAGGGCAGCTCTGATGTAGCCGTTTGTATTTCTCAACATTTGCATCACTGAGGAGATTTTCTATAATGAAAAGATCCTGGCTCAGAGTCGGGTTTGACCGTTTTTGCTGTTCTAGCTCATCTTTAATATGGCTCAAACTTATTAAAGCATGATGTGTTTTGGGAGTGATCATGACAGCAGCTGACTCTCTTTGGATCCGCCCCTTTGGAAGAGACTCAATGACATCATCTAGGCGTCTTGCTGAGAATAGTTGCAATGATGAGGTAGTCAACATTAAAAAGTGTTGACTATCATCATGTGGACTCTTCACAGTTTCATTAAAGTGTGTCTCAGAGCAGTTAAACGCACCGCTGTGGATTCTGTCATAGAGCATCTTAATGTATGGAATTAGATCCTGAATTTTGTCTTTATAGGAGGATGCTGGGGTGCCGTCTGATCTTGGTGTGTCTGACACTTGAAGAGATTGTACAGCTGATATAATGTCCACCTCATTGACTGCATGGGAGCTTTCTTTGCCCAGTGATGAACCAGTCTCACCTGTCAAAAGATCTTTTTTTAGATTCAGCCATTGGAAGATTGTTTGTATCTGTGGATCTTTCTGAAAAGGCATCGCAGGGAAGTTAATCTCTAAAGAAACAGGCCGGTGGTCTTTGTTTTCACTTATCCCCGAGTCTCTTATTTCACAAACTCCCACACGCCACATACATTCTTCTGGAACAAAGAAGTAATCCAGCCTGGACACAGGAGAGTCTTTTATGTAGAACGTATAATCTTGCTTTATGGGGTTCTTTCTTCTCCAGACATCAACCAGTTGAAGAGATTTCATGAACTTCTCTACAAATAACAGCTGTTTACTATGAAAACTGCTGGTTGTCAAATTGTTCCATTTTTTGTCAATAAATCTATTGAGAACTGTGTTGAAATCTCCACCAATCACCAGCAGCCCTGTGGTCATTGACTGCAGGTACCTTGAAAGTTTATCAAGGGTTTTTGTGTCTGTGTGATGATTATAAACACTAACAATAGTGAATGGCTGACCTTCCAGTTTACATTTCAACACAACATAAGCTCCACTGTTATCTTTTTCATTACTTATGTATTTGAAATCTAGTGTTTTTCTCACTAGTATGGCAGATCCCTTGCTGGAGGAGGTATACTTTGTGTAGAAAATATGCCACTCGTCTTTAAAGTCTTCTACAATATTATCATCTTCTTCTCCAATGTGCGTCTCTTGAAATAAAATAACGTCCACATTTTGTAGTTCTTGAAATTTCTGATCTCTGTGTCGCTTAAGTCCATTTACATTCCAAGTAATGAAGTTTATGGTCTTTGAAGCCATCTGCTCTCACAGACCAAAAATCCTCAGCTCAGTAAGTTCCCTGTCAAAACAAAAAGTAGAGGGTAGGAAATTTTTGTTTCATATTCTGATTGAATTACTGAGATTTTCATGGTAGACATTTTATACAAATTGATTTCAATGTTTGCATTCAAAGTTGACATTTTTATCAGGTTGTGCATTCCCAGGTTGTCACACTGGACGTAGACTGAAGTTTCACTGCCCTGAAGCGTGAAAATCAGCATTTTAAATTTCAACTGACCGTTGGGCTGTCTCATTCTTGATCGAGCAATGACACGTGAGAATTGCGCATAATTTACCTCAGCTAAATAAGATAATTACAGACATCCCAACCTGTAAGAATTAATTTCAGGGAGGTATATCTTGGGGACTGGATTGTCTGGGGGTGGCTAGCTTGACTAGCTTTCGCAAGGCACACTCGCATGTGCCGCACGCTGATGTATGTCATGTATGTTCTATCTCGCTCTAGATTCTGGGAGATTTGAACTAATTTGCGGCCATGAGGGAGACGCTATCAATATGCAGGAGACTCCCGGACCTTCCGGGAGACTTGGGATGTCTGTAATTATTCAAACAACTGACAACTTCCTTGTCTTATGTGACATTTATTTGCATAACCTTCCTCTGGATTCCAATAGGAATGCATGGTTAAACTTTATTTCTAATGACGTTCCAGCTGATGTGGGTAAAACACTGTCAGTTTGTTTGCTTCATTTCACTGAGGATTGTTTTGTAAACAAGACACAAGTCGAGACATGGATTTGCAGACCGATTAAAATAAAAAAATGGTGCTGTGCCTTCTATATTAGATCCAACAAGAATGGTGCACACGGACTCTGGGTCGAACACATATGGGCGAATCATTCCGGCATTCCTGACAACATTGGAAGTTTTCAAAACAATTTTAAAATAAACTGAAACAGGCTGAAACTCATTATAATATGCAAAACTGTTATCCACTCACAGCAGTGGGCATTTACTTCCAAGTCTTCAATAGAGCATCACAGTCCCCCCATAAATTTCCCATTCATTTCTCCCATTGATGTTTTGGAAAAGAATTTTAAAAGAAGTTTTAGAGCATGTCTGAGGATAACCAGCTATGGCTGAACTCATAAGCATACAACATATCGTTTCGAGTGAAAAAACTAAGAGAAAATCCAAAAAAAGTCAAGGATACAAGACTGTGTACATATTATAATTTCCGAGCAAATCCCATAACCACCGCGCCTCACTGAAGCCACCGTGAAAGAGCCTTTTGAGTGACTTCCAAATCTGACAATGGCCACATGAACTTTTTCCTCCAGTGAATTTTATATAGTGAATGTGCAGGGAAACTCATTTTCCTTTATTTACTGAAGCTTATATGTAAAAAGCATTTGCAGCTGCACATAATAAAACATTGAGCATCAGGCTCGCTCATAGGCTGCGCTGCGGAAACTGTACATCCAATGGTGCTGGCGCCTCTGACGTGCGACCAATGAACTAGCCCTGACGTCATTACACCATCTTCAGTCTTCACAGACTTTCGCGGGGTTTACCCAGACAATTACACGACTTCCACCAATCAGATGCATTACTGTGGGATTGTGGGATTGTTCATGATTGTGGGTAATGAAGTACTTATCCAAGACATTGCAAATTAACGGCATTTATCTAAAAACCAGGTACGGCTGCACTAAGCGATTGTAAATGCTCATATAAACGCCAAAATTTCATGGGGCACTAAACTTGTTTTAAGTCTACCATGTATGGTTACGTTTTTATGGCTTATATCTCAAATGTCAATGGAGAAATTGTATTGAATTCTTTTTGAGCTAGGCTCAAAACTAGGAACCTATTACTTATTCATTTTGATGTTTTTGAATGTAAAACTAAAAACCAAGCAAAGTTGACCTCAGACAACAATATAAAAAAATTTAAAAGCCAGTTCATGACCCCTTTAAGCACGTAGCCTTCTTGTTGTTGTTTTCCTTCTTTTTTTTCTTTTTTTTTAACTGCTCGCACATCTGTTTACCTTTTCCTTTGTCTTCTTATTAGTTTCTTTGCTAGAATTTCTCATACCTGCTCAATTTAGTTAACATTAGTCCACTCCCTGTATAATATGTTTTTCTTGTCTGACAAATGTGTGATTTTGGAAGTGCAATTTGATTACCATTTCCAGTTTTAATAAAATTAATTCAAATAGCTAACCTTCTGTGTTTTTACTCTTCAAGGTGTTGGCTTGCAGGTTTCGATTATGAAGTGTAAGCATAATGACGTTAGGGTTAAGTTTTGATGCACAAGAGTCAATGGGAGTAGCCTAATCTATTTTGTTGTGTGCAACCAACCTCTGCCATAGCAGAAATGCACGGTGCCACAGACGTTGCCACAACGTTAATGTTATTGCTGGTAAACCACCCCTTTCAACCAAATCCATATTTTATTCGTAAAGAGCTCATTAGGATTGATTAAGGGGTTTACAGCCGTCAATGCGTTTACTAACGAATTAGGTTGCATGATGTAAGTAGGTAGGCTACCCGGTGTGCTCGCGAGACTTTCTGTTTCTCGGTCAATAAGTGCCGTTGTAACACCGAGAACAGAAAGTCTCCCGACCCCTATAGAATAATGTCGAGACCCACTGGTTGAGAAACACTGTTATAGATGATATCAAATGCTTATTTGATAAATCAAACAGGAATATAATTATTTCGAATTGTTTTAAAAAACCTTACCTGTAAATAAGATAAAATACGGTCTGACATTAACTAAGTTTTAGAAGTGTAGCTAATCTAATGCACCATAATATTTTAAAGGAAAAATTACCTTTTATGTCCTTGGAGCAGAACACTGCTTTCGATTCAGCTGTCGATGTCTGAGTAAAAATTCTAACATGAGATCTGGGTGTGTCTTGTTGTGATATAGCCATCAATGTGTTATAGGAAGCAGTGATATAGGAAAAGAGAAAGACAATGAGATAGGGACACTTTTCTACTTTTATTTCACTTTAGCCTATATTGCACAGAATACTTTTAAAATCAGTAGAATATTTACTTGTAAATATTGTCATACTAAGTGTAGCCATAGCCTACTAAGAAAGAATATGACCTCTAACTGAAACTAATATCGTAAAGATTGATCGTTTTTATCTTTAAGCCAATTTATCAGTAAATAATATTTTTGCATTTACTGAAGTGTAAGCATAATGATGTTTGGGTTAAGTTTTGATGCACAAGAGTCACTGGGAGTAGTCTATTTTATTGTGTGCAACCTCTTGGTATTTGTTTTATTTAAAGTGTAGTAATATGTTTGTTTTTTAAACGTGATTCCTTATCAAGTGCTTATTTTTATTTTAGGTTACGGGAGAAGCGGGGCACAACCTAAGGCTTTTTGACTCTCTCAGTTTGTGTAAATCTATTTTGGGTTTAGAGTATACATTTTCCCACATTAATTTCCCACGTCTTAGTACAATTATGTGTTTTTTTTAATACAGTGTATACTTTTTTCTTTATTTACCCCGAATAAATGGAAGTGATATGTGACAACATGCCCCATAGGTGGGGTACACTGTACATGTAACATGTGAGGGGCATATTGTAACATCACAATATAACAGCTTAAAATGCTATCTGATCTAATCAAAAACATACAATTCAAACCAAAATATTTTCTTAATAAAATACAATTATTAACTTTTTCATATACAATAATGGCATATTGTAATAATTAAAAATAAACTAATTTTTGAGTTTGACGACAAATACATCAGAAAACACAGATATACAGCATAGTTCAAAGCAAAATAATAATTAATAATTTCTGAACATTGATTCTCAGTCTTTATTTACATGTTTCTCATGTTTTCTCAATAGAATTCATAAAGGTATAGAATATAATAGCATATTTCTAATAGAGGCACATTGTAACACAGTGTTACAACATGCAGAATTGGGGTTTAAACCAACCCTGTCTCTTCCTACTGCTTATCTATACCACGAGTTTTCACTTTCATTTGGCGGAAGAGACTGGGTTGGTTTAAACCCTGCGAGTGTCTTCTTCTAGTTTGCGAAGCATTAAAGAACTATATCAACTGCTAAACAACAGATCGGAGATTAAAATAATATCAGATTTGTCTAATTTTAAATAAACACAAAAAATAGAGATGAAGAATTAACTTAAGTAAAAAATTTACTTTTGCTATGGTTAAACAAATGTTCAGTGATATCTTACGAAGATTTCCAAATTTTGGCGCAATTGTTTCTCTATATAGTGTTGAAATGGCAACTAGTAAATAAATACACTAAGTTTCGTCATGCCAACATGTGTGGAAGTATTTAAAACAAGTATGTTACATCTAGCCCCGCATTACTTTGTGCCCCGCGCTCCCCTACTTTACAACTTCTCAGCACTGTTTGAAGAACATGAACATCATCAGCTTTAGTTTTGTTGTTGACTCACTCTAGTTTGCATATTGTTTGCATTTGTCTTTTACCTGTCCTTTTAAAGCTAGTTTGTTTGTCTTGTTTTTTTTAAACTTGATTATTTATCAAGTGATTTTTTATTTGTAAGAGGTTACTTCACAACCTACCACCACTTTTTGAGGAACATAATGATCATCAGCTGTAGTTTTGTTGATGATTCACTACAGTTTACATCTTACATCAGTTTACATCACTTTATCTGTCCTTTTAAAGCTCTGTGTTTGCTCTTTAGGCTGAGATTGTGAACAGTAAAACCTCTAGTGTTGAAATCCTGCACCTCCCCCAAATCTCACTTCCTGCTTAACAAGTTTAGATTCTTACAGAGTAGAGTATGCATAATATCAATAAAGTGCTTTGCAAAAAGCAACCAAAATAAAACAATATAAATAAAAAATAAAAAAATTAAAAGCCCCAAATAAAATAAAGCCCCAAATAAAACCCCAGTCAACTAAAAGCTTGTTTAAATAACAGTGTCTTGAGTTGCCTACGTTGGCACAATGTACCCAACCTTCTAACCACCCTCCATTTCCCCCGAATACCACTTCCTGCTTAAAAGTGTAGATTCTTACAGAGCAGAGAATGCATAATATCAATAAACCTGTAAAACTGTGGTGTACTCAAGAACAGGCTGAAGACTCAGAAGATGAAATCCAAACAACACTTTAATAGTAACAATAGTAATAGTTTTTAATAGTTTTAATCAATTTACTTGGAATAGTAAAATCACAACATGCTTTGCAAAGTGCAACCAAAATAATAAAACAATATAAAATCAAAAATGTCAAAAATAAAAGCCCCAAATAAAATCCATTCAACTAAAAGCTTGTTTAAATAACAGTGTCTTGAGTTGCCTTTAAAAAAAAAAAGAATCGAACAGTAGTCGGCCACACGGAGGGACAGGATCTCCAAAAAATCGGTATCTTTTAACACAGAACGTTGGCACGAATACCCAACTTTCTAACCTTCAGTGTTGAAATCCTGGTGTTAAAGGGTTAGTTTACCCAAAAATGAAAATTAAGTCATTAATTACTCACCCACATGCTATCAACCCCGTAAGACCTTCGTTCATCTACGGAACACAAATTAAGATATTTTTGATTAAATTTGAGAGCTGGATCACTGCTACATAGGCTGCCTAAGGGATCGAAACTTGATGGCCCAGAAAGTCAATGAAGAAAATGTTTAAATATTCCATGTGACTACAGTGGCTCAAGTATAAGTATTGAGTATTAAGTACTCACACAAGTATTGTGTGAATTTATATTAAAGGTGCAAAACCCAAGTATCTGAGTTTTTGCAGAACTATGCCCCCTCTGTCGACAAGCAAAACTGCGTGCGCGCTCATGGAACACACACACATACACGGCACGCATGTTTGCACGAACTGTTCATAACCAAAGGAGCATCAGCCACACACTGTGCGGCACAGATCTTTTGTTACAGTCATAATGAGGTAATACAGTTATAAATCTGCAAGTCATTTAAAATATATGAAAGGAAAGGCATTAGAGTAAATTACACACTTATGTGTGTGTGTGTGTGTGTGTGTGTGTGTGTGTGTGTGTGTGTGTGTGTGTGTGTGTGTGTGTGTGTGTGTGTGTGTGTGTGTGTGTGTGTGTGTGTGTGTGTGTGTGGGAAAACGGGGGTAGTAGAAAACTTCGGTTTTTGTTTCCATCTATCTCCATGTTGAACTGTTTTATGTGCTTACTGTATCCACTTATGTTTGTATTATTATGGAAACACGTTCATGAACAATATAAGTTATTACTTTGTATAGGATCACGTTTGAGCCCTAGAGCAGACCGGATATCTCTCCATGTTGGAAAGCTTCCCGATGTTGACTCGTCTTATTCCGATGCCTGGCACTAGACAGACAGAAGTTGTATTTTCTCTGTCTTACGTAGAGTTTGCGTTGGTGTTTGGAATGAACTACAAGCCGGTCTCTTTGGGGCTGTCTGCCATTTCATGCATTTTCTCAGATCGGATAGCTATCTGATTTATCAAAACGATTCCATTACACCTGGTCACAATGTGTTTTTGCAAAACGGATATTAATCTGATCTTCAATTCCCTGCGCTATATACAGATTTAATGAAGTGCACGTCACCGAAAGCTAACATTTTAGCTAACATTTGAGCAACATTTTATTAATCATCGGCTAATTTCAAAATCAGCAAAGAGAGAGCGGCAACAGGCCTGGTAAGATCATTGTATTTCTTTACTTTTAATAATAATAATAATAATAATTCGTTACATTTATATAGCGCTTTTCTGAGACCTCAAAGCGCTTCACATAGAGGGGGGAATCTCCTCAACCACCACCACTGTGCAGCATCCACCTGGATGATGCGACGGCAGCCATATTGCGCCAGAACGCTCACCACACACCAGCTTACTGATGGAGAGGAGACAATGATGAGGCCAATCAGTATGTGGGGATGATTAGGAAGCCATGATGGACAGAGGCCAAGGGGTAAATTTGGCCAGGATGCGGGATTACACCCCTACTCTTTCGAAAGACATCCTGGGATTTTTTGTGACCACAGAGAGTCAGGACCTCGGTTTAACGTCTCATCCGAAGGACGGTGCTCTTTTGACAGTATAGTGTCCCCGTCGCTATACTGGGGCGTTAGGACTCACACAGACCACAGGGTGAGCACCCCCTGCTGGCCTCACTAACACCTCTTCCAGCAGCAACCTGGCTTTCTCAGAAGGTCTCCCATCCAGGTACTAACCAGGCTCAGCCCTGCTTAGCTTCAGTGAGCAACCAGTCTTGGGCTACAGGGTGATATGGCTGCTGGCTGAAGATAGTAGTGCGTCTGCGACTTACTTTCACTTTGATTTGCGTTAGATTGCGGCACACTGGCTTTATGAATAGGGGCTCAGCTGCTCATCTGAGGTGATGCACGTCGTCATATATGACTAAAACAACATGACATATAGCCTGGTTTCAACAACCAGATGCATTTACACTTGTCCAGTTTCGTCTGGAATGCAGCCCAGACCACGTCCTCAAGTGATTTGAGCGATCGGATTCAAATCAATCTCGAATGTTTTTCGGAGGGCAACCTGGTCTTTTCACGATCAAATAGCTTTCCGATCACAGAAAATGCATGAAGTGCGTGTAAACAGCCCCTCTGAATCCATCTTCTACTTTTGTAACTTTGTTTCGCTTTCCTGATGGCCATGAAGAGCTGAGCCCTTGCTGAAATGCATTTTTAGATAATTTAGCTTGTTTTAAGCAAAATCTCACTTAATTTTGATTAATTCCCCCGGAAAATAAGACATAATATCTTATCTACTTTTACTTATCTAGTAAATGCATCATGATTTAAGAATTTTTGATATTTGGACTGGAAACCAGACAAAATACGAAAACTAAGAACTTCTTTTTGCAGTACACTGAACCCTTTTGAACTTTTTTCTAAGTATGTAGCCTTATTTGCTCATTATGAATGTGATTTAGCACTTAACCATTCAACAAATAATGAATGTTTGAAAAGACCAATCATGACAGTTGTGACTGTGAGGACCAGATGATTTTCAACATCTTTAATGCAAAGGTATTACAGAACCTTGTAGTGCTGGTCCTGATGCTGCAGAACCTCCTGCCTGTGCTTTGGCTTGAATGTTATGAGTGGATGATGAGTATCAAAGCTAATATCGCTGTAATAGCACTAATGATTTAAATACAAAATTATATTCATGGACACATTTTGTGTGCTTTCTAAGCAAAGTAATCAATTAAATACATTTCACATTTATATTTGTAAGTGTCACAGATCCATCTGCGTCAGCACCAGATACCATCACCCCGCCCACTCGTTCCAGCTCCCCGGATTTCTAATTGCCCTCACCTGTCCTCATCACCTGCGTGCACTTCCCGCTCTCATCACCAGACCTATAAAAAGAGACACTCACCCAGTCCCTCACTGTCTGGTCTCGTCTACACACACGACCACAGACTCCCTACACGCTATCTCGACTGATCACGCTACTTACCCTTCTCCGAAGTCTTCCGTCCATCCCGCTCCCGCCTCCGCAACACTCCAGTCTGCTCCTCGCTCCTCATCCTCCTCGTTCCTGCTCCAGCCCGTTGGCCATCATACCACACCTGCAAGATAAGAGACTCATTATCCTATTCACATCCCACTCATCTGCCATATCAACTGTCCCGCTACTCACCTGCCTTGCTTCTCTTATTCAATAAACCCTGTTCACCATACCTGTCTGTGTTCTTCTGGTTTTGTGACAGAAGACCAGACCAACAACAACAACAACAATATGCTTCATCCACCACCACCGCCACTCACTGTTCCCCGGACAAGTGTACCCACGCCCGCCACTTCCACAACACTGTCTTCCTCTACGTCTGCCTCTTTATGTCCCATGGCCCAACCAGCGCCCTTCTCTGGCGAGGAGGGGGAGTGCAGTGGCTTCCTTCTACAATGTGAACTCTTTATTGAGATGAATCCATCCTCCTTCATCACCGAGCGTTCGAAAGTGCCATTTTTCCTCTCTCTGCTCAGAGGTCGGGCCCTCAGTTGGGCTCACGCCCTCTGGAATCGATCGAGGGCCCGTGACCCAGTCGTTCGCGACTTTAACCAGTCACTTCCGCGAAGTGTTTTCGCAGTCCACCCACTCCATCACCGTACAAGATCAACTATATCGTCTGAGACAAGGTAAATCTTCCGTAGCCAATTATGCCTTACAGTTTCGAACGCTCGCCGCGAACCGTCGACTGGAATGAACCTGCGCTCATCACCGCATACTGTCACGGTCTATGCCCAGAAATCCGTCTTCAGCTCGCCATCTACGATGACAGCGCTGGCCTAGAGAACATCATCCAGCGATCTATTCGCATTAGGGATGCAAATTATCGATTAATTCATTAATCATTAATTTATTGACCTTATCGATCGATTAACGATTAACTGATAAGCGGAGATTTTCCTGAGAATGTACATTTCTCACTGTATCAATAGTCTTTAACATAAGAAGCAAAAGTTGCTTATATACTGAATAAAAATGCATGTTATATTGCTCAAATGGTGTAACATTATTGTAACAGTTGGGATATGGTACAGAGTGGCATTTATGTAGTTTAACAAAATAAATTATGCACAGAAAATTTACATAAAAATACATAAAAAATATTTGTGCACTGGCTCACTTGTTGCAAACATTAAGCAAGATAAAATAAATGTTAATAAAAATCCATATGGGTATGCTTAGCCTTAATATATTAAGTCTACATATAATAATCTATCTGGTAAACTACTTGGATGAAAAAAAAATGAAACATTAGTAGCAGCACTTATAGAGGGTGGAGTATGACCAACAGCTGGACAGGGTCTCTGCAAATACTGCTCAAAATGCTATTTTCCTCACCAAATTAAAGAGAATTGTTTTTAATCTAAATAAAGGGCTAAAAAATAAAGGGCTTTAATCTAAAAAAAGATTGTCAAATGTTTCAATATTATAGATAATTAAATTAAATTATTCAATAATCAAATATTGCGACTCAACGTGTCACCTCACCATAGACAGCACCTCACCAACATGACGTGCTTGTCAGAATGTTGTGGACGCGCACTGAAAACAGCAACCAAACCCAATGAATTCACAACGATTTAATAAAATAGTGTTCTGATGTTATCTAAGCTGACAGTCACAAATTAATCATCGTTATTATTAGTAACGTTAGTGCATTGCTGGTTGAGCTGCGCGCGCTGAATGAATAACCGCTGAGCACTTTCATTATTTAAATCAAAGAAACACAACCGATATGAGATTAGTCAGTTATACAAAATGAACATAATATTACAAATAATATCTTCACAAAATGACGTGAATGCACAAGTGACCAAGGTACGTGCCATTCAGAATGACTGAATGTTGTGCATGCGCTCTTTTGGAACAACGTACAGGGCAACTAAACCCAAATTATTCACCACGTTTTATTGCAATATTGTTCTCTTTATATGTTATGTAATATGACACTCCCAATAGTCATTATTAGTCGTGCGTTGCCGTTTGAGCTGTGCACGGTAAAGATCACGCTTCAATTTTTAACATAATGCATCCAATATGAGATAAATCAGATATAGACGTACACATAATAAACTATTAACTTACAACTTACATTTGCATAAAACAAAAGGCTGCGAATACACACGACACGTGACGCAAACGTAGTCATGATGAAGTCCAAACATAACTCCGGCGTGCTCGCTTACATGTTTTGCGGTTGAGCAGCAGGCACGCGCATAGACCTGATTAATCGATAATGGATAAGTTCTGATCGATTAATGTATTATCGACAATTAATCGATAATCGATTAATGGTTGACATCCCTAATTCGCATTGATCAGCGTCGCGCCGCTTGTCAGCTAGATAGCCCTGCACCTCCGCCTCCTCGCCCACCCACAGCTGTCCACCCTCCAGCACCAGAGCCCATGGAGATCGGGAGTACCCGTCTGCCCGCAGCCGAACGGAACCGCCGCATTACCAACGATTATGCCTCTACTGCGGAGGTTCTGGACACCTGATATCCACCTGTCCGGTTCGTCCACCCCGACCCCGCTGTGAGTACCGTCCATCTACCCCTACCCATCTCCTCCTTGAAGTACACCACTGCTACTATCACTTATCTGAACCGTTCCCTTCCAGTTAAGGCGCTGATCGACTCCGGATCAGCGGGAAACTTCATCTCCCTTTCCACACTCCATCGTCTTCAGACACGTCAACGGACCATCCCTAACACCCTGCACGTCCAATCCATCCTCGGTCAACCTCTCGGGCGTGGACGAATCGGCCACCACAGCCCGGATCTGGGATTGGAGATCGGCTGGCTGCACAAAGAGCGGATCTCTTTCCTGGTGCTGGAGGGCTCCACCGCCGAAGTCATCCTGGGACGCTCATGGCTAGAGGAACACACGCCTTCCGTGCAGTGGTCCACAGGAGAAATCCTCAGATGGGGTGAAGGATGTTTCCACCGTTGCTTACCGTCCACTACCAAGCTCCAACCACGAACCCTTCCATCCACTCCGCCGGTGACCCTGTCTACCACCACCGTGGAAAGCCCCCCGTTGAACATTCAACCGAAATTCCCCTTCCTTACCAGGCGTTCCAGGATGACTTCGATAAACAGCTGGCCTCCGCCTTACCACCTCATCGGCCATGGGACTGTGCGATCGACCTGCTGCCTGGGGCAGACCTTCCGCGTGGTAAGATCTACCCTCTGTCCATCCCGGAGCAGAAGGCCATGGAGAAGTACATCCAGGAGGTGCTCCATCAGGGATATATTCAACCATCCACCTCCCCTGCCGCTTCCAGCTTCTTCTTCGTGGGCAAAAAGGACGGAGGCTTGCGCCCCGCATCGACTACCGCATTCTCAATCAGTCCACCGTCAAGTTCCGCTATCCCCTTCCTCTGGTCCCAGCCGCCCTGAGAACAGCTTCGAGGCGCTGACCGTCTCCACCAAGCTTCGACCTGCAGAGCGTGTATAACCTCATCCGCATCCGTGAAGGCGATGAGTGGAAGACGGCTTTCATCACCCTGCGGGGCATTACGAATACCTCGTAATGCCCTACGGCCTGGCCAACTCTCCAGCCGTCTTCCAGGGCTCTTATGAACGAGATCTTCCGGGACCTTCTCAATCAATATGTCATCATCTACATAGACGACATCCTCATATACTCCCCTGATCTGTCTTCTCACATCCAGCACGTACAAACCGTCCTCCAACGCCTCCCGTAACTACCACCTATACCTCAAGCTTGAAAAGTGTGAGTTCCACCAACCCACCATCCATTTCCTAGGACAGGGGTTCTCAACTCCAGTCCTCGCGACCCACTGCTCTGCATATCGTGTATGTCTCCCTTGTTTAACACACCTGATTCAGATCCTCAGCTCGTTAGGATAGATGCTATGTCTACCCTAACGAGCTGAGGATCTGAATCAGGTGTGTTAAACAAGGGAGACATACACAATATGCAGAGCAGTGGGTCGCGAGGACTGGAGTTGAGAACCCCTGTCCCAGGATACATCATCTCCCCGCAAGGCATCACCATGGACCAGAGGAAGGTGGATGCGGTCATCAACTGGCCCCAACCCACCACACTTAAAGACCTACAACGTTTCCTCAGGTTCGCAAACTTCTACCGCCGTTTCATCCAGGACTTCAGTCGGATCAGCGCCCCCTCACCTCCCTCCTCAAGTGTGGGGCCAAGTCTCTGTCCTGGAACTCCAGCACCATCCAAGCCTTCGAAGAGCTGAAGCTGGCCTTCGGGTCCGCTCCTACCCTTATCCTCCCTGATCCAAACCGACCAAAACTACGACATCAGCAACCGTGAGCTTCTGGCGATCAGCTCGCGTTGGAGGAGTGGAGACACTGGCTGGAGGGGGTCCAACATCCCTTCACCGTCTTCACTGACCACCGCAACCTGGAGTACCTCCGAGATGCCCGACAACTCAACTCCCGCCAAGCCCGCTGGTCATTATTCTTCACACGCTTCAACTTCACAGTCTCCTACCGTCCAGCTCACAAGAACCGGAAGGCTGTTGCCCTCTCCCGCCAGTTCCAGCCTGACTCTCCTTCCTCCAACCCCGAGACCATCCTCCCTCCTACCATGGTCGTGAGCCATCTATCGGGTCAACGAAATCCTGGATTCCAGACGTCGGGGTGGCCACCTCCAGTACCTCGTCGACTGGGAGGGATTTGGCGCAGAAGAACGATGCTGGGTCCCCGGGATGACATTTTGGACCCTGACCTACTCCAGGACTTCCACGCCGCTCATCCCGATCGTCCTGCACCCAGAGGCCATGGCCGCCCCCGTTGTCGGTCTTTCCCGCCAGCTGGAGCTGGCCGTGGGGGAGGGGGTACTGTCACGGATCCATCTGCGTCAGCACCAGATACCATCACCCCGCCCACTCGTTCCAGCTCCCCGGATTTCTAATTGCCCTCACCTGTCCTCATCACCTGCGTGCACTTCCCGCTCTCATCACCAGACCTATAAAAAGAGACACTCACCCAGTCCCTCACTGTCTGGTCTCGTCTACACACACGACCACAGACTCCCTGACACGCTACTCGACTGATCACGCTACTTACCCTTCTCCGAAGTCTTCCGTCCATCCCACTCCCGCCTCCGCAACACTCCAGTCTGCTCCTCGCTCCTCATCCCGTTCCTGCTCCAGCCCGTTGGCCATCATACCACACCTGCAAGATAAGAGACTCATTATCCTATTCACATCCCACTCATCTGCCATATCAACTGTCCCACTACTCACCTGCCTTGCTTCTCCTCTTATTCAATAAACCCTGTTCACCATACCTGTCTGTGTTCTTCTGGTTTTGTGACAGTAAGCAGTCATTGTGAATAAATAATATGCAAAGTAGATGTCTGTTTTTATTATTTATTGACAATTAAATCAAAATATAAATTTCAATTCAAATTAAAAGATTTTAATGATTTAATACAACAAGAATATTACAAAGCATTCCAGTAGACAGATGAAATGCGTTTACTTTTATGCTAAATAAGATAAAGACATTTTAATTGCAAAAAACTAAATTGAAAGTAGACCACGTGCTTCATTCCAATCTAAACGCATCACCAATAAAGTTTCTAGAAAATAGGACAGCTGCGCTAAGTACTTTTAAATGGCATTTCTATTTATTGCTGTAACGATAAAAAAGTGGTTAAAAGGGAAATAAATCAACACATTGTTTGTGTATCATGCCGTTTTCACCTAAAAAAAACACAATGTTCAGAGAAATTTGATGAAAGTGAATCATTTTAAAACCACTACAAATACTGAATATGAGTAAAGCAATAAGATCTATATAATGTAAAACTAGTGAAAACATTTACTGAAATTCAATTGTTACATGTTCATCTGATAGTTCTTCATCTTTGGGCCTTTTGTTGCTTGATGACCTCAGTTCTGACAGTTGCTCTGCAAGTCTCTCTAGCTGTTCTATCTCTCTGAGACATCTAAAGACACATATCAGAGAGTGAATGATATTAATTAGTCAACACTTCAAATTTGCAAATTTTTTTGTTTACTTTAAACTCTTGGTTCTTACCCATCATTCTGACATTGCTGGTTTCTGACAATGAGAGTTCTATTGATTTCTTAATTTCAGATGTAAGAAAATCCTTTATCTGCAGCTTTACACAGAAACAAGAGAAGATTCAGCTTGACTTTTGTCATTGTCCAACTATATATATGATCTTCTTAATATCAGTACCTTTAAATTGTTGAAATTTGTAAGCATTTCAATTTTTGCCTTGTTGAACATTTCATGTTTTATCTCATCGACAGTGGTTTGTAGCAGTTCCTGCCTTTTCTTCATGGATCCAATTCCAGTCACTGCTGCAGCTTCTATAATAAGAAACACATGGTTTTTTGTGATGGGAAAGAGGAAATGTTGATGTGTTTTATCATGGCCTTGTGTTTGTGATTGTTTCCAAATGCTCCCTTTTACTGTATATACAATAACCTTGTGATTAGAATAATTGTTTCACAAGCCCACATAACTGTAACTTTTAATGCTTGCTTACGTTCATAGTAAGAAGACATTTCCTTCTCAATGGTTGTTTGGATTGATAAGTAGATGTCCTTCTTTCCACCAACAACCATTCTTTTGAGGGATGCCTTCAGATTAGTTTCCTTTTAAAGTAGGGGAAAAACTTTTTAAAGTTGTCAGAAAAGAGTCAAAACTAAAAAAAAACGATCAAATAAAAAGAAAAAACAATGTCCCTGCTAACTTCAGTAATGAGGATTAAGGACACCGACTTCAGAAGGAGTAAAAACTAACCCAGGGTCGCGTTAAGACCCCTGAGTAACAACAGGAGGACAAATGAACTCACCACTGTTTTGATGAAGTTCTGAATGTGATGTGAAATGGGAGATCCAGAAGCAGAGTCACTCTGGATGATACTGAATTTGTCAATCTGTTCTTGCACTGACTTCCCTGTTGTTCCAGTCACACTAAAGCCAAGAGAAAACGTAATGGATTTTAATTTAAAAACTGTCTACAGAATATTGCCGTCACATCCATAACAGGGTTTTAGTCACATCCATAACGTCATAAAAATATATATATATATATATTTTAAACATTGATATTTTTATGTTCAGCTAAGACCCCTTCATCATGTGGATAGCCATATTTATACATTGGATTTAAAAGTTCACAGACTTTAAAGAAAATCAAACAGTATACCAAAAACTCTGTCATTTCCTGTCACATCCATAACACATGCATTTTTTGCGGGTGCGCTTAAATATATTTCAGCGAAACATATTTCGCCTGTCAATTCCCCAGATTGGGTGCGCTGAGAATATGCATTTCCAATTTAAATATTGCAAGAAGTTTTTTTGTTTTTGTTTTTTTCTGAGACATTTCCCCTGTCATTATGAGTTCAAATGTCAACTGGTAACACTTTACAATACGAGGTGGCACTAATATGCTTTAATTCATGCTTAACTGATGCACAGATAATCATGAGTTAATGTATAACTGATGAAGAACTAAACCATTAATTAATGATTACTGCATCAGCGACTAATAAAGGCTCTATATGATTAATAGATTAAGTAATACATGAATTGCTATTAATTTAATGTGTCATTGTGTATTAATTCCTTAATAACATATAAATAATATTGTAAATTAATGTGTTAATTACCACTATTAGTCAAAGCTATGCACTTAAACTTCTAGTTGTCTGCTTTAATTAATCATTAGCTAATGAATTGCAAAGGTATCATTATGTTATGACTTTACTTGTTGAGGCACATCATTATTAACTAGTCATTTAGTAATTGTAGTAATTTGCACATGAATTTGCACTAACAATGAAGTAATTAATCATGTATTAATGCATATTAGTGTACCTGTCATATTATCTGAGTTATTATGGAATTAATCCACAATTACATATTTAATTAAAAACAATTCATGTATGAACTAATACATTAACCTTACAGACTCTTAATTAGTTCCTAATGTGGTAATCATTAATGAATAGCTTAGATAATCATTAGTTACATATTAATTCAGTGTTATTTGTGTATTAATTAAGCATGAATTAATGCTTATTAGTGCACCTGTATTGTAAAGTGTTACCATATTGTGTTTAAACCTCAAAATTAACTTCTTGTTTATTCAACTGTTGTATAAATCAGTTTCACAATTGTAATCAGGAAAAACAATGCTCTTCACATCTTCAATAATCTGCTGAGTGTCTTCTTAAATGTGCACTGTGTAATTTTTAGCTGTGAGGTTGTGAATGCCAACCAACCAAAGTTATGGTGGCGACAGGAAAAGATGTTGTTGTCTGAGACAGCAGAGAGTAGCCGGTTAAAGAAATGAGGTTTCTTTGCAAATATAAATGAAGACTTTAGGTTTACTTAATTATTCAGTAAAAAATATATATTATTGCAAATATTATTGTTGCTTGTTGATCATTATGTCAGTGTTTTACTCGCTGACTTTAGCTTGCTTCTTTGCACGAAGAACAACGGCCATTGTTGTTAGCAGCAGGAAATGGCTATTTCAATGTAAGGGGACCCATGGTGTATCTAGATAGAAATGGCTCATTCTAAGGTTATAAAAACATAACAGTTCATTATGTAAGGTCACCACTTTACACCACTAAAAACATAGCTATGTATATGATATTGCATTTCTGCCAACAGATCCTCCTAAATACTACACAATGCAACTTTAAAAAAGTGCTACCTTAGGGCTTTATTTGAAAGCATTCATGACTTACAACCATTTGAGTTTGAATTTTCACATCTATGCTCAAAATGATTACCGGTTACTAGGTTAAATGGAAAGATAAAATGAAACTTACGGGAAAATCAGATTGAAATATTCATATATATAGTCTTGCAAGTGTTTGGCCAATTGCCTGTTCAGATCTATGATTACATCCCAATTTTTTGACCAGTAGCATCCACCATTCTTGCACAAAGCTTGAAGAATTCTATGAAATCCTCTTTTATCAATATTCTGAAAATAACAAATAAACCAATGTCATTAAATGGGCAAGAAAACTGTGATTCACTTTGCACATTACAATCACACTTACAGGGGCTACAATTGCTTTTGTGGAAGCAACACATAATTGCACTGATTCTTCCACTCCCTTTGAGAGAAACTTCTCCAGATTAGTATAAATGGTGTCAAAACGACTTTCCAGTTCATTCAGTGCCTTCTTTAGGTTATTTTCTAATTCCACTTTGACTTTTGTCTCAACCTGAAACACATTTACACAACAGAAGTGAACTATAAATAATGTATACTGGCTGCATTCTGAAGACACACATGTGTATCAGTAGTTCAGATGTACCATTTTCCTGTCTGTAGCCAGCTGGACACTTTGGATCAAGGTCAAAACTTCCCTTGCTTCATTGACATAATCACTGGTCAGCTCTCTGGTTATGTTCTTGTTAGAATCATCTAGATTATCCCGTAGCTTTGGGATTTCTATCGAAGGGTATGACTTTGATCAGTCCTAGTCTGATTAACTACAAATTGGCATTTAGTTCATGTATGGATTTTTTTTTTGAAATAATGTGGTAGTTTGGTACACAGGTTTACCTGGTTTCACTAGGTCCCAGAATTAAATCATGTTCGAAGAAGGCATTGGAGCTTACAGTGAAGACGTTAAGAAAATTATCATCAGTGGCAGTGCTGAGTCTTTTCTAAAAAATAAATAATAACAATAATAGATAAATAATATTATATCATATATTACCAGAACGTATTAAAAATGGTCAAATTTAAGAAACTACCTTGATTTCAGAATTTTCAAACTTTTCTTTGACTTTTGTCTTGGCATGTTCATTTCTATGAAGTATGCACACTTTTTCTGATCATTAAGAGACTGATAGAAAAACAACAACATATTAATGAAATGTATAATACCAGTGTGAAATGTAATACAATTGTTGATTATAAGCTGAATATCTAAATAAAAAAATATTTCAATACAAACTAGGAAAACTTATATAAAGAAGAAATACATGCTATTCAGTTCAAGATTTTCCAAACCTTGTCTTCTGATATAGTAAGCCGTGCAGACCTAAAAAGAAATATTAAAAAGACAAAGCGTTTTTTTTTTAAATAGCTTTTTAAAGGGGTGCTTTTTGTAACATTTTGCAAACACTTGACAAACCACTCAACCATTCTCCAAAACAGGAGTGTCCAAACTCTGTCCTGAGGGCCACTGTCCTGCAGAGTTTAGCTTCAACTTGTCTCAACAAACTGGCCTGGAAGTTTCTAGTATGCCTAGTAACATCTTGATTAGTTGGTTAAGGTGTGTTTTATTGGTTGGAGTTAAACTCAGCAGGATAGTGGCCCTCCTGGGGCAGAATTCGACACCCTGCTCCAAAACATATCAAGAAAACTGAACAAGCAAAATGATTGACTCAATTCCTGACTGGCTAAAAAAATGGCTAATACGGTTCCCTCTACGCTGTTGAGACACAGGGACAAGTTGATTTATCTTTGATACCTACTTCAGTGACATCTGCCAGTAAAAATTCCTGCACCTTTAATGGCAAAGAGATTCTAATTCTAACCTTATATAGGCTAATGGTGGATCGATCACATCAGTCTTTGTACAGATGAAGTTGATTCTTTTGCATTCTCCTCCTGGTCCCAGTTCTTCAATGCAGTGCTTTAAAATCCCCCAAGGGCCACTGTCAGTGGTTGCTCGAATAATATTACTTACAATCCACACAAAAGAGCACTCTCTCAGTTTCTACAAGATTGGAAATAGTGATTAAGAAGACATGCTATTAGTTTTGGAAAAATTATCCATACAACAACTTTATACAGTACACAGACAAAATATTATTAAATCATTTACTTGCAGTTTGTGATGCAGCTATTGGGAGATCCAATTACAGTTGGCTGCTTTATTGTTTAACAAAAGTTTCTATGCAAACAAGCCTCCTTTACAACACAAAATGCTCCAAACAAACAAATAATTCGGACAACATTGAAATAACCAACCACTTTTTCAAATGCTGGGATCCATCTGAACTGAAGTATGTACAGAGACACAAATAAACAGTTTGAACCGGGTGCGTAAAAGCAAGTGTTCTTTCACTTATCAATTTTTCCTGTTGTTGACAGATTTAAGTGGGTGTGTATGTTAAACTGAATGTGCATCTGTATGCAGTGTAGTGTCAATGATTATAATGGGTTTGTTTTTGATGTGACATTCACGGCCGTGTAGGCATGTGTCAGCTTTTAAAGTCCAGTGGGTGGGGCCTATATGGTGTGATACTATGGGTCGATGTCTTGCTCTAGAGGCAGTCATATGCAAATATATTTGCCTGTGTGACATCACAGATGCTGGAATGTCAAAATGAGCCATTTTAGCTTAATTTAATAATGCTTTGTGTATAAAGATCTGGACGTGTTAAGCTACGAAAACTTGCAGGATGTCTTAATGTAACAAAGACCTCTAAAATGTAAAAAAAAAATTTGAGCATTTTGATTTGAAATTTAATTTCTCATTGCGTGACCCGCAATACTGTGTATATTTTATTCCAAATGTTCATTGGAAAAGAGAGCAGTAATATACGTACAGATTTCCACTTGTCATCTCTTAACTTGTTGCAGTCTCCAGTACCAGGAATATCAACAAGCACAATGTGTTCCAGGAGGTCATGACAATCTGGAACCTTAAAGGTCACACTCTTCACAAGCGGCCAGTACCAACCACCAGGACTGGCTTCACTGTGGACAATGTAAGGCTCAACATCACTGGAAAATTTAGAGACCTGTTGAGAAAGTAAGTAATGTTGGATCCTAATTCACAAATTCATAGTACTTTCAATGTCATGAGCCATCAGGCATTAAAGGGTTAATTCACCCCAAAAATGAAACTCATGTTGTTCCAACCCCGTAAAATAGCTAGGCAATCGATAACTCACAGGCCAGAAAAGTTAGTAAAGACATTGTTAAAATAGTGACTACAGTGGCTCAACCTTAAGTTTATCAAGCGACGAGAATCCTTTTTGTGCGTAAAAAAACCAAACAAAATTAACGACTTTTTTATTCCACTATTCATTACTCGTAACGTGAACAGCGCATCGCTTCTGGGTTGTACATCAGAACGTAGGCCTACTATTGGCTGATGCTGGTCGTGTGTGATGATATCCAATAGTGAGCCTACATTCTTACATACAACCTAGAAGCGTCTGCGCAGTTTCATTACGTGAACTCACTCAGGAGGCCCACACAGAAGAAAATGAATAGTTTTAGTTGTTACAATAACGTCGTTGTTGTTTTTTTGCGCACTAAAAGTATTCTCGTCGCTCTGATAAACTTAAAGTTGAGCCACTCTAGTCACTTGGAATATTTTAACAATGTCTTTAATAACTTTTCTGGGATGGCAGATATCAATTACTAAGCAGCCTATGAAGGAGTGAGCCAGCTCTCAGATTTCATCAAAAATATCTTAAAGAGCCCCTATCATGGATTTTTGAAAATGGCTGTTCATATGGTGTGGAATATAGCTCTAAGGGAATGAAAACATCCTGCAAAGATTTATATCTGAAAGTGCACCGTATAAAAAGTTATTGTCTTTCAAAAGTGAGAGTCGACTCTGAGTCTATGAAATGAATTGTTTTTGAAACGAGTCATTAGCTGTTACATTGTGACGTACAGACATATTGGTCGCGCCCAGTTACTGCGCACGCAGACAAAAGTGTAAACTTAAAGTCTAGAACACAAGTACTTCAGCTGAATAGCATCATGTTGAGAAGACGCTGTGCTCTACAATGCAAAGATAGTTTAGCCACTTTGTTTTCATTTACTAGGGACGAGCATGTGAAGAATCGGTGGTTAGAGTTCATATTTGCAACGAGACCACAACAGTATAGCCCGATTGTATTCTCATCATTTTAATGACGGATTCAAATTCAAACGTGGATTCGCAAGCGGTTGTTCCTGAAGGAGGGCTCAGTAACTTATTTACCCAGTGTATATGGATCAGCTTCCTCCTCCGAATCACAACCTGTAAGTATTATTAATAACTGTTGCTTTTATGGGTTTTGTAGCGTCGAGGCGCGAGGAGGGAAGGCGCAATAAGTATGTGTGTGCACGTGTGTGTGTGTGTGTGTAAGACACGTGTGTGTGTGTGTTACGCTCAGCGCATCTTCTCAGGTCTCCAATGTAAATTTTTTTTAAATATGTGAAATGTTTGTCGCTGTTATTGGAGTTGTCATAAAGAATAGAGCGTCTTGTAGTACTGCAGTGCTTTATCAATATGTTTATGCGTTATGCTAACAAACAATAACTGAGGTCTGTCATCTGACCAATCACCGCCGATTAGCGTCACGCAAAGGAGTGGTTTGGAAAAATGAGTCGTTGTACTAATCATTTGGGAGTCGGTGAGCAAATCAGGTAAAAATAAATGCATATTATAAGACAACAAAAGGGTTTTTTGTCATTGCATTCATGTAAAACAGTTTTTGGGGTACTCCCAAAACAATATTAGGAACATTTTAATAGGTGCCCTTTAATTTGTGTTCCGAAGATGAACGAAAGTCTTACGGGGTTGGAACATCATGAGGGTTATCGACAGAATTTTCATTTTTGGGTGAACTAACCCTTCAACATATTTAGTTTTATATATTTACTCACTTACATCATTGTTTGAGATGGTTCTCGTATTAATAGACAAAAAGTCTTTAATCTCAGCAAATTTTTCTTCTTCATGTAGCTCTTCTAATGTTTCTTGTCTGCATCATCTCCATACAGCGCAGTGATCTTTTCTTTAGCAGTATCCAACATGTCATCATCCCTGTCCTCACTTTCATCTGACAAAACTCTGAAAAGATCACTGAGCTCTTTCTCCCACTCCTGCAGAGGGACAATATAGAAAATAAGGCTTTTTTACCTTCCTGTCCTGATTTAATAACATATTTATGAAGAACTATCACCGTATAGTAAAATGAAAACAAATAAGGAAACCTCATTAGAGTAGAGTTCAATTTCTGCTCTGTAGTTGGAGTCAGTCAGATTGGCTTCCACCTGAGTAACAACAGCTGTACAGGCACCAAAACAACCAGATGGCAGTAGATACCTTGTCCCCAGGACTGCACTTAATAGGGAGCTCTTCCCTTCTCCTGATTTTCCAAAAATCCCAATGGTTGCCTTCTTGCTGTCATTCGTTTTATTTATCTTTGACATGATGTCTCTGTACATGACTGTGTGGACCAAGTTATCAGTGACTCTTTTCATGATTTTCTTTGCCTTCATCATGATCTCCATATCTGTACATGAAGAAGAAAATCACAATGGGGATTATTTAAAGCAATAAAAAAATTGTATAGACCTTCTAGGCAACCAAGTGATTTGTTACTCTGGTAGTTCCAGATTAAGTGTAAACAGATTCAGATTTTACCTGGCGGTTTACCTATGCTGGTGTCCGAGTCAGACGATTCTTGATCATGCTTTCTTTTAGTACCTGTGAGAGAATTAATTCCACTCATTATATTTCCTCAATCACTGACTGCAAAGCAAAGACACAATTTGGATTTATTTATTTGAGAAACATTCATACCTTGGCTAGACATTGTGAGATCGATGGAAATACCTGGAGAGGAAAAGCAAATGGTCTAGTATTAACAAACTCTTAAACCCCACTGTTATGCTACTTTTTATAGCAGAAATGGAACATTATTTAGTCCACATTTATAGATTTTATCCAATTACACTGTAGATTCTATATTCAACTTACAGCTAAAATGGTTTGACCTGATGACTGTAAAACGTTTTGCTTCAACATTGTTTCATTATCGATGTAATTTTTTTTAGCTTTTTTTATTTATTTTATTTTATTACAGATACAGCATAGTTAATGAAACTTAACCCACAAAAAAACATTAACAAACAGTAAGCTTTTCCAATTTAGCAACATTTCTGAACTATAATACTTTTTCCAGATTAATGTCTGTGGAACAAGACACTGTCGATTCAGCAACTTTGAACATTACATCTGCCTGCTCAGACTCAGCTTTTGGGTGTGGACATGTCTGGCTAAGACATTATGAAATCAAATGAAACACTGTGTTTATCAAGGAAACGATCAACAAATCATCTGAATCTAAAGTTTTATTTACTGAGCTACTAATCCACCAAATTACTGAGCTTTAATCCACCAAAATACAGATATCATGAATAACTAAATTAAAAAGCACATGAAGTGAAAGCACAAATTTCTATTTGTCCTGCAGGCCAAATGGAGATGAAAATCTAAAGACTAAAGGCTTCAAAGACAAAGGTAAAGGATTCAGGACAGGTCTAGGTAAATGAGAATATACTGTGACACAAAATGACCTCTTGTTTTGTCTATGTGCATCTCCAGATTTTATGTTTATTTAAGTGTGTAGAAATAATACACTTAATTTAAGCTTGATTGCATTTTTTTTCCATAAAACTGCATATAATCTGGGAATTCTATTGATCAGAATATACAATCAGAGAGTAAAGCTTACCCTGTCCCTCCTCTTTGTAGATGTGTCTAAGAAACGTCAAGTGTATCTTGCACCTGAAGCACCGCTTTCCTCTTCCTGCTCGTCGAGACTTGTGTGCTCTGCTCTCATATTCCAGGAAGTGCCCAACAGAGCTACATAACGCTTCTTCTTATGCAGTCAGTGCAAGTGAGGTGACAACATGCACATACGCAAATATCTGCAATTGCTGTTTCCTCTTACAATGTAATACGTTTTTCCTTTTGTTTTATTGTACATTTGAACAGATATCTGACTCTCTATCTCTCTACATAATTTAATTTGCCAGTTCACACACATACACACAATAATGTATATTTCACCCTGAACCTGAAGATATATTTTCACATAGGAAACAAGTGTGCATCTGACACGTCTCTGCCAGTGTGTAAGTTGTTTCTACTTGTTTCCTGACTATGCTTTTCTTTTTTAATGATTTAAACCTTTATTTAGTTGTTCAGAGAACACTTAATTTATCTTGTTGGAGACATAAATGCATGTATATTAATCAATAAACACAAGTGTTCTTTTTGCCCTTATAGGCTGAAGAAAACAAAGAACATACACTTACTGTAGGTAAAGTACAGCTGCATGTAATGCTTGTCATAAAACAAAAATAATAGTAAAGGTGAGTCATGTCATTTGTACACCATTAAACAGAATTGCAACCATTTCTATTTTTAATATATTATCAGTCAAATGTTATACATATTGTGGGAGTTTTAAACCAGTTTTGAATAAATCAAAAATCAGTTCAGCTGCTTCCTATGAATGTTGAAACAGATATTTGTAAAAATAGTTATTCTTTTAAATGAAAAAAAAAAAAAATAGTTTAGTAACCTTTCCACTATTGATTGACCTTTCAGGGCCACCAATAAATGCATAAAGTAAAGCAGAATTCATGGAAACATAGGCTTGGTAAGTAGTAATAATAAATATATGTGCAGTAGAAAATTGTGCACCTCTCAATTAAAGGGACAGTTCAACCAAAAATGAAAAATCTTTAATTTAATCACCCTTATGTCGAACCTCTAAGTCTTTCCTTCATCTTTGGAACACAAATGAAGATATTTTAAAATGAAATCTGAGATTTCAGTTTCTCCGTTCACCATCCACGCAACTAACACAAAAAGTTCATAAAGAGATTGTAAAATTAATATGAAAACATATGCATTTAGTGGTTTAATCCAATTTTTCTGAAGAGACACAATCACATTATATAAATAATAGATTATATTAAAGCTTTTATTGACATATAAACATTGATCAGCAAACATAAACAGAAGTTCAACCGTACTTGCTTGACTCGCAAGAACAAACCTCATTGGTTCTTGTGGAATTTTAAATGTGATGATTGTTTATATGCGAGTAACTGCCTAAATTCAATCTGTTCATCATATAAAGTGATTGTGTCTCTTCAGAAAATGTGGACTAAATTAATAGGGTATGGATTAGTTTCAAGAAGTGTCAAAGTGGCAGTTGCGTAGCTGTCAATGGAGGGACAGAAATCTCTCAGATTTCATCGAAAAGATCTTCATTTGTGTTCCGAAGATGAACAACAGTCTTACGGGTTTGGAACGACACAAGGGTGAGTAAATTACAGAATTTTCATTTTTTGGTGAACTAACCCTTTAAAGCAGAGATTAGGCAATTTAATAATCTGACCCACAGAAGAGTCTACAATGAATGCAGAAATCAGAAGCAGCACAAATGATATAAACACCTTCTTATCTGGGGTGCACCCAGCATCTCACAGACATCTTCAGACTGTGTCCATCCATACTACAGAATCCCAGTGGTTTGGGGGTCAATGGGATTGGACAGCGGGTAATGGGCGTCTGAAGAGCAAGATGTGTGGTTCTGTAAAGAAAAGAAGTCAAAAACATGAACATTTAGTGAAACTGTAATATCTGAGAATGTTCTTGACACACTACTACACACACGCACGCATACCAGGCTGATGGATCATGTAATGCACCCATCCTTGACTCTGCTGAACACCCAGATTCCTCCATTCTGTCTCTGACATGAGATGGGTCTTGGGAACTCTTTTAGCAATATCTTTAGGAAGCATGACATGCCTAAAAATGAATAGAAAACAAAACAGCATATTACACTGTTAGGGCCCTATAATTTCTGCGATTACAGAATAAAAAGCACACTCTTTTTACAACTAAAATAACAGTAAAGGGTAAAAAAATGAATTCCCAAAAATTTAAGCGGAAAAAAACGGAATTTGCAACAATTAAAATGGAAAAAAAGGAATTTGGGAAAAAATAAAATGGAATTTGGGAAAAAATAAAACGGATTTTATAGGGCCCTACACTGTAAACACATTATGTCTGTAGATGTCATTTTAATAGCTCGGAAAAGTAGTATGTGCATATCATATTTATGAAAAAATTATTAAAACTAATTTTAAACTTTAACATTTAATTTCGTCTCATTTTTGGCTAAGCACTGGAACACTATTGTTATTTTTACATGTACAGTACTGTGGTCTCTGAAACTGCTAAACAATAGTACAAAAAACAATTGTAAACGGTAACGTTAGATGGACTGAATATTTGCCTACCTGTACTCGAATTTCTCGTCGTCATATTTGTCAGAGTAATAAATCTGCTTGTGGGACATGGCGTGACGTTGTTTCTGGATAATAAACAGATGGAATAACTTGCATGTCATACATTTATTTTAAACCGTTCATGTGCAGTGAACTATTGCTTTTTCATTTTAAAGGACAATAATGGATACCAGTTTTATTTCTATAAATGAAGAGATTTTATTTATACAGGAATCGGACTTTACCTACAGTTCTGCTAGCAGCTAATGAACGCAACAGCAAATCCAACATTATCATGGACTGTATTATATTTATAACACTTACTGTTTCTTATTACTTGAAAATGTAATGATTTTGGTGTTTACCTGTTCAATTGGTACTTTCGTTTGAGTGTGAAAGCTATTTTTTTCCAAACGCAATTTGCTAAAACAACCAAAACTTACGTTTCACTCACTGGCGCTTGAATTTCCCTCTATCGAACTCTAATCCCGCCCATAAGCGTTCGAATGTTTTACAAGTCATTTCTCATTGGTCTAGTTGTGAGGACGTCACTAAGACGTCGGTTATGTCAGAGATTACGTTTCACAAATAAAAGTCTCTATGGTCACTTTCAGTTTTCTGGCAAAATGTACTTGATTTTATTGTTGGAAATGTTGATGAAACGTTTTACATTACTGTGGAAAGATGTAATACTGTGTATTATTATTGTAAACTCCACAGATAAACAAACCCTGCACTTTTATCTTTCTTCTCTCTTTTTTATGGCTAAATTTCACATTCCTAAATGTAAATATCCAGGGGGAAACCATAGACAGTAAAAGAAGGAAAAAACATGTTGTATTACATTTAAAAATGAAGTGAAGCATATTGAGGCAATATTACCGTCGAAGAGACATGTACACTCATTAAAGTATTCCTATAATACGGTTTATACCTCCCCCTAGCATTTGAAATGTATTTAATTTGGATTGTTTGTTTTGATATTTCTTCAATAAGATAAAATGTTAATATTAATTAATTAATTTTTCCTGATACCCTTTTTTATTGTACATAATTGCTATTTTGTGCCAGTGATTGTGCATGCCCCACAGTCTATGGCATGCCCTCAATGATCTCTAGATGGCAGTAAAACCTAGTTTATAAAAACATCAGACGAGATAAATTTAGCTATGTTTATGTATTCCCAAGATTGGGAATAATAAGATTTTAAGATTTTTCACCAAATAACAAGGATCTGGCGATTTACAAATTTAAGATTTATGTTATGTATAATGTACCCATGCATTTATGTATCTATCTACGCAGGAGTCAAACATTCACAATAACGATTACAATAACAGTTTGACTGTAATGTCTTACATATCTGTTGCCAATAATGATTAAATAGTTGATTATTATGTGAGATGTCTGTAAATGCATTAATATTTTTGTGGATAATGTATGAAATGGTAACATTTCCCTAAAGCATATAGGAAAATAAATTGGGCTGTTTGCTATTTCAATTTTGGGCTATATACTATACTATACGATACTACGATGAACATGAAGCCTCTGCGCTTTGGGGATGAAAAACGCAATCCTTCTAATAAAGGCCTAAACCAAATCAACCCAAAGACAGTGAAACATGAGATCCTGGAAGGGTGTAAATACACATCGTCTATACATCAATAAAATGCAACGACAGTGTTCATGTTTGTTCTTGAGTTAAATATAAAAAACTAAATCTCACCAGATCTATTCATGCAAACATAACAATATAACCAAAGACGACCGAAATTAATTTTCCTGTCCATTATTATCACTGTTATCTGCCAAGACCTGGCCGTACTCGATCGATGACGGGAAGTTAAGGCGCTTCATCTGGAGCGAGGATAGTCGGGAATCTCAAAAAAACAGGTAAACAAAATCACTGCCCGTGCATGAAAATACGCAATACAAAAATAATACACACGTACATAAAAATGCATGATCATAAAGACATATTGCGCTATCCATGTGAGGTTATTTATAAACAGGTATATGTTGCTGTGCACATGCAGTGGCCTGCGCTTAAATGACCCTCGCGACGGGGCAGCACGGACCTAGCCGTCATGACAGAATAAACCCCAAAATACACCTCGTATGTCTGTTTATCATCCCACGAGCTCTTTATTTATTAATACGTAAACACCAAAACCACAACCAAGGATAAAATGTGACAAAAGCCCTTTATTCGTACCATTAGCGATCCAATTTCAGATCCCCATTTGTAGTTAGCCAGGTCAGAAGCAGGGTTTAGCCGTTCTCAGGCAATTGTGTTTGTTTTGTATACCGAATTGATCGTTGTAACGTGCTTAATGGTTACTGGATCATTGTCTTTCTTGTATTGGCCAAGTAATCTATTTATGCAATGTTTTTATTTAATATAGTAAGGCTTGTTTGGATTCTCTTGTTGACACCATAGCAGCTGTAGCGTGCTAAACAGCTCTGTTACCTGAAAATGATCCTTTGTTAAGCAAAGAACAAATGAGTGTTGGATCATATATTTATGATATTAAATAAAAAAATCTATATTTTATATTATAGAAGTGAATGTCTTCCAGTTCATACATCAATGCTTAGTTTACAGAACCATTAACTTACGTGGCTGTCTAGCCAAAGCTAACAAAAGCCGTTCGATGTCTTTTTGCTGTAGCGCGATGTATTTATATTGTATATATTTTTTTATTGTTGTCGAAGTGAAGAATGGACTTTTAGTAAAACAGAAGAATGCATTGTGGCAAAAATTATTATGAATTTTACCTCAGTGGTGCTGCTTCTATCAGCATTACAAATAGCTGGAATTCTTGAAATTATTTAATAAACTATGTTTGAGCACAAGAGCCTTTATATTCGAAAATCACTTTATGAAAACAGATGACTTGAGATCTTGAATAGATAATACTGCGTCTTAATTTAATTTTAAATAGAAAATAATGTCAACACAGACTTAATGGGATAGTTCACCCCAAAATGGATATTATGTCATCATTTACGCTCATGTCCTTCCAAACATGTATGACCACCTTCTGTGAAGCACAAAAGAAGATATTTTGCAAAATGTTGGCAACCAAACTGTTTTGGTGACCACTGACTTCCATTATTTATGTGTTCCACAGAAGACGGAAAGTCATACAGGTTTGGAACAACATGAGGGTGAGTAAATGATGACAGAATTGTAATTTTTGATTATCTCTTTAACGCAATTTTTATTGCACACTTTTCAGACATTTTATTTGTGTTCTCAGGATTGAGTCCACTGACCCGGCATGGGGGACATGAAAACCCCGATTTTGATGACCTATTGGCAGCGTTTACATTCCTGACATTGATGCCAAAGAGGCTATCCAGTCAGCACCGGATGAGGTGGAGAGGGCATGCAAGGAGCAGGCGGAGGATCACTCATAAAGTCTGGGGATGCTTCAGTTGGTGGAAGTTCGGCCATAAGATCACCAAGCCCTTCCTCGGATTCTCAGAGTGACCCTTCTATTGTTAGCGTGATTGTGAAGAACCGTGTTCGCCCTGAGCCCTTTGATGGTGGTGACAACTCTGTACCAGACCCACTCAACCATAATGGATTTGTGTCATCCGGCGGGTCAGTACATATGTCGCAGACCCGTTGCCAGCCGAATGGGGAGCAGTGGCCCATATGCAGCTCAAAGACGATGCCAGAGACCACAGGAGCTGTCCTTGGATCTTCCGGCAGTTCCAAACAGGGCAGCAACATCTTCAATAAGTTGAAGCCCTTAATGGCACAAGGTGCTGGAGACTCTGTTGGAAGGGCCCGAAAAATGCAGCTGCTGCAACAGCAGCATATGCAGCAGGAAATGAACATAGAAGGTGCAGACAAGGCAAAAGCCCCTGCAATTCCTAGTGGGGCGAGTGGAGCAGCATCTCCTTTCTTTCCCCCACCTAAACCACTTCTTTCCACCCCCTCCACAGCTTCATCCTCCTCGCCATCATCGTCCTCTCCCTCAGTTGGTTCAAGAGTTTCTGGGGCTGTGGCATCATCTCCCCTTGCTACATCTCTAACAGATCCGTTTAACGGAACACCACGTCTTAGTTCGTCTGCATTCAGGACGCGTAGATTCAGATGATGAGGACTCAGATCCTGATTCTGGAGGATCTCTAGTCATCCACGAGAGTCCGGACTCGCCCACCCCTCCGAAACTGTCACGCAGGCTGAGGTCACCTCCAGAAAATTCACAGTCTCCTTCTCTCCCTCCTTCGACGTCTATATCACCTAGCGCTTACCCCAAACCAGGTGACATCCCCTTGGCTTCACCTGCTTCACCTCCGAGCTCTAACAGAATTGGCTTTCAACACCAGTCCAAACTGGAACTGGAAAGAGTTTACCCCAAGAGGAGCGAAACCCAGAGCATGTGATTGAAGAACGAGACTCACCGGAGAGCCCCGAGCCTGAGATGCCCAAGTCCTCCATGCCAACGTCTGCAGTTACCAAAAGATCATGCAGCCCAGCGGTGGCATCTTCATCACCATCTGCTGCCCTTCGAGAACCCAAGGAAGAAGAAGAGGAGATGGAAGTAGACAAAGGGTCTACAGAGAATGGAAAGATGTGGCTAATGTGGATGGTAAGGACGGTGGGAAAAGGGATGGAGAGAAATTGGAGGTAGATACTGCGCAGTCCCTCCCAGCGGACACTGGCTCAACGCCAAGCACTGGTGGCAAAGCCGTACCTGGCAGCAATGTTCCCTCCAGACCACTTAAAGTATCGCATCAAGACCATTAAGACATCTACAGGAGGCATCACCCGCACAGTTACCAGAGTAGCCGGTAAGGGAGGTGCCGCCAATGCAGGCAAAGATGGAAGTAAATCCCAAACGGGAAATCGAACCAGCACTACGAAAGGCACCAGAAAGAATGACGCCACTGCAGGTCAAGTGGTGAAAGCTCAACCCTACCAGTATCAACTCTAGAAGCCAGTAGTGCCATGTTAGCAGCTGCCAGTAAGGTCCAGAAACAAAATGACAGTGCAATCTGATAAAATGAAAGTTTCTGCCACAGCAGTGGGGCATCACGAAAGCCACCACTTTGCCAGTCGCTCCAGCTGTTGGTGGAATAAGCGTGCGCCCTACAGTTGCTAAAACCGCCAATGGAGGTACTGTGCCATGTAAACCAGCATCTATCGTCAACAGCACCGGTGCTGTTATTTCCCGTAGCCAGTCCAGCCTGGTTGAGGCATTCAACAAGATCCTGAATAGCAAGAACCTGCTGCCCAGCTACCGTCCGCACCCTCGACCCCCTGCCACCAGAATGGGGTCTCCTTTGCCCGCTGCTGGCTGACCGATGCTTGAGAGTGCGAGATTCTTTCGCTTTGGAGCCGCAGCTTGGCACGACACTACGACCGGCGATCTTTGAGAATAGAAGTGACGTGTAATCACTGCGCAAAGCGTCTGGCTTTCTTCGATAAGTGCAGCCTGCCTGCTACATGCGCGGGAGCACAAGGAACGAAGGCCTGGTCATGCAGTGCTCACATCTGGTTCATGAGACCAGTAACAGCTGGAGCAGATGATTGGCCAGCAAGACACTACTCCCATTGGGTAAGTTGCGAAAATACTGGAATTTATGTGAACATTTGATTAGGACATGTTCAGCTTAATATTGAACAGTAAATGTTCTTGTTCCTTTAGGTATGCTCTCTCATTCGCTGTCCTCTCCACCTCTGGCATCCTCCGCCACCCCAACAGGGGCGAGCAACTCTACTCGTCCACTTCCAGTCCATTGAAGGATTCCCCCTCTCCAGGCACAGCCTCGACCCAGCCCAGCCCTGCCCGCGCGGACCCCAGAGTCCTCAAGCCCTGATGCCGCTGCCTGGCAAGAAAGGCGAGGCCTTGCAATATCACAACTTCAAGTGTCCTGAATGCCAAGCCCAGTTTTCAAGACAAGGCTGAATTAGTGACCCATTTCCAGCAAATCAGAGCTACTCCTAACTCGGTAAGTTTCAAAATTGTAAATGTGTTGTAAACACAATGATTTTTCTTTTGATGGGTATGAAAAAATCTGAATTTTTTTAGATGCCCTACCAGCATTTCTACCTATACTTCACTTTACAAAAAAAAAACAAAATAAAAAAAATTTGTAACACATTTTGGTGTCTGTCAGAAATACATTTTATATATTATATACATGTCTGTGTGTATATATATATATATACACACAGTAAGTAAATAACATTTATTTTCTGAAAGATACATAGATTGTGTGTGTGTATATATATACAATTAGTCCTGTCAATCGATTTTAAAAGAGCAGGGTTTTTTTTTCTGGAAATTAATCGTACCTAACATTAAAGGTTTTTTTATACATGTCATGCTGTAATACTTTCATATTGAATCTCTGAAATAATGTAAAAACAACAAGAGGGTTAATTTAAAATATTTGTTTAACCCTTTAGAACCTGAAGCTAAAATAGGTGTTTTTCACGTATTTAATTTTTTTACTGTAAAATTGTGAAACAATGTCCTATCTTCAAGTGCAAGGTGTCATTTATTTCAGAAAACGAATGGCTTTCGATAAAATAATAATAATTTATTTTAAAAAAGAATAATATATTTAGAATAATGTAATAACAAGAATAATTGCGACATATTTTTGCATTCAGTCTGACTGTAAATTATTGCAAAAGAAATGCTATGCATTTAATGTTTATTTTGAAGAAATATGAATTACATAAGAATGTAACCTATAAGTTGAATAAACTAGATAAATGTACTTTATTTACCTTTATATTTCTCCTGCTTTCTCTTTTTATTTCAGACTTGTATGCTCTGCTCACTCCCCATGATGCTGCTCTGAACTGGTGCAGTGTGTTTGGCCCATCAGCTGGATCCATAAGCACCGCGCACCCCATGTGTGCCCAGAGTGTGGTGGCACTGCCCGCCAGGCCACGTTTCAGACCCATCTGGAAGAGTCCTGTCTGCACTTTGCCAGGCGCATCGGCTACAGGTTCCTGGCTTTAAATTTCCTTGTATATTGCGAATTTCCTGCAAAGAAATAAAAAGAAATTGCACTTCCACATGCTCAAATCTACTTCCTTCATTTCAGGTGCTCCAGTTGTCAAGTTGTGTTCGGAGGTTCTGAATTCGATCAAGTCCCACATTCAGACAGCTCACTGTGAGGTGTTTCATAAGTGCCCAATTGCCCGATGGCCTTCAAATCTGCGCAGAGCGCCCAGGGGCACATCACTTCCCAGCATCCCGCCCTCACAGCTGCACAGGCTAAGTAGGTTGAACTATCATCCACACAGATTTTCATGAACTATGCCATGGATGTGAAACATTTTGATTCCTTAAATTCGATTAAAGGTATGAACTCTGATCCTCATTATATTCTTATACTCTTTCTACAGGATGATCTAGCAAGTGTGTCATGTGTGACACTGTGTTCACCCAGAAACCTTTGCTCTACATGCATTTTGACACTCACCTGGCCAAACAGAAGGTGCATGTGTTCAAATGCCCAGACTGCACTAAACTTTATGCCCAGAAAGGGTCCATGATGGAACACATCAAGGTAGTTATCTTAACAAGAACAATTTAAATATGAATAATAAGCTTATGATCTAGTTTATTATTAAACAAGCCATTAAAGTATATTAATTGATTAAGTTTTAAATGTAATTTTGCCTTTTGTGTTACCCATTCTTTTCACTTCCCCTAAAGTATGTGGTGTCAGCAAAGGCATACAGTAAAACTCTTGGTTTGGCTTTTACTGGGTGATTTTTGTCTATCACCCTGTCTAAAGCTCACACCAAGTACAAAAGCCACCGTCTTATTTTTTTTTTTCAGTCTCACTCGTGCTTTTGACCAGAGCTTCCTTTCATTATTTCCCCTTAGACTGCTCATAGAGGCCTGTCCGTCAAAGCAGAGACTCCGCCCACCACCTCATCTCCTGTCTCAGCTCCTGCCAACAACTCCACCACTAAACCCAAACCAGCTGAAAACAATTCAGATGAGTTGAGCCAGGGACAGGGAGAGGGAGAGGAGGAAGAGGAGGGGAAGAAGAGGAGGGAGAGCAGGAAGGGGAGGAGAGAGAAGAGGAAGAAGAGGAAGGAGAATGAGAACGAGGAGGAAGATCAGCCGAGTTTCTCCAGAGAGCGGGAATATGGAGTGGAGGTGCAGGGAGTGCAAGAAACGCTTTCCTGAGAGAGAGGATTACATCGACCACATGAAGAACGACCACGACACGGTTGGTACTCTTGAAAACATACAATCACAGCAAGAGGCAATCACAAGAAAACGCAAGCACAGAAGTTATTATAAATAAAAGATATAATCTATTATAAATGTGTGATTTATATTCTATATTTCTGTGCATGTGTTTGTAATTGATGCACAAATATAATTAATAGCATTTAAAATAGTTTATTTATTTTGATCAATTTAATTTTAATTTACAAAGAAATTCTAAACAGTCATTATTTTTCACCAGTAGTTTTAATATACTTTTCTACAAAAAATATGTGCACAAAAGTTTGGTTCAGTAAGATTTTAATTGTGCTCCCCAAGGCTGCAAATATATTAAAAACATTAATATTATGACAGTTTTACAATTAAAAATAACTTTCTTTTCTTTTATTTCAATATTTTTTAAATTTTAATGTTTTCCTGTGATGAACAGCTGAATTTTCAGCATCATAACTCCAGTTTTCAGTGTCATAATCCTTCAGAAATCATTTTAATATTCTAACAATGTTAAAAACACTTGTGCTGCTTAATATTTATTACTATTTATTCTTTGTAAATAGAAAGTTCATTTATTTGAAGGCATTTAAAACAGCATTTATTTGATGTTTTTATTTTTTTTAACGTCTTTACTGTCAATTTTGACCAATTGAATGCATCCTTGCTGAATAAAGTATACATTTATTTTAAAAATCTTGCTGACCCCAAACATATTTTCAATATTGACTAATTACACTTTACAATCCATCTTTGACCTATATATATATACAATGGGTCTCATTCATGAAACATTCGTAAATATACGAGTAAATATGAGAGTGATTTGCGCGTAAAGAGACCTTCCTGAAAACTCTTCTCCTGATTCACAAATACTTCGTAAATGTCAGATGTGATAGTGAAATGTGTGTGTGTGTTAGTGAATTCCAACCAGTCGTAAATGGGATGCGCGTGCATGTTCATTCTCAATTACCATAAATCCGCCCATTACATCCGATGACTAACATCTATATATAGGCATATAATAACATGAATGCGAATGAAAAAGAAAGATTCTCGGACGCAGAAATTGAAAGTTTTATTATCAGAAGGCCGTTTCAAAACGCAAATTTTATTTTCAAGCGTACATAGTGGCCTATCAGGTCCTAAAAAAGGAAGCTTGGCAGCATATTACGGACGCAGTTAACGGAGTTTCATCTGTTAATCGAACAGTCCCAGAAGTGAGAAGGAAATGGTTTCAACGTTAAGCTTTGACAGCAAAAAAACGAATTAGTTTACTTCGGAAAAATCGTATTCAAACTGGAGAAGGACCACCATCGAATCACCAGATCTGCTATGGCTATCATAATAGAAGTAAAAAGAAAAAACCGTATGTAATTACTATATAAAATAAATTTTTTAAATGCTGTTTAAATATGTACCCGATTAAGGTGAATTAAATTGCAGCTTTATTAATGAGCAAAACGTACGATGGTAGAGCACACCATTTACGCGTGGCTGGGAGCAGGTGTCAGATTTCTTGCGTACCAACTAACATTTGGAAAATACGAACATTTTAATGAATCTCGAACCACTTTACACACGATTTACACAAAAATTCGTTCTTGCTCGTGTTTCATGAATGAGACCCAATGTATTTACTTTGAATATAAAAAGCAATTCTTCAAATTTGCTTTTATGCCGACCTTATGTTTTAATTTTCGTCCTCTAGTTAATGAAGAAGTTCCCTGCAGATTGTGTGAGCGTTCGTTCAGTTCAGCCAACAGCCTTCGTCGACATGTCAGAATAATACATGAGGGCGTCAAGAGAGTCTTCCATTGCCCGTGAGTCAAATACTCAACCACCAATTGATTCTGAATCTTTCTTTCCCTTCCTAAACTGATTCTTTATTTGATTATTATCTTGTTCTCTTCAGGCACTGCTCAGAGGGCAAGCCGTACATTCAGTAGTCGTCTGATTTTGGAAAGCACATTCGGGTCAGACATGGCATTAGAGCGCGACAGACAACTGACAGACAGGTCAGTTTAAACACTCCTTATAGTTTATCATAATTAATTATCCACGCATTCATTTGAGTTTCTTCTCTCAGAGCGGTCCAAACACCAGAAAGCGTTCACTTCCAGGTGACGGGGCGGGCAGTTCATCTGAGCTTGACAATGAGGGCGGAGCTCCAGCCGGAGGGGGCGGCGCCAGATACGGACGACGTCGCGGGAGAGGACGCCTCGGGTCCAGCGAAGAGAACTCGAGCGTCTGAAAACCGACCGGTCGAGCAGGAGGAGGACGACGGCACGTCCGTTGCACGCCTGCGGCTTCACCACCCAGGATTGGGAAGAGTTCCAGCGCCACATTCCCGTCCACTGTGATGCGGAGAACGCGTCTCAGCAGTGCCTGCAATGCGGAGCCTGTTTCGCCTTCTGCCGGTCTCTCAGCCGACACAAATTCATCCACGCACCGCTTGCGCCAAGGTCAGCAGGACAGTCGTGGTGGAAACACGTCGCCTGGCTCGTCTCCGCAGGACGCAGTCGCGCGTCCTCGCCTGAAGCGGGGAGGAGGGGAGGGAGGGGTGAGCTGAGGGTGTGCGGCCGGCGCTTCGACAAAACATCGGACCTTAACACACACTTCCGCACCGCATGGCATGGCCTTCATCACGGCACACAGGACCGACAAGCCCTTGTAGTAACGAGTCAGACGGGAAAAGGAAAGAAAGGAAAAGCCATTGCAAAACAGGACACGGCTTTGAACCAGCCAATAAGACGAATTTTAAAATAATGCATATAATTTGGAAAATGTAACCTGTCGTTATGATTGTAATGTGATCTGTCTTCCGAAATACAAAGATATAAAGTTATTTCCCCCTTCCTCCAATCGCTCCCTGTTTGTAACATCCTCAGCCTTTTAAATACATTTCCACAAGGTCAAATTGTATCTTAGACAGGCTTTGTATTGCTCGAAAACTACGTTTCGAGCAATTCAGCGTCTTGCTGAGCGTCAATCCACAAAAGCGTTAAAGCAAAAAGGGTGCTAGTGAAGGTTTTTTTTTTTTACAAATAAAGGAAAACACTGACTTTAAATTGTAATGATATTGTACAGACATTGTAGTACTGATATTTATTTATATTGAAGCATTCATCAGTCTTTTTATAATCATTGAGAACTTAAAATAAGTGAGTGGAAAAAGTTTCATTTGTGCAAGAAGAACACGTATATGAGGTCAAAGGTGAATTGTAAAGTTTAAATAGTCAAAAAAGGTCAATATAAGTAAACATGCAAACCTTTCAGCCACAGATACACTTGAGCACATTTTAAATGTGGATAAATGCAGTACATCAGTTTGATTTGGTTGTTGCATTTGAAAATGTGAATAAGTTTGGTCTGTTTTTTTTTTCCAAAGCTGAAAGGTGATATCGAAAAGCTAGTAGTGAAATTTTGTGTTCGGGACCTGATGTAATTTTTACAATGAAAAAAAATCAACACTGAGTTTGAAGGATTGCTTGTGTGTTTTATGGCAATTTATGTACAAATATGAATGTTGTTTGTGTTTTTTTTCTTTGATAAGAGTCTTTTCTATCAGAAAGTTCTGTGCTTGTCAAACCACATTTCTTAAAAATAATATTGTGATCGTGTGAATCATCTGTGTGAGTGTGACTTTCTCCAGTAATAGATGTATACATCCCATACATAGACAGTCTATAGACAGCCATCTTATTCTGTGATGACCTGCCTGTTTCACTGCCGTACATCTGTGTCAGTTCTATTTCTAAATAAAACAGTAAATTGGTACGGTACAGATGGTGGTGTCTTTAATGATTTATGTCCATGTGCATGCTGGGAAACACTAATAATAGTAAAATGCACATAATTTCATATCAACATTAGCAAAATCTTTAAATGCAATGCAATTAATGTTGAAAATACATATAAAATAAATACATTTTTGTTGGTAGAAAATTAATAGATAGCACTTTAGTATAAGGTCTCATGTGTCAATGCATTAATCATTGTTTATGTTAGTTCAGAGTGCATTAATGTTAGCTTATTGTTCAAATGATTCATATTAACATTAATAAACAAACAAAAAATATTACTGTAAACTTTACCGCTTCATTAGAACTGGTATTGAATATGTTTTGATTTTTTTTCCCAAAAAAATAAAATATACAGCACTCTATACTGAACCACAATTCAGCATTGAATAGATAGTGTGTTGCAAATAGAAACTGTGTTTTAAAATAGTAACGTTTTAAAGACATCAGCCAGCCTTCAGGTTTTTACAACGCCATTGTTGACATTTGAAGAAATCCAAAATTACTAAATAAGATGTATAAGACCACAATAAGGTCATACTTTGCCAGGACAATTATTGTGATAATGATTGTGCTTCCAGAAAATGTTCATAATTGAATGCATTTAACATTTAAATAGTAAGAAATCAGATTCCATCACACATTTGACCGATTCTTTTCACTTTATCTTATATCCGCTGAGGTAATGGAAAAGATTCTTTCCTTGCCTTTTTCTTGAATGGTAAGAGAAGAGTCTTGGTCCGATGTCTCGTGCCGGGTTGATAGCATATCCACTGTCAGGTCTTCAGGATCTCTTGGCTCTGAGTCTGGATGATGTACTCCAATCAGCAGCTCATAAAGTAATGAACCCAGAAGAGCGCCAACACACGTGACAACCAACGGCACCCACCACCATCCATGTCCGGCCCTGAAAAACAAATAATCTCATGTTAATGTCCAAAAGGTTATCTGTAAATATAAAAAACACACCACTGTTCAAAAGTTTGGGGACTATAAGATTATTTTATCCTTTTTTAATAAAAGGAGCTATATACATATTACTTTTATCCAGCAAAAATGCATTAAATTGATCCAAAGTGACATTAAAGACATTATAATATTATGAAAGATTTCTAGTCCTGTCACGAAACTCTAGGTGGCACAGGCTGATAGCTTCTAAAAGAGTAACCAAACCCTGAACCAACTTTTTTTTAGTTAATGATCTGTAAGAACGGATTTTTATTAATACCAGTCATTGATTCGAGTGTTTTATTTCTACAATATATGGTGTAAAAACATCTTAGTGCTGCCCTCTTTTAGGTTGAACGGTGGCTACTGCAGTTGAATTTTCCTATTGGATGTTAGCTGTTCATCGTGATGTATGCACAGTTTCAGCTCACCACGCTCTTGGCACGAAGCTACGCCCTGGCAGTATAAAAACCAGCTTGTTTCGTTAAAACCACTGTAGCGAGACAGGAGTTGGAATTGCGAATAATGAAAACGATCAGGATAGTGTTTTAACATCTATTTCATCCCCTCTATCTCCACTGGGCTCCGCCCACTTTTTCAGCATTTTTCAAATATTGCCAGTGGGTGGAGTCAGGCTCTGACCAGGGGTTTAGTTACCCTTTAACTCAATTGGCTTGCAATCACATCGTTCTCTATAGGAAACGGCTGATTGGTTCCTTCTGGAAGACCCTCCACCTTCCCCAGCTCCACCTGTATAGATCTGCTATGGGTAATCAATGTAATGCTATAGTGTGCATAAGCAGCATGTCTTGTATGTATTAGCAAGTCCCGTACTTGCTCTCCAGCAGCTGCCAAAACTAAACAAATGAACATTAGCATATCCATTACCATGTTAAAACGCTCAAAGAGTTGTCATGACAGAAGTGCTGTTCTTTTGAACTTTCTATTTATCAAGGAATCCTGAAAATAATGTATCACGGTTTCCACAAAAATATTCCACAACTGTTTTCAATATTGATGATAATAATAAATGTTTCTTGAGCACCAATAAGCACCATATTGGAATGATTCTTTTTTATTTCACAATATTACTGTTTTTACAGAATGTTTGATCAAATAAATGCATAAATGTGAGCATAAGAGACTTTTAAAAACATTGACAAAAGTTACCGACACTAACATGGTGTTAAATACAGTATAAGTAACAAAGAAAGAAAATATTTGAGTGCATAATAAATTGATCAGAAGCCTTTGACATTGTGTGTATGCTACATTTACCTGAACACCTCGTCTCCCCAGCCTGCAATGTAAGAGAAGAGTCTTGGTCCGATGTCTCGTGCCGGGTTGATGGCATATCCACTGTTAGATCCCATTGAAATCCCGATAACCAGTACAACTGCTCCTACCAGGACAGGCTCCAGACCAGGAGGTGCTGGTGTGTTATGAGGATCTCCCAATGCAAGAACACATACTAGAAGAGCGGCTGTGCCAATTATCTGCAGGACAAGCACACATTTCTTAAAGGGGTGGTAAAATGCCATTTCCACAAGATGTAAAATAAATCTCTGATTTCCCCAGAGAGTGTGTGTGAAGTTTTAGCACAAAATACCCCAGAGATATTTTTATATAGCATGTTAAAGTTTTCACTTTTCGAGGGTTGGCAAAAACGCACTGTTTTGTGCCTGGCCCTTTAAATGCAAAAGAGCTGCTGTAGAGGGCGGGGTTTCAAGAGCTTGTGTTGTGTGTGTTAGCAGCTGCGATTTCCTCACGCAGACACACTAAAATTACAGAAACTGTTCTCCTTTAATGTTAAAATGGAGTCAGTCAAAGATGGAGAGACTCAAGAAGAAGTGACAACATGTAGAATACAACAGGACGTCTCTGAATGGTTAGTTGATGAATTTATGTTGCTGATGTGGAGTTAACTATCTTCAATTAGGATATTCTGTCATGTAATCTATAAATCGCTCATATAGGAACTGTTGTGAGATGCACACAGAATGACTTTCTATTGCATGTGAAAAGATGGATGCTAAAGTTTGAGCTGACTCACAAATGTACTCATACAACCATTCTTCCTCTTCTCAACATGGACTGTGTGTTCCCGGGGCAGGGTTTATGTACATTTTTTTAATTGAATTGTTTATTGATCCAACAATCAGCTAATCTCATATTCATATGAGTGCTGTTCTTACTGTGGTCAAAAATCACTATTACATATAATTTTTTTTTTTACAAAGTAAACACATTCATACAACAAACTAGCCATAAACAAAAACATTTAGATAGAAGATGAACTGAAAATATTCCTTAATTTGTGTTTGGATTAAATTTTAAATCAACATCATGAACTAAGAGCCCACTTATACTTAGGTCACAATCTTTCACTTACGTAACACCTTCTTTAACAAAACATAAAAAATAAATAAAAAATAATATAAAAACTTAAGTAAATAAATATAATTTCAGTTTAATTTTAAAGACCCTCTTACTAGCTTCATTCACCAAAAAACTAGGTAATGATTTCCATGCCACCATGGCCTTATAGTGTAATGTTCTCTGACCAGCTCCTGTTCTATAACCAGGCAAGATACATTTTCCTACTGATGACTGACGTGTAACATATTCATGTCCATCCTGAGAAAACTTAAAATTATTAAATAAAATAACAGGAGTCCTTGTTGTTATAACATTTCTTGCAAAACCAAGAAGAGAATAATATAACCTACTTTTAACAGGTAACCAGTTTAACATATTCAACATATCACAAACTCTAGTTCTACAAGAACAATTAAGCACTATACAGGGAGCTTTGTTTTGTGCCACCTGCAATCGATTAAGATTATATTCTGATGTATTAGACCATATAACTGTACAATAATCTAACTGAGAGAGAACCAACGTTTCAATTAATTGTTTAATCAAATGTCTTGGTAAATATCTTATTGCAGCCATCGCCTCATTTCACATTTCATCAATCTGATTTGTCCAGGATATACGGCTATCAATCAACACACCAAGTAACTTAACTTCTATAACCTGTTCTATTTCTATATCATCTAGTTTTAATTGTAACAATGGCTCTACTTTGCCTACCCTCTTAGAACATAATACACTACATTTAGTTTTTTCTATATTAAGTACCATTTATTTATGTTAACCCATCTCCTAATACGCCTAACTCTTCATTTAGAGTCTCTTCAAGCTCTCTTGATGTAGACGCTGATGAATATATGGTAGAATCATCCGTACATAGCAATGGATGCATTGTTTAAAGCTAAAGGTAAATCATTAGTAAATATTGAAAATAAAAGCGGCCCCAAAACAACTCCCCTGTGGCACTCCACAACTCATAACTCTCATTTCTGAGAAACCTCCATTGAAATATACACAATATTTTCTATTGGTAAGATAATTATCAATCCATGCAACAGAATCCCTGTCAAAACCATAACAGTGCAATTTCTTAGTTAACAATTTATGATCAAGAATATCAAAAGCAGCACTGAAATTTAGTAAAACAGAGCCCACTATCTTTCCTACATCAATTTCTTTCAGCCATTCATCAGTTATTTGTGTTAACACTGTAGCTGTAGAATATCCCTTCCTATAGGCATGTTGATGAGCTGTGTTCAAGTCATTTATACAAAAATAGTTTTGAATTTGCGCATATACTCTTTCCATAATTTTACTTAGGGTGGGTAATATACTTATTCGGCCTACTATTCTTCCCTGAAAAATTCTCTTTGTGATTTTAGGCAGTGGGATTATTTTTGCAATTTTCCACTGAGCTGGGCAGACTGATTTCTTCAAACTTAAATTAATAATATAAGAGATAGGTAGGGCCAAGACATCTGCTACAGGTTTAAGCAATCTTACATCCAAATTATCAATACCTGCTGGTTACTCACCCACATTCTAGGGTTGGTGATGTCTGAACATGCACCATTCTCAAGCAGAGTAGGTGTTATTTTGTCATTGACACAGAAAATGTCATAAAAACCCTACTGTTCAAATGACCCCAGGAGTCACAACACTGGGATCACACTTACATTTTTTTTTAAGTGATCGTTTCGCTTATAAGACCTTTATTCATCGTCTGAAATCGTTTAAAGCACTGAAACTGTCTTTTGGACCTTAAACCATTTGGTTCCCATTGAAGTCCATTATATGGAGAAAAATCCAGGAATTTTTTCATCAAAAACCTTCATTTCTTTTCGACTGAAGAAAGAAAGACATGGTTATCTTGTATGACATGAGGGTGAGTAAATTATCAGCAAAGTTTTTTTTTAAAGTGAACTACTCCTTTAACCTATAGTAACCTTAAATTCCCCAGTAGTGGGTAATTACACTTTAAGCACATGCGCTATAATAAAGTGTCTTTTTCAACCAGTCCGTCTTTTTTCACAGTGTATGAACCAGCTCGATCAAATTCAGTCTCTCTAAACCCCTCCGTTCCGCGAACTCTGCTCTGATTGGTCAGATGACCCAGTCTGTTGTGATTCCCAAACAGCCATACACACATGAAAGGTAATCTCATATTAAGCATAATACTGGCACTATATATATTGATTATGCTGACCTTATGAAAGTCCTGTATCCTAGTCTTAGCGATTAGATTTCCACTTTAAGTGTTACTGACCTGGTCTACCACTCCTCCCCATAGACTCAGGTAGTCTGCTGGGTAAGTGGAGAAGATACCAGCTGTGCCAGTGGCACCACTAACTGTCAGATGCCCTCCAGTGAACTCCATTATGGCATCTAAACAAAATACATATATAGTATGAATAAGTGCCTCATTTGCATGTACTGTACTATATTTTTATATAGAGATATGCCAACATGCACTCACCATAGTACTGAAGAGCAACAGTTGCTGCAGCCAGAAATGCTCCTAAAATCTGTGACCACAGATAGAAAGGGAAACGAGTCCAGGAGAATCTGCCCAGGACACACAGGCTGAGGGAAACCGCTGGATTCAGGTGAGCTCCTTAAACAATACAAATACAATTGTTAAGCCCAACAGAAGGCACAAAAACATTCTGAAGTACCATAACGTTTTCGTGCACTCTATTATAAGTGTTCTGAAGCCATTATGTGAGAGAGAAATTAATATTTAAGTCATTAATTCAGATCATGTCAACTTTTCCTCTGCGGCTGTCAGTCATTCTCCATTCAGCACTCAAACAGCGCGTCACGTTCGGTTACAGTCAATGATGAAACTATCTTCAATATGATTCAATGTTAATACTATTATACTTTATCTGTAGATAAAGGTCTATGTTTGCATAAAACAACATTATCTTGCTGGACTTAATTGCTGTCACTTAATCGCGTTACTTTCTACCAGGTGTCGGATCGCCTTCGGTTAGATCACAACACTAGAGTCAGAGCACAATTGTTCTTCATCGCGCACAGTAACTGACATTTAAAACTGTTAAAAGAAAAGGCTCAATAAACTATTGTATAGATAGATACTGTATAATACACTGTCCATTAATATGTATTTTCTTTGTGCTTTGCACTTTTCAAAGCGGACTCGACGCGCAGCGTACATACCATAGCGTGCATACTCGGCTGCGCGCTGTAACTCCACGTGGTTTCAAGCGCATCATTCTGCGCTCGGGATGCGCATAAGCGCTTTGTGCCGCACAGTGTTGGAGTCATCCATATCATAATGCAGTGACGCAATTAAAGTTTCTTAACATTAATATTTATTAATGTTGCTGCCTCATTAAATAGCTGTGCTATACACTTAGAACATGTCTCAATTTTAAAATTCTAAAATAATTATCTTTTTCATTTTTGTTATGTTGTTTTTCATGAATGTATTTTACAACAAAACAAAGAGCAATATGTATTATTCACTAATCTAGTTTATAATAGCATTTTTTGTCATAGATTATGAGCATATATTTTGGGGATTTGTTGTTTATCTTTATAATGAGGCTGTCTGTATTAAGTAAGATTGTGTTTAACACACACAAGAGTGATAATCAGTTTAACACAGTTCTAATTCTACTTGCTTTAAAAAAAACTGTACTGGTATTTACAATGTAGAATACTGCTGTTTAAATTATTTTAACTTTAAACCTGTTGGTAGCTAGCTAGCTTTAAGTAGCCTACTGAAGTACCAGTATTCTTATATATATATATATATATATATATATATATATATATATATATATATATATATTGTAGTGTTTGAATAAAGGGTGGCAATCTTTCATAATCTACTGTTGTTGTGGATATATACTGAAGGTATATTTTAAGGGATAATTGAGAAATTTGCTATATTTTTAGTAGTTTAAAAATAAAAATAAAAATATCGGATTAATATCGGTATCGGCAAAAGCCAAAGCTGCGGCATCGGTATCGGAAGTGAAAAAGTGGTATTGGGGACATCTGGACATTATTAATATAATATACACAGCTGTACTGGAGAGTTTGTACCTGATACCCCTTTTGCAATGTAGATTCCAAATGTGGTGCCCAGTGCAAACCCGAGGTTGATTGACAGGTAGTCGCCCTTAGTGTTGTGAGAGGTCGTCACCTGGGCAACAGAGCCACACCCAAAAAGCTGGAGAGTAGAGACAGTGACATCAAGACATTTTGATTAAATAATCTGGTGTGAACGTGTATTCAGACATGATGTCTATAATTTAAAGCTTTATGACACAAAGAGATTCTTGAGCATTATGACTGCAGTTCCTGAAGAAGAGGCAAAAGATTAAGTAGTTCAAAGTTTGACCTATTGCTGAAATTCTTTGCACATGCAACTGAAGAGATCTAATGAACACAAGGCATTACATTTCAGTAGATAATAGGATATTATGAAGATTAAATATTTTTTATAGATTTGTATAAGTGCTTTTCCATTTAACATAACACTTTACAGTAAAATTAATTGTATTAGTAAACTGTATTTAACATGAACTAGCCAGGAAAAACACATTTTCTTTAATTTAATCTTAGTTAATATGAATTTGAAAATGTACTAATACATTGTTAAAATCAAAAGTTGTATCTGTTAATTGTTATTATTCTTGTCTTGTGTGCATTTCCTGTTCCATGTTTTGTAGTCCTTTGTAGTTTTTCTTGTTGATTAGTTAATGATTGTTCCCAGGTCTGTTTACCAATCTTCCCATTAAGTGTATACACCTAAGTGTTTCTCATGTTTTTTTGTCTGGTGTTGTCCTTCTATGATGTTGTGATATTATTCATATTGTCATTATTGTTTCAAAACACAAAATCATTGTGATATATAATGACAACATTTAGTTTAATCGCTGAAACACAACAGTATGATCTTCTTTCAAATTAGTACTTTTTACAATCAGTTCAGTATCAAACAATGCAGGATATATGTTTAATTCACCCTTATTGCTTAATTAATTAAATATTATATTAGAAACTACACTTACATTATAACATGTAATTACATTATGTATTTGAATCCCTGATGTTTTTAATATTATCTATACATGAGCATGCACACACTTTGAACACTTTGGTTATCATCTAAGATATACAGTAATCACTTGTAAAAACATAATTACACTTGGTTACCCATATTCGGAAATTGCAGATATCTGTAGGTGTACCAAATGATTCATTGATTAACCATTAAATTCAGCTGGATTAAATAATAGACAAATGTATTAAACTGAACGAGAAGAGATGCAAATCAAAAGTTTGATAGTTAACGCTTTAAAGGAGTAGCTCACTTAAAAAAAATAAATAAAAAACTTTTGCTAATAATTTACTCACCCTCATGTCATCCAAGATGTCCATGTCTTTCTTTCTTAAGTCGAAAAAAATAAGGTTTTTGATGGAAACATTCCAGGATTTTCTCCATATAATGGACTTCATTGGGAACCAAACGGTTCAAGGTCCAAATGACCGTTTCAGTGCAGCTTCAAAGGGCTTTAAACGACACCATATGATGAATAAGGGTCTTATAGGACCCTTTGAGTCATGACTCGAAAAAAGATTTGTTCATTTTAAAGAACAAGTTTGAACAGGAGAGTCACGAATGCTCATCACAGAACAGAGCAAGGAGAGCATTTGTGCTTATAAAACTTAAACTTTTTTATTTATTTTTTAAATGAATGATCGTTTCGCTAGATAAGACCCTTATTCATCATCTGGTGTCGTTTAAAGCCCTTTGAAGCTGTGCTGAAACTCTCATTTGGACCTTGAACCGCTAAAATATTTGAAGAAAGTGAACTTTTGTGATTTTAGTTTTGAAAATGTACCAGTTGCTTGTGAAAATTGCACCAAAGCAATTAAAAGAACTAACAGATTTATAAATAATGTTGCAAATGAATCGTTAATGTTAATGAATGTTAGTTAATGGAACCTTATTGTAAAGTGTTACCAAAGAAAATCTAAATTTTGAAAAGAAGTAGGCTACACTGTAATTATTTGTGAACATTAGCAATCACTAAATGTCTACACGATTTTAAAGGCAAGGAACACATTGATTAAACATGAAATTTTGAAAGACTGAAATATTATTTTCTTGTAAAATGTACTCCAATAATCTTTGTTTTATTTAAATCATTTTTTAAGGGCACACATTTCCATATTAAAAATACAGATATGATGATTACAGACTTACTATCAAAACATAGACTCCGAAAAATTCAGCCAGACACTCTCTGATCAAGCTGCTCTTGATTCGGCATCTCCTCAGCAGACGATCCATTATTTCTCCCTTCTCTGTTTGTCTTCAATGAGAGTAAATGCAGGCCGGGAGATCACTGCGGATTCCAGATCATAGAGAACGCATGGTCTTCTGTTAGGGTAATTATCACACCACATAGGTAAACTCAGACTATCTGTTGTCGTTAAAGTGTGTTTTATGTGTCCGTCTGGGAAAGGAATGACAATTACATGTAGTACATTGCCCTTTTGTAATAAAACAACGAGTAGTTTATTGTTAACTTTTATCTGTGATGCACTGCTGGCTTATACTCAGATATGTGCATAAATCATCTACTCTGTTTTGAAAGAAAAGTAGAGGTTCTATTTTTTGCCAATTCATGCAAAATGAACGTCACTTTCTATCAAGTACAATAGCTGTGTTTTCAGCTGAACCATTTATGCAGTGATTTCCAATTCAATGTCCATATAGATTTGAGCTCCAACACACTTACCTGGACGTTTCTAGTGTGTCTGTGACTTTGATTCGCTGAGTTTCAAGTGTGTTTAATAAGGGTTGGGGCTCAAATCTGAAGGAACGTTGGTCCTCTAGGAGCAGGTTTGGACAAACCCACATTTAACCAATATCTAAAACATTTTTATGTTGTCTCATAACTAGCATTGCAAATACAGATGTTGTTTTTTTATCTCTTGGTAAATTTGTTCTCAGGTGTTTTTCTTAATGAACTAGTTTTCTAGTCAATTAAGCAAAGCTACACATCTGACGTGTAAATGTTTGACCCTGATGTCCATGATTGCCTCCAGAATAGTTAATGTGTCCATGCAGCTGTTCTCAGTGTTCCCATTATAGCCTACATGTACTATGTAGTCGGCAATGGACAAAAACAATGTCATTTCTGACAAGAAAGAAAGTGTCCAATAAACATAATTCAGACACTTTCTACACCACTGGTTACTCTGCTGAAAAAAAAGTTTTGAGGGCCCTGTTTACACGAGAACGCTCGCGGGTGAAATATGTTATCGGATGTGCCTTTCGTTTACACGGCGACGGCTTTTTTGAGGCTTAAAAACGCAAAAAAGTGAAACCACCCTCCAGAGTGGAAATCTTAAAAATGCTCTACCGTCGCGTTCCCGTGTAAAGGGTAAAAACGCAAAAGTCTGCTTGACAGTGAAGGTTGTACACAGGCGCGTGGACTTGGTGTTGCTGTAGTATGCACTCCTACCCACCTGGAGTGCATACTACATTGAATTTCTCAGACATTTGCGTCACCATTTGCACGCGAATTTCCCACACAAAACGTTGTCTAAACGCAGAATAAAAAATGATGACGCAACGCCACTTTTGCGTTTTCTCTTCAGAATCGTTTCCGTGTAAACATAGCTTGTACTTGGGAGGAGATAATCAGTTGAGTATAACCCTTTAACCTCTTAAAAATTATTTCTTTGCATTTTTTATTCAATTATGATATCAATAACAACAATAAAAAATATATATATAATTAATTAGACCCTACAGTATTTTAGATACAGTCCTCTACCAAACGGTTGAGGAAAAAGTCATATTAAGTGCAATTTCTTGACTAATAAAAAAAAATCTGATGGCTGCTATTGATGGCTCCATCATGGTTTTGTACTGTTAAATGATTTGACGTCCATTTATCAAGTCTAAAACATAAAGATTTATTTTATTACCAACCATGTACTCTTACAATGCTTGTCATATAGTAATACACAAACATAGTCAATTTTAAATTATGAAATTAATAGTAACACCAGAATTGGTATTAATTCTTCAAATGTATTCTTAATATTTACTATATACAGAACAGAAATGGTAAAAAAATATATTGATCAAACATTTTTCATCAAATATGTAATTGAATGATATTAAATTATTAATTTTAACAAAACTAACCCTTTTGTTCATTGTAAATATCTAATTTTACCAACATTAGGTAACTTTACCAACATTAGCTAATTTTACCAAGCCATCTAGCTTCTCTACTATAAAGTGACATCTCAACCGTTTGGTAGAGCATGTTTTGAAAAAATAATTTGACCCATATAAGACTTATTTTTGTTCAACTAAGTTACATAATTCTGTTTAACAACTACTCTTAAACAATAATATGTCAACAAAATAGTCTTACCTTTAAAAGTACCGCCGATATACGTCATCCAAGTAGGAGGACATTTTCGCTGTGTCATGTGCTGTTGAAAGGGACACTGAAAAGGCATGCCGCTCACAGACACAGTTGCTGTGTCCGAAATCTCCACTCAAAGCACTACTCCCTACCCCCTATGTTGGGGTTAGAGAGCAGAGCACTATATAGTGAGCTCACCAGCATAATAGAAGCCACTTTCGGACACTACTCGATCGTCTCTCGGCGCCGTTGATTACATCACCTGTCAGCTGGTGCCGAGCCGGCTCTGGGCTAAATAGATTTTTTAAAATAAATAAATTACATTATATTGAGCTTATTTCTCCAAAATTTAAAAACTAAAAGTGATTTATGGCCGTTTTTATTATAATGCGCTACTCCACACATGATTATAACTTATTTTTACGATCAGCGCAATGCATGATGGTATGTAGGGCTTAGGTTAGTGACCATCGGTTGTACACTACTTTTCAAAATGCATTCTGGGATACATTGAGTGGACTATATAGGGTATCATAATCATCACTATACATTCGGACAGCACTACAAAATGGCGAGCTCACTATATAGTCCACTATATAGTGAGTAATGGGAGATTTCGGACGCAGCAACAGTGTCATCTAGTGGATTTTTTTAGCATTGCACAACTACACCAAACGGTAGAGATGGCTCATTCACGTTGAGTTAAGCTTGATGCATTTTTCAATGAAATATAGGGACTTAAAGTGTGGTCTACCAAATGGTTGAGATGTACCTTAAAGGGATAAAGTCAATCTCCATAAAGTTGATGTCACTTGTGGTTCATCTGTCACTGAGATAAAGATCAAATTGGGGCAAAGCTAATGCTCACAATTATGGGTGTGATACGCCCCATAAGCAATAGTGGACCAGTCTTGGTGTACATCTGTGAGATTTTCACTTTTTCTATTCATTGTTAAAACACTTTAAATATCTGTTAAAAATGAAAAATGTTTAGTGAACCATTGGTTACTTTTCTTATCAGCTCACATTATCAGCATTGCTCTAAAAGCCACAGACTGTCAGTTTGCTAAAACAGATCAGACTGGTAAGTGCTACTGACTTTGTTTCTACTACATACTGGTATACATCATATACTGGAAAGACACTCACTAATAGGAACCTGAAACAGCTGCACAACAATATATTTTTTTCCAGATTCATTTGCTACATTATTTTTACATAACTTTGAAGTGCTTTTACTACTAACCTATTTTGAAGTCCCCCAAGTCCCTTAAAACTCACATTTTATCACCAAAAGTTACATATTTAAAAGTTTTTTCCTTGAAAAAAATCTTTCATGCCTTAAAATAGCTTGAATGCAACTCTTGAATACACCCTTGCCTCATGTGCTGTTCAATGAATATGCAAATGACCACTGACTCACACCAGCTCAGAGATACACTCATTGATGATCACTCGTTTACGTGATTGGTAACAAGGTAGTTTTTGTGATGACAGAAACACCAGTGATTTCAAACCGCGTTGGTTCACTGCAGTTATAAGGAGAAAATACTCAGCAATGGTGTTGACTTAAAGGGATAGTTCACCCAAAAATGAAAATTCTTTCATCATTTACTCACCCTCAAGTTGTTCCAAACCTCTATGCTTATTTGTTCTGCTGATGATAGAATTTTCATTTTTGGGTGAGCTATCCCTTTAAGAATTTGCACATGGTTGTTCTTAAACATTAAAAACACCACATAGATGCATTAAAAGCTGGATTTTCACCACAAGAACATTGAGTTATGTAATAGAATATAATGTCTTTGAATAGGTTACATCCAGATTCACATTCTACAAGAAACCATTACATTTGAAGGATTTTAACAAGTCGCAGAAATACAGCTGAACAAACTGTTCACTATTTTGCATTAGTGTAACTATTGTTAGACTAGTGAGATTATTATTATTTATCAATATTGATCTGTTCTCTTAAACTAGTGTTATAAACTAGTGTTATTTAAGGAAATGAATTACTTGAGACTGCCAAGCATCCCACCTTCCGCACAAAAGAAGAAAAACAAGGTAAATCACTTTTTTCTTTATTTCACTCACCATATATATATATATATATATATATATATATATATATATAATTTTATTTTATATTTATATATATATATATATATATATATATATATATATAATTTACTGTAGCCCATCATCTACACAGTCTCAAGGAATCCAATGGATCTTCTTTACCAACAAATGAAAAATGTGTCCGTCCTTTTCAGAACACTGTGACTTCAACAAATGCCCCAAAGTTTATGAAATTTATATAATTTTTATGCATACTTGATGGAAATTATATTCAAAAGAAAGAAGTAATACACCCTTGAACTCAACAGACTCAGTGGCTCAGTTGATAAAGCGTTGTTAAATTGTTGTGATTATATCAAACAAAGTGGCCAAAATTCTTGTGATTATATCAAACAAAGTGGCCAAAACAACATTTCTCCAACCCGGTATTTAAAATGCAAAAAATATTTATTGTTTTCAAGGTGAAAAGGATTCATTTGACCTGATCCATGCTGAAGAAAACGTCTAAATGTCACGTTTTTAATGAAGCAGCCTAATCAATAAAATGTCTATTTTTCCGGTGTCCCCAGCTCCTCGTTTAAGCAAAAGGTACGGTAAAACGACGTATTACATCGACGTTAAACCACGTTAACCGTGTTAACCATAAGCTTTTAAATACTCGACTTAGTTCCGTTGCTTAGCAACAGGAAGAAACTCCTGTAACTTCAGTGCCCAACCCGGTATCACGACAAGACGTGAAATAATGAAAACGTGTAGATGTCACGGTTTAACTGACAGTGATAGTTTAAACTCAAAACCATAAATAGGGCTATACTGCCCTCTTGTGTCAAACTATATTTCTATATTTATTTTTCCAACACATAAAACCAAACCCACATAAAAATCCATCCAATTCCCCCTTGAACTCAACAGACTCAGTGGCTCAGTTGATAAAGTGTTGCGCTTTAATCAAGAAGACCTGAGTTCAAATGCCCTTCTTGCTTACGTTAAATTGTTGTGATTATATCAAACAAAGTGGCCAAAACAACATTTCTACAACCCGGTATTTAAAATGCAAAAAATATTTATTGTTTTCAAGGTGAAAAGTATTCATTTGACCTGATCCATGCTGAAGAAAACGTCGAAATGTCACGTTTTTAAGCAAGCAGACTAATCAATAAAATGTCTATTTTTCCGGTGTCCCCCAGCTCCTCGTTTAAGCAAAAGGTACGGTAAAACAACGTATTACATCGACGTTAACCGTAACCGTGTTAACCATAACCTTTTAAATACTCGACTTAGTTCCGTTGCTTAGCAACGGGAAGAAACAACTGTATCTTCAGTGCCCAACCCGGTATCACGACAAGACGTGAAATAATCACGTTGGCCGACTTTGGAAAACGTGTAGATGTCACGGTTTAACTGACAGTGATAGTTTAAACTCAAAACCATAAATAGGGCTATACTGCCCTCTTGTGTCAAATTATATTTCTATATTTATTTTTCCAACAAATAAAACCAAACCCGCGTAAAAACCCATCCAAGTAGGCAAAGTTATCAGAGTCATTTTGTTGCAGAAAATAATTGTTGTTTACTCATATCATCAAGACTGGATCTCCACAAAAACATTGAAGAATTCAATCAGACATAAGAATGAAAATCTTCACTAATTATCTTTTAGATTGCAGTTGATAGGTTTGCTGAGAAAGATTGTCCTTTGGTTTGTGTCCAGAGCCTCTTTCAGCCTCGAAAGCCTCCGAAGAACTTAGAAAACATGGAGAAATCATCCTGCATGTCAGAACGGCCTGAAAGATGCAGAAAATACACTACCGGGTGATTCTAGAATCAAAACTGATCTTGTGAAAGCTTGACGAATATAAATGTCTTTACATACTATATTAACCAGAATGTGTTTTAAATACTCTAAATTCTACAATGTTTATTACCTTTGAGACCACACATGAGGAGAAGTGTTGGCTAGAAATGACTAACCTGGCATGAGAGGAGCAGACTGATCTTGCGGCCCATCTTGGACACCAGAACCCCCTGAGATGGTCACTGTAGTCTCTTCATTACCTTCACCGTCTCTGACTGTTCGCCTTTCTTCTACTGTCTACACACACACACAATCTCTATTATTACTTGTTAGACACCATCTGGACATGTGTGGGATATTTTGAGCCTATTATATTTGTAATCAGAAATACTATTGAGGATCAAATTATACAGGAACACTCACTCCATCTTGTCTGACCACCTTGGTGACGCTGATAGACTTGAAGAATGACCTCGTCTTTGGCTGTGAAGGTGCTGGAGTCAAGATCTGATCCAGCCCACCTGAAGACACCTGCGAGTCCAGATCTGAGGGCGGAACCAGAAGACAAAAGGTTTTTGTAAACTTATAGAAGTAGCATCAATGATATCAGCCAAGAAATTTGGTAATCAAGGCCTTGACAAAGATTGAATTGTCAGTAGGGTAACTAAGGATAACATAAAAATAACATTTCTTTGTCAAGTCAGCTTTTTTTTATTTAGCACTTTACAGTAATTCAGCTTCAGTGTCTGATTCAGTTCAGTTCAATAACTGTGTAAAGTTCATCAGTTATGAAATGAGTTATATTCATCTATAAGCTGCTCTACAGAAAACAATAGTCATTACGAGTCAGTTCAATGTAGATAAATTCAGTTCAATAACAGTGTCAAATTTGCACAATTTGACAATTATGAAATGAAGCTGATTCAACAATAAAGCAGCTCAAGTGTCATCATCCAGCTCAATCCAGTTATGTATTTATCCAATAGTGTCATTGCAGTCAAATCAATAATATTGTTGAATATGAAGTGTCTTTAAAACCCTTTGCATTTTCTTTATTTCCAACTCCATGTTAAAGGAGTAGTTCACTAACTTTTGCTGATAATTTAAATTATCCAAGATGTCCATGTCTTTCTTTCTTCAGTCGAAAAGAAATTAAGGTTTTTGATGAAAACATTCCAGGGATTTTCTCCATATAATGCACTTTACTGGTAACCAAACAGTTCAAGGTCCAAATGACAGTTTCAGTGCAGCTTCAAAAGGCTTTAAACGACACAAGACAATGAATAAGGGTCTTATCTAGCAAAAATGAGTGGCCATTTAAAAAGTAATTAAAAACTTTGAAGTTTTATAAGCACAAATGCTTGCCTTGCTCTGTTCTGTGATGCGCGTTTGTGACTCTCCTGTTCGAACTCGTTCGTCAAAATGAACAAATCTTTTGAGTCATTTGGTTCATACGAACGAATGAAATGACTCGAAAATGATTTATTTATTTTGATATTTTTTTGTTTATTTTACATTTTTTTGTTTATTTTCATCAGAACTCGTTTTGATGAACGAGTTCGAAAAGGAGAGTCATGAACGTGCATCAAAAACGAAACAAACTAAATGACTCAAAAAAAGATTTGTTCATTTTGATTAACAAGTTCGAACAGGAGAGTCACGAACACTCATCACAGAGCAAGGTGAGCATTTGTACTTATAAATGAAACTTTTTATTTATTTTTTAATGACAATCGTTTCGCTAGATAAGACCCTTATTCATCATCTGGTGTCATTTAAAGCCCTTTGAACAGTTTGCACTGAAACTCTCATTTGAACCGTTTGGTTCCCATTGAAGTCCATTATATGGAGAAAAATCCTGGAATGTTTTCATTAAAAACCTTCATTTCATTTCGACTGAAGAAAGAAAGACATGGACATATTGGATGACATGGGGGTGAGTAAATTATCAGCAAAAGTTTTTTTAAAAGTGAACTACTCCTTTAAGTCTGAATTTTCAAACTCCAGTCATCTACCATTCTTTTATTTGATTTGTTAGATTTATTTTTAAAATGTTAGTACATTACTGTCTGTACTCTGTACTTGCATTTAAATCATAAAAAAAATCATTACCTCCATCCTCTTTTTCTCGTTCTCCTTCGGTCTTAATAGACTATCTTTCCAAAGATCATGAAACTAAAAATGAAATGAAGACAATCAGATTAGAAAACAGTATTGAAAGACTCTGAAACGGGTGTTCAAACCTGCTCCTGAATGGCAACTATCCTTCAGGACACTGGCCTGGAAGTTTCTAGTATGCCTAATAAGACTTTGGTTCGCATCTAAAATCACATACATCCCTGACTATATAGTATGTGACTAAGTAAGTTTAAAAAAAAAGCAAGCAAAAAGCACCCAGATGACCTAGTACTTCTGGCGAGAATCTTAAGTGTGTGGACACTTTACTATCCCATGAGGCCACATAAATGTAGCACGCCCGGATAACATTCATACTACACATTTACATAGAATGTGCTTTTTAGTGGTCGTGAAGTGATTACTAATACAAAATGAGTACCTACTCAGGAGGGTATGTGATTTCGGACGCAGCGTGTGATTATCTGGGTCAGGTGTGTTTAATTGGTGTTGAAGCTAAACTCTGCAGGACAGAGCTGGGTTGGACACCCTTGCTCTAAAAGTCCACCGAATCACTTTAATTCACCTTTGAGAAGGGGCTCCACTGGGGAAAGGGGCTGCTGGGACCTTGTGGAGATGAGGAATCCTTGTCCTTTGGTCCCATAGACGGGGGAGGGAGTTGTGGATTGTAGGGTGAGCTCTCAGGAGACTTCAGCATGAAATCTCTGAACGGGTTACTACTTCCTGTCCCACTCCTGCCTTTCGCGACACCTTCCTGAAGAGGCGGAGCTTCTATTGACGGGACATCTGTTGGGCAGAGGAGCAGCAGGAGTTAGCAACATATTTTTAAAATGCATTGCTATCACTATTAGGTTTTTGAATTTTTAATTACAAGCATTTAAAATGGAAAAGATTAGAGTTACAGTGGGACAGAAGTGACTTTTCTTGTTCGAACACATGCTTTATCTGTGTGTTACATGTATAGAGCTTATTAATTTTGTGATTTATACAGTATATAGGTATCTTCTATCCATTTACTTTCTCATTTGATTATACTGAGATGACTACTTGAAATGTATTCAACCATCATCTAATCAGCTTATTAAATCAAAATTAAATCATGCAAGATGTACAGATGCTTAGAAACATACTTCACCACAAAGAAACATAAACTTGAGGAACAAAGCAAACGTAACCTCTACGTCCAAAGCCGTGACCCTCATCAAGTCGACCTGAGACCAGCAAAGATCTCCTCCATGTCCCTGAAGATCTGGCCGAACAGCTGAGGTTCCTCGAAGTCGCATCCCGCCGGGCCCAACGCTGAAACCAAATCTGAAGGCGTCATCAAACGGGTCCCGACGTGGCCTGTCAAAGTCATCGTAGTGAAATCCACTGTCATTGTCTTCATCTTCATCATCATCATCATCTTCATGAATCATCCCATCAAAGAAGGGGTCCCTGATTAAAACACATTCAAATTATCAAACCAATCTGAACTAAACAATGTCACTGTAGTGTTTTAATCAGGAACAATAAATACACCAAGACAACAAGGTCTATATTTGCATCTAGAACTGATACTTCATATACATGTGAAAAATAATCTACATTTTTCAAAAAACATTAAACACTTATTTAATTAATAAAGAAAGAAACGTGTAATCAGAATGACAGTTAACATTTAGATACAGATTTTGATCCAGATACAGTCAATTTCTCATTCTTCATTACTATTTATCACATTTTATAACAATAAAAAATTATATGCTACAATTAAGAAATGTATTCATAGGTGTATTACTAAGTTCTAGCACCAGCCCACTGTTATTTATGTCCTGGTGTGTTAAAGTAAAACTGAAAGAGAGATTATGTACACGCATTTTAGCAATTTGTCACAGACGGACAAAACACCACAACAAATGTATTACAAAATCATTTATAACTGTGCCGACAAACAAAAATACTTTACAATATCACAATACTCCATAACGTTTATTAGTGTAAAACAGTCACCAAGCGTTTCCATTGACATAAATTAGCCTAACGTTACAGAAACATCCATACAAAAGCAATATAAAGAGTTATATTGAGAAATATAAAAAAAGAGAAATATTGTGAAGCATGTTACTTTATAGCACTATGCACAGCGTTATTGCGTATATCTTCTTATTATTAGTTTGTCATAATAATAATATACGACACAACAGCTGTCAAATGTCAACTGTCAGGTAACATTTCCACATTAAACGGTTAGGCAGACTCACCTGCGGCCATCACCACGATAATGACCACCGGGAACCCCGAAAAACCCACGAAACAGATCAAATACGCTCATTTAAGGACAAAGTATCCAGTGATCCTTCACAAATGACACTATAACAAAGTTGCATCAGAGATAGAGGACTCCTACGAGATCTTTCCACCGGAAAACAGATTTCAAAATAAAAGTCCGTATATTGCATTAAACCATGCCTTCTACGTCATTATCGACCAATAAAACAAGCTACTTAACACCTTTCCAAACTTTAAATTGACTAAAAATAACAAAGAATAAATATTTTAAATTAAATATCCAGGAGCATTCTAATGCGTTCCTGTCAGCTTTTTATCGTCTACGTCGGTTTACACATTCGTGAGAGGAAACACGTTTATAATGTTTTATGAATCTTCACCTGTAGTTACTTTAATAAAACCTATAACGTTACTAAAGTTCATTAGCATATACAATTCCTCCACTTCTATCATCAAGTTGATATGGATAAAATGATGTGTGTAACATTATGAAATGTGAAGCAAATTTATTAACTAGAGACTACAATGTGTGGCAATAATCTTTGGGTAACCCATGTTTTTTTCTGTATAACAGAAAACAAAATGCTTATTTCAAATTGGACCTAAAATTTCTCTATAAATATTTAGAATCAAGCAAATAGCTCAACAGCTGCTACAATCAAATCACACCCCATTACCCAACTACCATTTTAATCATACCTCTTACAAGACATTGGTTTCATGTATGGCAACAATTTGGCTTTAATATCACAAGATGCATGTTAGAAATTCTCTAAACCTTTTTCTATGCAAAGAATGAACTGAAGAATCTATAAACTTGACATTTTAAAACATGCTGCAACTATACACCTCATATTGAGTTGTATAGACTACTTTCCTACATTTCTTGTTTGCAAAGCAACAAATAATTCAACTTTTAAAAACTAGAACACAGAGGCAGACTGCAGTTAAAAGGCACACAAAGAGTTTTCTTAAAAAAGACATTCACATCCAAAAATGATGAAAATGTCTTTTTCTTGTTTATTTACTTAATATTTATATATTTTTTACAAAATAAAAAACATTATGAAACAAAAAAAATGCTAACAAGTCTGTAAGGATTCGAGAGGGGAGAAAAGAAGCCATCAAACAAACAGACTACAGTACTTGTGTTTTATGTATATATATATGTATATATGTACAAGACAAGTTTATCCATTTAAATCTTTAAAACGCACAGTACAAAAAAAAAGTCACTGACAAAGAAAAAAAAAACCATAGTACAATTCTGTCCATCAGCACTTTCCTAATAATCATTAATAAAAGAATATATTTGTGGACATAAGGTGGGGCGTTTCAGGAGAATGACTGCAGGTATGACAGAAGGACAAAGGTTGTGGAAAGACACAGGGTGGCCAAAAAAACCAGTGACCTCAATCCCAAAAAAAAAAAGAAGAAGAAACTTCACGCTTATGGCAAAAAGCGGAGTTCAAAAATCATGCCTTAACATAATCCAATCTCCCTGCAATATGAAGGGTGGTAAAGAGGACCAAAAAAAAAAAAAGTTTGCAGAAAATAAGTCTTAAGTTAAGGTGACCAGTGCACTTCTCTCATCTGAAGAGTACAATAAGGCTCCAATAAAAGAAATAAAAGGAATACACATTGAAGCCTATTCTAGAAGTAGAACATTCATATACTGGCCACCCTGATGATGCAATTCATTCATTCACACACACACAAAATTAAGCCAAACTCACACACATGCACATACACACGCAGTACAGAACCAAAGCCTGTGAACTCACCTATACATTTTTTCATATATCTATTTATATTTGGTAAAAAATAAACTTCACAACTGCACTAGCCGATTTAGAGTGATATCTTCCTTTTTTTTCCCAAAATAAAATTTGGTAAAAACTCATTGAAGGGGAGAAACAGAGGAGGTGCAAGTACATCTGGATCGCAGGTGCTGATCAAGCAAGCAGCGGAAAGGAAGGAAATAACGAACGAGGTGAGGAAAACAAATCAATCCTGCCTTCACTCCCTCTATCAAACCCCTCTCTTTTTATTACATCCATCAGGAAAAGGAAAAACAAAAGGGGAAAAAAAGAACTAAACATTTGTCCTTTTAGAAAACAGACCTATGTTACATATTCCAGAAAAAGGGAGGGGGAATTCTGGGCTTTTATGCATTTTGAACACAATACAAACTCCAAATACTCAATACTCCGATCATGAAGGCCTAAGTAACTATCCATATATTGGCGAGATCACGCTCCCGTACAGACTTCTCCCTCGTGCCCCCTCCTCAAGCGGCGCCTTACAGTGCTACTCTCTCTCAGAACAGTGCCACCAGTGGAATGGGGTTGGTACTGCAGGGTGACCGTGCAGAGAGGAGAGGGAGCGCCGCGGAGGACAAAGAAAGGGGGAGAAAAAAGGTTCCACTAATCCAGCCTTTGGAACACCAGACGGGGCAGGATTGGGGGTTAATTGCCTCCCCAGTTGTAGCTGTTGTACTCCGACTTGTTGATCTGCGACTTCTGTTGAATGGAGGCGTTCTGACTGCGCTGTCCAGAGCCACCCTGAAAGAAGAAAATTCGAATTTCACAAAATTAAATGTCAAAAAGCAAAAATTAGACATTTATAAAAAAAAAAAAAAAAAAAAAAAAGTATAGACTTCCTACTCAAAGGATTAAATTTTTTTATCATTTTATAAATAAATATATATATATATATATATATATATATATATATATATATATATATATATATATATATATATATATATATATATAAATAAATATATATATATATAAATATATATATATAAATATATATATATATATATATATATATATATATATATATATATATATATATATATATATATATATATATATATATATATATATATATATATAAATATATATATATAAATATATATATATAAATATATATATATAAATATATATATATAAATATATATATATATATATATATATATATATATATATATATATATATATATATATATATATATATATATATATATATATATATATATATATATAAATAAACAAAAAATACACACATGTATATTTAAGGAAAAAATATGATTTATACATCAAAATATTTATATATAATATAAATTATATATAAATCTATATACAGTATATACATGAAAATATTTTAAATATATACAAACATGTGTGTGTGCGTGTATACACACACACACACACACACACACACACATATACATATATATAAAAATTAATTATACACAGTGCCCCCACATTTATTACGTAAACACAAACTTTTATTTTGGATCCAATTAATCGTGATTAATTTTGAGACAGCCCTAATATTAATATCTTTTGTTAATTAAATTGCCTTTTATTTAAATGCAATTTAATATGAAATCATTCCATTTAATAATCATTATTATTAAATAATAATAGCTATAAATGTGCCCCCTTTGAAATCAAATATTGTGTATAAGGAACATTTTATTTGAAATGTTTGTAGTTATAAACACTATTTGACTAGTACATGGGAGAGAATATATATATATATATATATATATATATATATATATATATAAAATACAAGTACTCCCAAATCAAAGTTTGTCGTGCTTCACTTGGAAGGAGAAAATAATAGGTATAATAAATCATACAAAATACAACTACTAATCGTAATAATTTATTAAATAATTTTTAAAAAGTATTCAATCTCAAACAACATGGAAAGCTTTGATTTTAGAACTATAAAAAAATCAACAAACAAAAAGCTTTAAAGAACGTTTTTTATTTCCTGAGCCTGATGGGTAAACAAGGCAGCTCAAGCTCACCTGTCCGTCCTGCTGCAGGTGGTGGTGGAGCATCTGAGAGTGTGGCTGCTGATGGGGGGTCAGGATGTGCATGTAAGGGGCCGGAGCATAACCCGCTGCAGCCGGAGGGTTGATGGGGCCGCCACTCCCAAGTGCTGAGGGCAAACTAAAGGATGCGCTGGGGGTTCCTGTGTGGAAACCCTGCTTCTCAAAAGACTGGTGAGGACAGAATAGGACACTTCAGCATTTGTGAAACCACATGCTTGGCAACTCAATTTAGTTTAAGTTAATCAAATTAAATTGGACGTGGGTGCTCACCTGTGTCTTTGTGTAAACAGACCCTGAAATGTCAGGGACTCCCGTGTTGCTTGATGTCACCGAGACTCCTGAAAGCAGAAGTCAAAACACATGAAATGGTGATCACTGAAAACTAGCAAAACATCAGTGGTAGTCCTTGGTTAACTTGGACTCATCGTTTCAAAGCAGCTTTATAAAAAAAAATGCATAAAGACAAATGTTATGCAATGTAATGAGGCACAAAATGGTAAATAACCATCAAATTACTACTTAAAAGCATATACTATGTTACTTTGGGTACTATGTTACTTTTGGTAACATATTTGATTTCCATGAATGATTGACCTGAAGAATGAAAGCAAAAAATAAAAAATAAATTAAGTCAGACAAAATTAAAACTCTGGCCAAATTGTCCAACTAAATTGCCTAAGAATAAGCCTAAAATGTTTAAAGCAAAAATGCACAGACCTTTGGCTATGTTATAATGGAGGTATATAGGGTCCACCCTTTAAAAGAGCATGCAGAGAAGTCAAAATGAAACATCATTTAATGACTCGTAAATGTAAGTACACATTGATGGCCTAAGACACAAAACGAGTGGTTTGTGTGAGAAAACAGTATTTCAGCCAGAAGTGATCTCTTGCGCGGTTGCGAAAAATAAATAAATAAATAAAATAGTCTGTCGATATATTCGAAATCTGTCTTGAATTGCAATTTCCTGTATATCTAAATATGTTTAAGGGTAACACTTCTGAAATCTCTGTGTAAACAATGGGTGACGTACAGGCACTGAGAAATCACTTCCGGGGTTTTCCGGCGCTTGCGCAGACCGACGTGCCCACGCCCTCAGATCACTTGGACGCGACTACAAGAGGTAAAACCATATAAATACTGTTTCGTTTTCTCACATAAACCACTCGTTTCGTGTCTTAGGCCATCAATGTGTACTTACATTTACGAGTCATTAAATCATGTTTAATTTGGACTTCTCTGTGCATGCTCTTTGAGGTGGTGACCATAGACATCCATTACATGACTGATAGACAACAACAGTGTGACCTAAAAATTTCTAAATTGAAATTACTGCGGAAACAAAGACACCTACATCTTGGATGCCCTTGAGGTAAGCTAAAACATATAAAAAAAATTATTTCAAAGTGAACCATCCCTTTAATGTCTGATGTCAGGTTACACTTGAAGCAAATCATCTACACAATTATTTAGTTTTCCTATTTAATGACCGACAAATTAGTTTGAATAATTTTGGCATAAGGCTTATTAGCATTAGGCTATAGCATTAAAGGTCTGATTTAGCCTGTGCACTATTACAACAGTAACATATTTTCAATAACATTTTCAATTTTTTTTTCCACAATGCATTTGAGTTCATGAATGGTCATGCATCAAGAATCTGCTTTTTGACTTGTTCGCACTGCAGAAACGGAACATTGTTTTGTTCTAGGAACGCTGTTTAGTGGAACTAAATTATCTCCTATTTCAGATGAGGGAAAATCATGATGAGGGTTATTTCTAACCCAGCACAACAGGAACTACCAGTGATGCAAGTGAACATTGATTGGTGGGTGCCCGTGTTTTGCCAGTTTATAACCGATATTCACAAACATGGAAAACGGTGATAGATGGACTGACGTCAAAGTCCAAGAGGAAATCCAACAATTTGAAGGGACCAAGCAAAATTTGATTGTTTTTCTGCTCAGCTAGTGACATTGGGCATCAACCACACAGAAAACTCTAATACTTTCATATACGGTTCACTTCTGTTTAACAGTTCTATCTAATAGCGTACAAGATAGGACTGCTAAACAGGTCATAAACTAATGTAGATGGAGAGTGTGACTGCTGGTGTGCTCTGGTTCAGAGATGTCAAAATAAATGTATCAAAAAGGACACAAGTCTGTCAGAGTTCCTACTGGGAATGAATGCAACCAGAACAATTGTTCTAGGGGAATATTTAGTTATGGTGGGACCACCCTGGTGGCTAGTCCTGAAATTACTCAGTAATTTTAAATGGACAAATAGGGGCTTTCACACACAAACTAAAATTAAATAACTTCAGTAATTCAGTGACTAACTAGGATGGCGAGAACAATTCCCTTGAGCATAAGATATCAGTATTTGTAGTATATTTAAAAACAATGTTTGACAATAAAGCTCATCTTCAGTCTCAGTAATTCTGTAGTAAAGAACTTTAAAAAAAATAATAAAAAGTTAAGCATCTTTATATTAAATTCTTATTTAATCCACATTGTTTCAAAATCAATTAACTTACTCACTCAATTTAACCAAAGCATGTTGCTGACTTAAATAAAACATTTAAAACCAGGGACACAGTTTTCATAAAAAACAACTTCAAAAAGCACACTGCCAACAAGTGTAAATACAAATGTAGCCCAGATCAAATCAAGCTGACAATGATATAAAAATAAATCAATAAAAATATAATGCATAATGCATTTTATGAGATAAAGACCACCTCTGCTCTCATTATAACTGATATTTTACCTGTCCTTGATTAACAAGAAACACTAGTCCATATTTAGATGAGAACTAGATGATATTTAGTAAATAACTTCAGACAAATCCACTAATCCGATATAATGCATTTTTGGGTAGTTGGCTTCTTGTATCGAAACCCTTTTTCAAAGTGTTAAAGAAAAGACGGTCACTGTCTTAAGTCACGAGTGTAACAACCCCGATGTTCAACCTAAAGGAAGTGTGGAATTCAGTGAACTAGCCTAGGTTCAACAGTTTCCTTCCATCAGAGATGAGGAGGCATGTGACGGCTTCATCAAGCTTGACCAGTAGTAAGTTCAGGAGCAAATGAGGGGAGAGAGAGAGCTTAAGAAAGAAAAGGGAGGAGGAACAAGGAAATTGGGGGTTTAGCGTGAGGCTGCACTCACCCACTCCAGGCCCGGTGACGGAGTTGGCGGGCTTGTTCTGCGCAGAAGCAGCGGCGGCGGAGCAGCGGCTGCGGCAACGGCAGTGCCGTAGCCACCCTTACAGAAATCCCCGCTCCTGCCGAAGCCTGGCCCAAATCCTCATAGCCTGCAAACGGTCAGACACACACAGCCACAGCCCCACAGCATTAAACACACACCAGGCAGGGCCAGAGGGGAGGAGGAGGAAGGGGACGGGGCACAGGGATGCAGCAAGCTGGGGGAGGGGCCTGAATCGGAAAAGAGTACTGGTGGTGTTAAGAACGACACAAGAGGAGATATGAAAGTGATGGGCAATTTCCAACCAAAGGAATGGAAATGAAGAAATAAGAAAAGAGAACGTTAGGAATGACTAAGATGAAGCTGGAAGATATGAGGAAAATGGTAATTTCAAGAAAAGACAATATGAAGAACATTAAGAAAGTATGAGACAATATTTTAAAAGATGGATGGTGTTAGATTGAGGGAGAGCATAAGAGCAGAGGAATGGGATGGTACAACAAAACAGTGCTCAAAAGTGGTGGATGGTCAAAAGCAAGCAGCGTGTGTAAAGCATGTGAACCCACCACCCTAAATCAAGCAACCTCCCTCCCACCTCATTCTCCTTACATCACTGGTTCCACAGAAACCCACCCACTGGCGGCACTTTGAAGTGCTTAAGACTATTTGTGGGCAAACATTGCAATAGTTTAAAATGCCACAGTTGGTACAGATTCTCAAGTAGATGATTGCTCTTAAATGTTTAAAGATGGCCATATTATTGAAGCTGCAGATTGATTTCAGTCCACTGACACATTCCAAGTTGTATGATGCTCAATTGTTAAAACTACCCCACAAGTAGGATCAATGTTTAAAGCTTAGCGACACAAAACTCCATGCAGAACACTTGTGATTGCGAAGGTCATCTGGTTTTGCAAAACCAAACAAGCTGCAGAACTATGGATTGTACCTTTAATAAGATAAATTGTCCCATGCTTGAACTTCACAGACAAGAAAAGAAAAACTTGGCCAATGTAGGGTTTAGAGGTGATTGAGAAAGTTAAGTTAAACATGGCTTAAAACTCAGCCAAGAGGAACAAGACGGTATTGAGACCTACTAGTCAGTAGTTTTTCGCTAACTGGTAAAAACGAATTCTCTGCAGATTTTGTTGTAAGAACATCATTCCATCTGAATGTTCTACTGCATTTTAAATGTTGCATGAAAAAGAAAATTCATTACCAGTGTTATATCCATGTGATCCATAACCACTAGCCTGCTGGAAGGCTGTAGCTGACGCATTGACACCGACATTCACGCCGTGCTGTTTGGAGGAGGTAGGAGCCACCTGGGAGGAACATTCAGAAACGGTCACAATTAAACTAAAAAGATAGATCTCTTCTGTACCAGTTCAGAAGTAGTTGACTGGATTGAGATATGTGCACTCAAAAATAAATGCTTGCAGTCAATTGTGGCGGGTCAGGGTTTAAAGGGGTAATGAACTGAGAAATCAAAATTTCCTTGAGCTTTTGACATCTAAGAGGTCATCATATAAGAATACCCTGTAAGTTTCAGAACTGAAAACGTCCTTGTTAGTCCAATAAAAGCTTTTATTGACACCAAAAACAATTCGTTTTTCAAAGTGGGGAACTATGACGTCAAAGAGGATAAAACACCACCCCGCAGAAGATCAACGCCTACTTCAACACGGCCGGTTTAGCCCCGCCCACCGATTTGCGTAGAAACACGCATAGCTAAATAACATAGATGCCTACTCGCGATGACAAACCGGATTGAGCTACCGAGCAATACACAATATTGTGCAGTGCCTGGTTGTGGAAGACAGTCGCTGCATAAGCTTCCTCTGGATTCCAATAGGACTGCTTGGATAAACATTATTTTTAAGTGACGTTCCAGCTGATGAGGGTAAAACATCTCTGTTTGCTTCATTTCACTGAGGATTGTTTTGTAAACAAGACTGGATTTGCAGACCGATTAAGAGTAAAGAACGGTGCTGTGCAGTCTATATTGGATCTGACAGGAATTGTGCAACACACAAACTCTGGGTCGAATCATTCCGGTTGCCTTTTTACAACATCGGACGTTTTAAACAATTTCCCCCAAGTGCATTGACGGGTGAGTTGAAACTCATAATATGCAAAACTGTCATCCACTCACAGCAGTGGGCGTTAACTTCTAAGTCTTCAGTGCGAGACGTCCCAAAAAACATGCGTTTTTCAGGTAGGCTCAAAACTAGGGTACAAAATTGCCTATTACTTACTCATTTGATGTTTTTGAATGCAAAAACCAAGAGAACGTCATAAGTTGACCACCAATATAATACAATTAAAAAGTCAGTTTAAGCAAACGATTGGTAAATGAACTGGATCTTCCAGTGAAAACAACAAATTTCTATTTGGTGATGTATGCAGAATTGAAACAAATAGATTGAGGTGATAATTCAATGTAAATGTGTTTATGCCACCAACAAAGATATACTCTAATACAAGGGACTGAGATGGATCAGAGACTAATAATGGCTATTATTACACTGAATTGAGCAGGCACAGAGCAGCTTTAACTTGGCTATGTAAAGATGCCTTAAAAGCTTTTACCGGAAACATGGCAGGGCCGTACTGGAAGGTGTTGGGCAGACCGGGCACACCAGTGTAATAGGGCAGGCTGGTGTAGCTGTATCCTGGTGGAAGGGCTGGGTTGAGGAAGGGCTGTTGGGCAGTGTGGTGTGTTTGTGTCTGGGTCTGCTGAGGCTGGGCCAGCGTTGTGGCAGGGGCAGGAGATGAGGCATCACCACGGCCGAACTTCGACAGGTCACCAGCTAAGAGAAAGATTTCAGACATAGTGTTTCAGATAATGAAGCTTTGTGTTCAGCATCTGGACATGGAATGCAGAGGTTGTTAGCCCAATGCACAAACCAAATTTAAAAAAGGAAAAAAAATCTGGATCTTACCAGAATAAGGGTTGCTCGTCAAACCGCCTTCCCTGCCAGTCAGTGCTGTGGTTGGAGTGGCAAATGGGATGCTGTAGTAATCCTACAGAAGGCAAAAGTAATGACTCAACTTCATACATCACAAACAAACCCATGTCTGTTGCTTCCATGTCAAATTCTTTAATCAAACAGGAACAAGCCCTCACCAGTGGTATCCTGGTCTGCAACATCTGCAAGTCATCGTAGCCATAAACTTGAGGCTGCAAGACATAAGAGGTTTGTGAGCTAAAACAAGATACCACATACACATGCAGCAGCAAAATAAAAAAAAAGGCCAAAGACTCACTGGGTATGGGTGAAGCAGGCCGGGAGCCATTATGTAAGGGTTGGGCAGCAGTGGCGGCACTCCAGGAGGCAGGTTTGGAGGCGCTTTCCCTGTTGAAGCAGCAGGATTCAATTAAGAAGATGCAGAAATGGTTTCACCAGTTATATCAAGCATTTCACAAATTTACTTTACATATCTCTGAGAGAATGAAAGGGATGTTGTACATGTTGAAAACGACATGACGAATGATCATGCATCAATTTATTCCAAGCAATCACAGATGTTTTTTTCCATCTAAAGAAAACTGAATTTGAAAAAAAAGAAAGAAATTATAGTCTTTCTGAAAGGATCCTTAAAACATTATCATAGGAAGACTACTTTTATTAAATGCTATAGAGGGAAAGCGCGTACGTCACCTCCGGCCGGAGTGCTGCAGTTTCTCACAGTGAGTGGCAAAAAGACTGAGCGGCTGTATATGTGTTCAGCGTGAATGCCGCAAAAACAAACACAACACATATAAAGTGGGAAAGAGCTTTGCGATTGACTGTACAACTAGATTTGACAAAAAATCGGAAGTATATTTTTACAGACTGCGATAGAAAGAGGAGCTAATGGATCACTGCAATTCACAGAAACAACTGGACTCCAGTCAGCGAAAGGTGGATCTGCAGTTATCATTTTGTGTCAATATGCTGAATTTAGCTGTAAAACCATACCCATATATTTTGTATTGTTATATATATATTAACAACTCATCAATTAAATATGTATCATTCCATATTCTGCATTATTGGATGTTTTTTTTAATAAACACTGACTAAAAAAAACTATAAAGTTTTAGGGCTGGACAATATGATGATATATAGGCTATATATAACACTGATATAAGTAATCACCCAGATTTAAACCTATATTGTATTTATATAAAACATTCACAGGCAAATTTGCTTTATGTTTACCGTCTATATTGCTTCTATTTCCCCGGTGTCGAAATCAGGCAAACATAAATGTCAGGCGACACGATTCCTGGCTGCATGTCAATAATATCCATGGATCACGATCTTTAGTAAGTTGTAAGGAACACTATATTGAGTCCAACATATAATTTAAATTGATAAAATTGTTCGTTTTAGTCGCATTTTCGCAGTTTCCCCTATTAAATCCAGTCACGCAGCAGATCTTTTGCCACTCGGTCAGGCTGAGAGGGGGTTGTTCCGGCGGGAAAGTCACGTGTATGCATTCCCTCTATAGGCCTTTAAAATTTGGGTCATGCTTGATCCAAAACACTAACAGCAATTCTTACCTGAGGCAGCCGTACTGCGAGACAACGAGACGGATGAAGGTGCCAAAGTGGCCGAGGCAGCAGATGAAGATGCAGCAGCCAAAGGGGGGACCATTGAAGCCACACCGGCAACACTGTTCAATCCCATGGTCAGGTTGCTGACGGGTCCCAGGGCGGACTGCGCTGAGACCGAACTGACAGATGAAGAGGGGGCAACAGGGACGGCTGTGGGAGATGGGGGCAGCTGAAGTAGCTGAAGAGGGTGGAGGAACTGAAGATTGAGCCACAGATACCGAGGAGAAGGATGAGTGCAAGCTGGAATCAGCATCTACACTTGGGTGCTAAGATGAAGAGATCAAGATCACAGTTAGCAAAAGAGATAATACATTTAATACAAAAACATGAATTTCTGTTGATTTATTTTTTATATGCAGTGTCTCCCCTACCCACTCCCCTTTAAATTACAAAATCCAGTCATAAAAAAAAAATAAATAAAGGAATTTGTAAATTTGAGGAATAAATAGAAAATGCTTAGTACACTTAATCAAAATTACGATGTAGAATAGTGTGTGTGAACATTAAACCACAAAGACTATTTAAATATGAATCCTGCATGTTCTGTGTGAATAAATGGTGCATGGCAGCAAGTTATTTTATTAAAAAGTTAATTTAATTTCATGATTAAAATTGATAAATGATTAAAAAAATTCTAACACAAATTGATTAAAAAAATTACTTCATACTTTAAAATGTAGTATAAGTTAAATGATATGTTTAATGTCAATGCATGATTTCAATTAATTAGGCTTTTTTTTTTAAATTACACCTTGTATCTGTAAAACGCCCGCTCCACAACACTAGCACTAGTGCATTTAGTTGCAAACTAACCAACAACTCACCAGCAGACTTGAATTTGAAGTGCGAACTGAAGGTGCCAAACTGTTTTGCTGTGTAGGGTGGGAGCTGATGAGAAACATGCAGTATTATTAGCATCTCTGATCCATACATACTAAATTGAAGTATCAACAAAATGGCATACTTATTGTGTTGAGGGGCCAGTGAGCTGGAAGAGGCATCTTCGTGCCCGAGAGCACTGAGAGGCGTCTGATTGGATGTAGTCAGCAGGGAAGGAGGACCTGATGAGGGGTCAGCCAATGAGGTTATGTTGGAAACTGATGGTGGGACGACTGATTCGGACACCGGTTTCATGGGCACTGCAGAGCCTGCTGCAGCTGGCAGGGATAATAATAACTATCAGTATCCACACCAATGGATGATAATGTTCACAGTCACGCTTTCAGCTGCTTCAAATGCTCGAGCTCTCTAAAGTGGGATGGATTCTGATAGGCTGTCAATGTTTTCTTTATATCATTTATCAGCTGGGGGGATAAACATTTAAAAAAAAAAAAGATTCCATTCATACGGAGTCCGTCTGGTTATGTCAGTGATGTGCACTTTCCTTTTGTCACAAAATTAAAATGACTAACAAATATTTTAACGTGTCAGTGTTAAGTGTATAATGAATATATAATGAAGTATAGAGTAATAACATGTACTTTCTATAGGGTTAGGGAGTGGTTTTGGTTAGTTGCACGCAATTATGCACAATTTACAGTAATTACATGTCATGTGAAACTAAGACACTAATCATAAAGGGTAACACTTTTTTACAGTTAACAATAGGGGTGTGCGTGTATGGAACAAATGATTACTGAAATTTTCTGGAATTGTCGATAAACGATGATCAGGCAATTTTGCAGCGTGTGTTAGTGTGTACTGACTCCCAAAGCTTTTGTTTTTCTTGATATTTTGTGAAGTGGTTAGTTCGTAGCTTAAAAAAAACTTTTACCATAAGGGGAATTTTTATAGGTTTTTTTCAGTTTTTTTTTTTTAAACAATGGAAAAGTGCGCAATGGAATGGAAAAACGCATTTTCATGTGAAAGGCATACGTGCATGTAAATATATGTATGCCCATAGATATACAATACACATACATATGCGGGCATGCCTGAATGGGCATACGTGGCGGTCTAACCTTAATCGAAAAGGCTACATCATGTAGTGTATTGTGAGAAATTAGTCCGCTTCGATCCAACTTCCACTTTTCATATATATATATATATATATATATATATATATATATATATAATATAATGAAATGTTCCTTCACTTAAAAGAGCTTATTTATCATAGAATCAATTCCTTACAGTCTTAAAAGTATCACAGAATCACGTTTATCACCTATAGCGTGGGAGTGACAGCAGGTATTCGAGAACCATCTTGATTAGGGGGCTTCAAATAGATGTTATCACCTTAAACATTTGGCCATTCTTAGTTGAAAGAAGATCAAAGATGTGGGCACAGAGGGACCACTTTGTATTGTTATCCTTAATTTACATTTAAGCAGCTGTACAACAAGAGCAACTTCATTTACATAAAGAGGACAGTAACAAGATAAAAGGTTTAAGATTTGAATGTTCTGGGTTCATTCTGACGCTGGTGAACCCAAGGTGCTTCGTGTGCCTTGCCACTGCTATGCTGTAATAAACTTCATTTTTGAGATCTTCGACGTCCACTTCGTTTTTTCTTACAATATGCACCAAGTATGTTTTTATAAAGTGAGGGACATACTTGATAATGTCAGATCGTTAAAACCACAATTACAATATTATAGTAGTCAACAATGTTAACTACGAGTTTGTAATGTATATTTTCTTCCTTGATGTTAACGGCCCTTTACTTTGAAACCATTTGTAAAAGCTTATCATACCTTCCAGAGATTGTGACGTCTGTATTCGAACTGAACCCATTCTGTGAGGAGAAAAAGGAAAAGGTTTGCTTAGATGAAGCATCATTTTCACAAGACTTATGATGGTACTTTGATAGACAACACTCTCACCTTTGCCTGCATGTCTTTCTGTGGTGAGGAGGACACAGAAGGAGGGTAGCGCCGTGTCTGGCTGGCTCTCGGCTCATATAGTTCCATCTGATTAGGGTTGGAGAGGGCTGTTGCTTGCTCACTGTGGACAAACCAGAAAACCAATAAATAATCAGTCTAAAGATTGTGTTACGGCATCATTCAAGAGCCTCAGTCGTTGGATATAGTGATGCGGGAGACCCACTTGCTAGCACTTGTGTAAAGGCTGTTCTGGCCTTGGTTGCCTGGTGTCGTCGTGACGACAGCTGCCGAGGTATCATACTCAGGAAGCACCGGTTCAGAGCCGAACTGTAATGCTCCAAACTGCAGGTTGAGCCCGGATATATCCGCAGATCCTGGCATCTCCACTGCTTGGGCTGGAATCTGTAAAATCACAACATTTGAGTAAAACAAGACTGAGGTAATCATCATTTTCCCAACTAAATAAGGCAATTAAAACAAAAATTCTTACACAAATTGACAACAAAATTTCAAAATCATGACGGTTCTAACTGAGACCAGAAAGACCTAGTAGAATCATGACCTTGGTGGTGATGGAAGCCCTCTTCTTCTGCTGTTTGAGTTTGTGCTGCTGCAGGGGGAGGGGGCTGGACGCCTGCGGGTCGGCTGGGCTGGAAGAGTTCTGCTGACCTGGGGCAGGTCCCGAGGGTTTGGAGACAGGGGTGGTGATGGCCTGGGGCAGTGAAGATGACTGGGTGGACTGAGGGAGCAGAGCTGATGTGGTAGAAGTGGGCGTGGCTTTGTTCTGCAAGAAGGCATCCATCATGGAGGAGGAAGTGGAGGTGGGCTGGTAGGGCTGCCGTTTGGTGAAGGGATTGTGCACAGGCTCTGTTTGAGGTTTTATATCTGCCACCACAGTGGGAAAAAAAAAGACTTAACAGAGAGAGCTGAAAAATCATTGAAGCAGTTCAAACCATGTTGGCCCTCTTACCGTATTGTCCCAGTGTAGTGGGGCTGGTATCCCAGGTAGAAGGACCAGCATTTGGCGGTCCACTTTGTGAGTGCTGGGCCGCAAGCTGGGCTAAAGCCTGGGCCGTCTTAAACTGCTCCAGGAATTGAGAACCAGTCGTGGAGCCTCCAGTGGTGCCTTTTGGATCGCCAACATCACCGAAACCCTTACCAAGCATGCTCACCTGAGGAAAGCACAAAGGGCAATTAAAAAGCATCTAAAGTCCTGGGATACAGTCTATTAAAAAAAATTAATTCCAGTTCTGGGTGCTGACTGGTCAATACATAAATTGTGTCCAAAATAATTGCTTAATAAAATTTGCTTTAAAAAAAACTATAGTAAATTGACCCTTAATATAAAAAAAATTAAATAAAAAAGGAAAAACAACTGACATGATTGCCGCAGAGTGAACATTTTATAACCAGCTAAGACAGGACAGAGCATTTGTCACCTGGCTTACCATGTTGTGCTGGCTGTAAGGAACACTGGAGGAGGACTGAGACAGTGATGCTGTCTGCTTTGAGTTGCTAAACACCAGAGACTGCGACAGAGATGGCGGCTGCGGGCCTTCAAGCGAAGCAGGCTCTGCCTCTGAGGAAGAGGAGGGAGGTGTCTTCCCCAGCAACACCGCCAAATCAATCCTGAACGTCAAACATGCTAACATCATTAAGGTGATCATAACGCTATGCCTGCAGCAGAACATCAGGAGAATGTACACATCTGTGACAGCATATCAATGTGGTTGAGTGTTGAAATTGCATTTCTTCAAGATGAAATTGACTTTCAAATGTGACAAACACATTACTGTTCAAAGTTTGGGGTCTGTAATAATCTGGACTAGGATGCAAGGATCCATTAATTGATCAAGTGACAGAACAGACAGTCATGATGTAACAGAAGAAAATAAAAGCTGCAATTTTTAACTTTATATTCAAAGAATCTGAAAAAAATTACAGTTTTCACAAAAACATTAAGCAGCACAACGGTTAAATGTTTCTTGAGCAACAAATCAGCAGTTTAAAATGATTTCCAAAAGATTACTGAAGACTGAGCAGTATTTTTAGCAGCCATTAGTCCAGTCACATGAATTAAATATAATTACAATTTAAAATCTATCACAATATTGCTGTTTTTACTGTATTTTGACCAAATAAATTGTAGCCTCTGTGAGAAAAAGAGACTTAAAAAAACCCTACTGTGCCTAAACTTGAACAGCTGTGTTAGCAGATAAATCAGGGCTCCAGATTGCTGACCAAATATTTTCACTCCTTATTGTCAATTTTTTCACTCCTTTTGTTTTTTAATTAATAATAAGACATTATGAATGATAATAACTAAAGTTAATTAAAATCTACACCCTAAATTAAGCTTAAGTGATTTATTGTCAGCCCCAGTGCTACCAGATTTTTATTTACTTAAAAAAAAATTAACTCAAATTTGAGGGCAGCATCACTCTGAGCTAACTCAAATCGAGTCTGGAGCCCTGTGCACTCAACATACATGATATTACGATATGCAGTTTTATTTAAGTCTATTTATTATTGAAGAATTTGTCAGTATTAGTTATTTTAGGGGAAATTGCAAGCTGATTTAAGGTGTGCCCCAAAATTTTCTCCTTGCGCTCCTAAAATTTCAGTCAGGGGCAAAAGCGCTCTCTTGTAAAAAAAGTTAGTCTGGAGCTCTGAAATAACAGGCCAAATAGATAGATAGATATATTCAATTCATAACGTTTCCTTAAAAAGCAACCGGCATACCTCTGTCCAGCTGTAATGGTGACATTCTCCTGTGGAATGGGCATGGACGCCACACTGGAGGCAGTGAATATCTTGGTCTCGGACAGCTAGACAGAAGAGAACAAGAATTAAGATTTACTCAGAGGCCAACAACCGGCTTTCCATTTTAAGACAGTTGAAATACTCACATCCTCATTCCCCAGTCCTCCGTGCCCCACTCTTCTGTTGCAGTTCTCCAAGCACCTGTTACACAGACACTCAGCTCACTTACAATGACAACAGGGGAACAAATCCTTTACAAAATACTCTGTACAAGCCAATAAGACTCACCAGGGGCGGAGTCAAACTTGCGAGGATAGTTTGTTCCCTCTCCACCGGTAAACTCAGAGCCCTGCGGAAACAGAGTTGTGTCATGCTTTCTTAATGGACTGTGTACTTCAGCCTGAATACATGCCAACACAGATGAGAACTGGATTAAAGGGGTTAACAAAAGACACTTAAGGCATCACTCACGGTTTCCATCCTCAGGTTCCATGTTGCCTGTGTTACTCCAAGTGCTTCCACTTGTGTAGCTCTCCTCTGTTTGGGCTGGCTCAGTATAGTCCGCTGGGTTGAACGTACTAAAAAACAAAGTTGAAATTTTGTTTTTGAGCTAACATTGAAGTTATTTCTTGCTTCCCTCATTCACTCAATACCCATCAGTAAACAAAGTGGGAAATCACTCCAACAATTCCACTATGACCTTAAAAAAAAAGCCACTCCTTTGTCGTAATGTGCTGATTGCAATTATACCAAAGAAACAAATGGGCTTTCCAATCATTCTCAAACTCTGAAACCAACCCGGTGGAAGCTAAACATATCAAGCTCAAATTCAGATGCATTCTTCAGTAACCAACTAATCGCTAATTAACCCTTTGATCCTACACAAACAAAAACCAACACGCTAAGAAATTTATTTAACTCACCTCTCATCTCCTGACAAATCATATCTGGGGCCCTTATCAATCTGGCTTTAGGGAGAAACAACAAGGAGAATTACAAGCATCTCAACACAGGCAGAAAGACGAGGGTGCATGGTGTGAACAGTGTGCTTGTGTGTGTGCACGAGAGAGAGCGCGATGGCAACCGTCATGCTTGCGTCCATTATCGGTCAAACCACCACACCTGCTCTATAGGCGGAAAAGCTTTAGAATGAAACACCTAAGCTAGTGGGGTGTGACTTACAAACTCATACAAGGCTAAACTTGTACTTGGAGGTCCAGAATTGAAAACCAAACATGCAAACTCCAAACGCACACTTCAAACCAAACAAGCGAATGGCACCAGTTGAGAAGCCTGAAGGAAACTATCAGAGTGACCACAAATGGCCTTGACAGAATCAGAAAATCAATCCAGGGCTTGACATGGCGTAGATGAGATATCAGCACTTCTAGCCTACTGGATGTAAATAAATAACTAAATAAAGGCAAACTAGATGCTAAAGTTGACATTGAAATTCAGAGATTTTTAAAAAGCAAGACACATTGAACATTCAATACTCTGTGCCACTGAATATATTACAATGCATCTTTTTTGCTTTTAGAGCAGGGCAACACAAACAAATCTGCATCTTCACATATATAAACTACTGGAAAAAAAACACTTAATTGTAAATTTATTTTAACACCATATTGCATAAAAATACCATCAATAATAAAAGTTAATCAACCATATCAAGTCAAACATTTGTTCAATGAGTATTTAATTGTTTTTGTTTTTAAGTTTATAGTAATGTTTGTTAATATTTAATTTTAAGAAGGACTAATTTACATCTACATTGTCCATAGGTAAAAGAAGAAACCTTATAGAAGGGGTCATAAGAATCACAACATTCATCAAATGCAACATTTCAGGCTCATTTCATAACCATTAATTTTGCATTTATATTATGTTTTTTATAGATTTAAGTCATTTGTACATTTACACTATGTGACTTTGCTTTGAGTTTATTATTGTGCATTTCATGTTTTTTTTATTTCCATAATATAGCTCTCTTAAGAAAATCAGTTTTCTTGTCTAACGTTTTCTTGACCTCAAAGTAAGTATTTTAGATCCCAACCAAAAAGACCTTGGTAAATATCGTGGAAACTGCAATACCTTTTTTCAGGATTCCTTGGACAGAAAGCTCAAAAGAATTTGTTTTGTAACATTACAAATGTCCTGATCAATTAAATGTAGGCATCCTTGCTAAATTAAAGCATTACATTTCTTAATATCCTACTGCCCCCAAACCTTTGAACAGTTTAGTAATACTTCACACCTAAGGTAATTCACTCAATATAATTGGTTTTTGCTACATGTTTAAAGGAAGGATTGAGCATATAAGAAAATGTGAGGTCTTAGCAGAGCTTCACTTTCACATAATTTAACAACCTTGACCATTTCTCTAAATATGATGTGACCGCCATAGAAATTCCATACCCTGAGGTGGCGTTCTGAATAAACATGATAATTCCAAATTTTAAAAGGTTGACCTTTCTACCACCCACCCTAGTTGCCATGAAAATTTAATAAACGTTGTGAATCAACAAGTCTAAAAGGGCATAGCACCAAAAAGCAGCAAATAAACCCACAATAGCTCAAGCCTCGTTCATACCGTCAGTCCAAATCTGTTTTTTTTTTTTCGATATACGATCAGAATCCATATACGATCAGATCTAGCAAGTGTGAATGGACGAATAAATCACATGAAATGAGATTTTTACAAGTCCACTTCGAGGTACATTCACGCATTTCTGGAAATCAGTTTCAGTCTGACAGCTCGTATCGGATTTTCCGTGGTTTACATGACTTGGATTGCAAAGTGCAGGATGAGCAGAAAGTGACAATATAACAAAGACATGTTTTTGAGACCGCGGGACAACAGCATTCACGTTTTTGCTACTGACGCAGTTGTCCAGCGTAGCAGCTACACATTGTCGTAAATAAGACAACATCTGTATTGCAAACCCCTCCATGTTGCAGTTGTTTTTTGGCATATACCTACCAATGGAAGGTCATTCCCATAGAAACCAATGCAGAAATTTCAGAAAACTAAAGAGCAGCATTGAACAAATTTCTGTACAATCCTGATAAACAATGAGGACATTAAATAATTCTAATCAGATACACATATAATCAGATTTGGACTGACAGTGTGAACATAGCCTTACTTACCTGGTTAATCTTCTGCATGGAAAACACATTAAAAACTTTAAGGTTTACAGACTATGAATGCACATACAGTCTCAGAGATAAGCACACCAGCAGGCCTTAAACCCAGAACAGCACTTGTGCCATACCTTTAACAGTTTTTGAAGCAAAGGTTGATTAATTTTACTAGCTAGCTGAATAACATCAGCGTTTCCCAGAACTTGTCATTCTGAGGGATCTTTAGTGTACATGCAAAAAGAGGAATGACCTGGGTGGAGGCACACAGACTTACCCCATGCCCTGAGCTGAAAACCTTCCTCCTCGTCTTCCAGCTCCACCTGCAGGAAAGGAGGACAATCAAACCAGAACCCTAATCATTGTTAATCACTACTACGGCTGGGCGATATGGCCAAATCCAATGATCACAATACATTTCTTATCAGTCAATAACAATAATTATCACAAAAAATGTCAAATCATCATTTCTTTGCTCCCATGTGCAGGATTTTTGCTCCCATGTGAAAGTTGTAGAAACCAGACTGTTAATTGTGGTTTTAAACTCAGAGAACACATCAACGCTTTTTTTAATTCTATACTTTTCCAGTCATTTTCCCTTAAAATACAGGGAATATTTCTTCATTTCTGGATGTGCTAATGGTTGCATTAGTATAATAATAAATTAATTATTATTATTTTTGTTTGATATCAAGTCATGAAACAGGTTTGTGTTGCCTGACTTTGAGGACATCTTTTTGCAGGGCAAGCTGCAATAGAAATTCACTCTTAGAAAAGCACTTTTGACAGTAGCTTAAATTAAATTAATGTTTGTTAACAAAATCAGTAACATCTGTAAAAATTGTAACAACCTAATTTTTATATGGTAAATTGATTAGTTATTAATAATCCAATGGTCTTTTATAGCAGCATACATTTAGATCATAATCAGTTAAAACCACACATATTGCACCTAGCTATAATACATTTAGTATGGCGATTTGTAGATTGAAAAGCCTTTCGACTAAAATGCTGCGCAGTGTTTTTCCTGTTTGTCAGCGCGGTTTCATCTGGCTTTAAACTAGTTTAAATCAGACATTTGTGCCCCTCACTGGATCTCACAGTGCCGTTTAGTGGTCGGGTGACACACTGTTCATCGAGTAAATGCTTCTACTATAGTTAGCTCGTGTTGTGCTGCCATTTGAACTTCGAGATGAGCGGATAAATGGTCCGTGTAGTGCAGTTCAAACGAGTGGCTCTGTTTTGTTACATTTTTGGTGCATTAAATATTACATCAAACATTTGATGTACCCATTATCATTTTATCAAGGAAAATTGTATCACAATAATTAACGTTTTAGTTAACGCAATAATCACCTAGCCCTAATCACAACTAATAGTAGTACTTGCCTTTTCCTCTGCCCCTTCCCCGACGGCCTCGCTCCATTCCTCTGCCAGTAACTCCACCTGCCTTGGCCCCATCTAACCCATTTTCCTGCCCACGGACTAAAGAGAGGGAACAAAGGATGAAATGAGTTGAGGAGACATATACAAGAGAGAAAATTAAATATACGAAGAGTTCAGATGCAAACGCCTCTAAATGCCATTTGAAATTTTCGTCTAAAATGACCATTCTTATCAAGCTTGTATATTTAAGTTCAGTAATTTCACTTAAATGACAATAAATAGGTAATCTTCATTGCCATTTAAGTGAAATTACTGAACTTAAATATACAAGCTTGATAAAAATGATCATTTTAGAAGAAAATTTCAAATGGCAAGAAAATTTCTTCATACATGCTGTCCCTTTAAGTCTCCATTAGTTCTTTTAAAACGCACTCCTAAAACGACAACTTGAAAGTTTAAACTTTCCAGATGTCTCAACGCTGCTAAATGCATTTGAAACCATCCACAAATCCAATGGTTTTTTCAAGGTTCATAAAATGCGTTTACAAGACTTGAGTCAATCAAGTATATGAGCCTTATGTTGCTCTTAATCTCAGACTGAGGCTGAGAGAGAGTATCCGGTAGCAGCTCACACTTTACTGTGGCACACACTATCCCTTCAGCGCTATAGAGAGAACAGTGATGGGTTTTTGGTGTGCTGCTGTCTAGACTCGTAGTCAAGACCACCCTAAACTGAGACCAAGACCAAACACCATCAAGGGTGTGATAAGAGCAATACATCACTACTGCTGTCTGTCCAGAGACAGAGAAAAGGCTGACTACAGACAAATAAACAGTTAATGTTGCATCATTTAACACCTTGTTTAAAAGGAAAAGAGTCATAAAAAAGAAATATGGAGTGTCATAATAAGCGTTCTCTCCACTTACACTCTCGTCCGCGACTGGCTCCACGGCCCCTCCGCGGGGCCCCTCCTCTGCGACGTGCCACATCTCTTTCTCCTCCTCTGTCTCGATTCTCCTTTCCTTCATCTCCTCCCTCTGTCTGTGTGCTTTCCTTCTGACCTGAAACTTTTTTCTTCCCAACCATCTCCCAAGAGTCCTGCAAAGCAAAAGGAAAACTTAACATGGGAAATTTAGGAGGAATTGACAGAAAGATTTTGAGACTTTGAATCCAGTCCAAATAATTATAATACTTTTTGATGGACAGTTTAAGGTTTTGCATGAAAAGTTGGTAATGTGAAAGCCGTCGTGCAGGCTCAGGAGCACAACTGCGCATAATTGCACCAAATTAAAGGAGAACTCCGCCGCAAAATGAACCTTTGGTCTAATAACACATTGGTACCTAGTCAACCATTCTCTGAGATTTGGTTTCATGTTAATTGAATGTAAAGAGTTTGATCTCTAAAAATATATAAAAATCAAGTATATGAGCCTTATGTTGCTCTTAATCTCAGACTGAGGCTGAGAGAGAGTATCCGGTAGCAGCTCAAACTTTACTGTGGCACACACTATCCCTTCAGCGCTATAGAGAGAGCAGTGATGGGTTTTTGGTGTGCTGTAATTTATATGAACACTGGTTACAAAAAAAAAAGACAGAACAATATGTAGGCCATTTCTCTTACAAACACAAACGTTTCCACCTCTAAAATCAAGCGTGAACTCACAGTGTCAGGGCTGCCCTCCAACAGGATGTTGATGGCTCTGTTGACGTCTCCATTGCAGTCATGAAGCGCTATCATGGACTCATCCTGATCCTTTCCTGTGATGTCAACCAGCTGGAAAAAAGAAAAGGAGCAATAAGTAGCATGAAAACACTAGTGATTGGGGAAAAGACAAATACATCACAATATTTAGTGTGGGGATATATGGATACGTGGAGGCAGAGTGTGAAGGCCTTTTTAAGGCCTGAATTTCGGCTTGGAATTGTGAGAATAGTGCATAATTTTACCCCAAGATCAGCACTTAGAATGCAGAAAATTGTTTGAAACCTTCCATTCAGACTAATTTCACAATCAGCGCAAGTAAATCTGTGCTACATCACTCTCTCTTTTAGAAACGTGCATTGAGCGTAAACAATACACCTTGTATATTTCCGAACACGGATAATGCTAAGTAAACATGTTAATTTGACACTGTATCTGCACTTCCAAGCACTCATTGCACGCTGTGATTACAATCTGGCAGTGTAGACATGCCATTATATAGACAGAGTCCTTGTTCATTATCCATTAGATGAATATGAAGATGTGAAATAGACAGAGAACTTTATCTAATTAGATACAAGCATGTAAATAAAGCTTTTTTGTGCAAGTTTTCCTTTAGGGGATATTTGCAGTTAAAAAAAGTGAATAAACCACAATGTGTTTTCAATACGCAGCATATTTCAAAACATATATATATATATATAAGGGGTGTAACGTTTCGAACCGGAACCGAAAAAGACGCGATACTGAACTCACGATTCGGAATCGCGATACTGTCATTGCGTACCGAACACGCCCCGCCCCGCCCCTGCTACCCCGGCCCCCGCCCAGCCCGGCTCAATGGACCTCATGTCTTATGTATACAGTACACAATGAATTCAATTTTGTAGCCTAACCACCATTAACACCAAATAACAAGCTCAGTGTTTTGTTACTTTCGATAATAAGCAAGGTGTAATCTTTCAGATTCTGTCTATTTGATCACAAAATTCAAATGGCGTTTTGGCGCTCTTTGATGTGACGTGACAGATCGCTGTGGGCTTACTATAACTAGGCTCCTCATTTCAAGCGGCAGCGCGGCGACGCGAGTAAACGCGATCATCTCTTCCTCAGTTACAGAAAAGACACCTGAAGGTATGTTGAAAGATACAGTATACTTACTGAAAGACATCATAACTCGTGTAATCGCTCAATCAGTGTTTCAGCCGCGGACAGACGTCAGATAAAACAGGCAAAGCTTTAGCTTGTCACTAGCATTATATTTACCTCAGTAGGCAAGTGATTCAGTGTCCACAACTTCCTATAAACGAACCTTTGCAGTAAATAAATGCACTATGTTAGCCTGTATATTATATTTTACTTAACCTGTTAATGATATCTTGATTATTTAATTTATGTTTAAAATATCTTTCATGAAAATAACAACTGTGTAAATTATTAGAGTAAAAACACAAGTTAATTTAAAAACTGCCTTATGTTCAGTTTACATGTTTTCATACAATGTGTTGTGTGTTGATTATTATATCTAAAACATAAATGGCATCTGAATTTAGGTTAAAAGTCTAGGCTACAACATTTAATGTTATAGTAATGTGCAGCCTTCAATATAGTTCACAGCATTAGCAGATTTTTTTTAATCCTTGTGAAATGTTTAATTGTAACTGAATTAATTTAAAGACAAAGTCCTTTTTTTTCATTAAACCACTGTTTAAAAAAAAGCCATTTTAGCTTTCTAAACCGAACCGAATCGAACCGAACCGAGACGTCAAAACCGTCAGAAAACCGAACCGTCGGTTTATGTATCGTTACACCCAACTATATATATAGCAGAAATAGGTATATAGCAATGTGTATATTGCTTGAAAAGGTGGTAGATCATAATAAGGGGCCTCAGGGGATTCTCACCCCTAGTAAACTCCACATGGGTGTTTGACTTAGCCCATATATTTTGAAGGCAACAAGAAAACACAAGTGGCTGAGAAAACCGATGGAAACACTGAGTGAACTATGAAGTGTCTGAGCCTTATGTTGCTCTCCAACTCAGAGTGAGACTGGAGAGAGTATCCGGTAGCAGCTCAAACTTTACTTTTGCACATATGGGCCCCGTCAGAGCTATAATGAAAGCAGCGAGGAAACTTTTGTGTGCAAGCGTCTGAAATGAAACTGCAGGTACAAGCGCATCAGAAAAGCCCAAGGAAAACAAATAAGAAGCTACGGTCAAGCCATTTCCTCAAAAAAATATTATAAAGCCTTTTTCTGTATTGCAGGGACCATTTGAAACTGGGATGGGGTAAAGACAGACCCTGCCAATATTTTCCTGTGAGGCAAAGTGTTGAGATCCCGACTCACCTGTTTGACCTTCTCCTCAAAGTCTGCATCATTATGGTCCGAGATCATCTGCCGAGTCGAATCTGCTCAGCAGTGGCCTGAATAAACAAAAAGGAGAAAATAGTTAGTCTGATGAATTATAAATGACAATTGTGAAACGTTCAGCACTAATTATAAGTTCAAACATAAAACTGTCAATCATACATAATCACCTTTCATCTCAACATCAAAATTATTGTATAACCGTTAGCTTGTATTTTTTGCACTAGCTAAAGGATCAAATATGATCTTTTAAAAATCAACTAGCTGGCTTGTATACATTCCAAAATGATCAATCATAAAACTGCTGGCAATATGACATTGAAGATGTTTTTTTAAAGAAAATGCAGCTTCTGTTCTTGGGCAGGTGCATTTTTATACTCTGGATATTGATTTGGCAATCTTTTACAATCACATCATAACAGTTACATTTCATAACAATCCATGTGCTTGAAGTGAGCTAGAACACAGCTAAGGAGAAATAGGTCAGGCATAGCATTTGCTTGGGCATAGATTTGTGATTTTTTCCTAGAGCCCTTAATTTAATTCAGAACATTCTGAGCAATAGACGGCACTGACTCGGAGAATAAGCCTCAGCCTGATGGATGCCACGGATACTCATTTCCCACCAAAATGGTGCTGGTTCTCATACCAAAGTTTTTCCATTAAAATCAGCAAACTGCTCGAGAACATAACCGACTACATAACCTGCCCATATGTCACACAGATTTGGTCTTACACATTAGAACATAGTTTAAAATCTAAAAAGTAATTAAAAAGATCTAATTAAAATAGTCTGTGGATCAAAACCTTTCAAAGTTATTCAGGGCTGACCGATATAGACCAAAAAAAAAAATCATATCTTGATATTGTTTGGTTATATGGCAATATGGAATATATATCTCTGTACTTTCTACGTTTTTTTTATTTGGATAAAGAAATTCTGTATTTATTTAAAAAAAACAAAAAAAACAGTTATTTCTGAAAAAAAAACAGTTATTTGTTTAATTCAGTTAAAAAAAGGAATTAAAAGGTAAAATAACGATGTTCGGACGATTTTGACTCTGTACTTCCGGCTACATCGCCCATGACCTTTTGAATGTAATTACGTATTACGTGACGTTACAAACGCGCCTCCAGAATAGAGCTAGGCTACCATTTGTCCTTAGAAAAGTTACATTTTTGGAATAAGTTTTGAAATAACCCATCGTTTCGCATGATAAGACCCTTATTCATCGTCTGGTGTCGTTTAAAGACATTTGAAGCTGGATCTGAAACTGTTATTAACGATCTTTTGGAGCTTGAACCGTCTGAGTTCCCATGGAAGTCCATTATATGGAGAAAAATCCTGGAATGTTTTCATCAAAAACCTTAATTTCTTTTTGACTGAGGAAAGAAAGACATGGACATCTTGGATGACATGGGTGAGTGAGTATCAGCAAAAGTTTTCAAAAGTGAACTAATCCTTTAACTGTTCCTTTTTCTGAATGCTCTAAGCAAACAATCGGATAATTGTTCTTTTCAAAAGTCGTACAAACACAAACATATTTTTTCTCTTTTGCTATTGGAGCAAACGAAAATACAAAAATTATATCTGCAGTCGTCTCCCATTCATCGCTAAAGAAGTTTACCCAACAATGACGACTTCTGCAAACCACAGAAATGTGAAAAGGGTCATTTTATTATCAATAGAAAGTAATGCATGTAATCATACCTGGGGCCTCTGCTTGTGCTGTGACTGGCTCTGTGTCTGACCCTGCGTCTGCTCCCAGTTGCCCCGGGCCCGGCTTCCGCCCACTGAAGTCATCATTTACAGTATATACAAATAACAGTATTTACAATGGAATAACGCCTTTAAAAGAGAAACAGATTGAAGATGTTATTAACAGCTAAAAATTAAAACACCAATCCTAAAAACATCACATGGTCCAAGCAAACCATCTTAACATAAAAAAAATGCATACAAACACTATACACTTTGTGTAGCCATTTTGATTAGCCAAAACTGGAAGTAAACAACGTCACATGTCTGACCTGAGGATCTACCCATAAAACGACGGCACGACTTTATTAAAACACCGACACAAATTAAATTCCGGGAATTTTGAATTGCGCAATTATTACACGTGAAAACAAAACGGTATTTACAAGTCAAGCAGCAACAGGTCAACTATGAACGCGCTTCCGGGGCTTAACACCCTCATTTTATCGATATTTTAAAACCACGAGGGGCTAAAAAAAGATGTTTCGACAAAATAACACCAAAAGCAATCCACCCGGTGCAAGTTATGCAATATTACATGTATGGTTATAGCAAAAAGAACAGCAGCTCTGCGCATGAGGAAATGCAGGGCATGTGGTGGCCGAAAGAAACTGCGCACTTTATAAGGCGCACAGAATCAACCAGCGTGACAGAAACACGCGGGACTCGCCGCGGGAAAACGGACAGACGACGTGTGTGAACGGACAATGCTCAAGAAAAACAAACTTAACGGCTTTTTGAACGGGGTGAGGATATATCAGTCACACTGAGAGTATGCTGGAGACTTGAAAATCACACAGCCCATGGGTAAAGGTGAAGGCACATTGTCAACAAAGATGTGAAGGATTCATTCTCTCTCACAATATACCATATAGTACATTAAAACAACAATACATAATTTACTAGACATAACATGGAAATTGCTTAAGCACTTAAAAGCCATATGTTTCCATTCAAAGGCGCATAACATCGCCTTGTGCATTTAAAAAAAGTAGCCAATCAAGCTGTACAACAGACATCCAACAGGTAAGTTAACCTACATTTCCCGTGGAGCTTAGATCAACATCCTGGGAATCCTATATTGACTTACCGGTCAAGGTGTAAGCAAATTAATCTATTAAATTTAATTAATAAAAAAATCTTCAGAGATGAAGGCTATGATTGGTCCAGGCGATGGGCCTTGGAAAAGCAACTCGGTATAAACTCAAACAAGCAGATCCAACGATCCTATATGAACACACATACACACGGTTTTAATAGTCTTAAAGGGTTATTGATGCGTCAAATAATAAATACAAGCTCTGCATAATGGGTGGCTTCCGCTCTGACCGAGTCTCGTATAATAACCTCATGGCCGGTTATCGGGCATCATTATGCTGCCTGCTGCCCAAAAATAAACTTTGCCGGTGGTTAATTAACTATTTGGTTTATCAACATAAATGAGAGACTGGGAAAATCGTCCGTTACATTAATCAACACTTTAATAATTTCCGTTTGTTTTAACTGGAAGGCACACGCCCCCCGGGGTGAGGCGCACTCTCGTCAGTTCACATCTGCACTCGACACCGAGGCTTCACCGAGGCCTACAGGCCCCAAATGATAAAAAAATTAACAGGCGAGGTACTAACCAAAGACCAGGCTGGACGTCAGAAATGTGAAGATAACGCCGACCGAAGGAGGCTTCAATATCGACCTCCTAATCAGGCGGAAACAAAACACGAACTCTTTCGCGTCCTAAATCGATTCCCCAATGCCGACAACAAGGCCGAACCGACTCGCGCAGACAATAAGCGAAAGACTCAAAATTTACCTGTTTCTCTTCCACACTGACACCCGGATCACCGCGTCACGTGGTTTATCACAGCCACTGCGGCTTCAGCTCGCAGAGCCCAACCACGTGACGACTACGTACGAATGCATATATAACAACTTAAACACAATTATGTAATATTTAATTTGTTACCCTTTAGTTGATGTTGCTTATCTTATTATGTGTCTTTGACTTTATATCACAAATACATGTAGGCCTATGGCATATCATTTCTTGTATTTACTAACAAACATTTCCCCTAGTTTACAGACAAGCATATTCCCAACTCTTTTAACCTGAAGCAACTTATGTCAATGCCATTGTTTTTTTATTGTTTTTTTTTTAAAGCTACTTAAATGTCTTAATTTAACTAAGGTTATATCCTGGCTTAATCTGTGAAACCAGGCCATTTATGTGTTTTAAACTAGCTAGGCCTACTAGGTTAAATTTAGATACATGGTTTAGTAACTAATGCTTTTTAAAATTGGATATCAAACGGTAGCCTACTGTATTAGACTATTTACCTATGCAATTAAGTATTTGTATACATGAAAGTGTTTGTTGTACATCTAATATGTTTAGTTGTACAGCTCTCAATCATCATTGTATTGCATTGCATTATTGACCCCTCAAATAAAACTACAGCGATTTGATCATACAACAGTGTATTTATAGAGGCTTTACAGGGTTAACGAGCTTTGCTTATATTTAGCTTCATTTTGTATTTCATTTGAAAGACAATGACATTTTCAGTGTTACCGTAGTTCACAGTCCCATCAGTAGATGTCGCTAGTGGTCCGCGCTGAATGTTTATTACTACCAGTGGATGAAAGAATGTCACTATGTTTTAAATATCAATTTCCATTTACAATACAACAATTCTCTTCAAGTAGCCTACTAAACAAAATGGAGTCACTAGACTTTTATAAAAGTAAAAAGTAACACTGTTAAAAATATTGCAAGGAGTCTTAAATACGTTTTATTTATTAGCCCTTAAGATAAATACATGTACCAGCTAAATACAATACCAGATACATGTGCATAGTACAACAATTCCATCTACAGTAACACAATTTTTCACATTTAATGAGAGATGGATGGAAGAGAGTCTATCACTGAATACAGTAACAAAAAAAGGTCTTCAGAACACAATGCAATTACAGTTCCCAATGGGAAAAGAGCAAAAGACTATGCAAGGTAGTTAAATTCAGAACTGTATATCAGTATAGTATGTACATGCATAGGTACATAAGTAGCACAGTAATATTGTTTGTGTTTTATTATATATGGGATAAAATTTGGCTTCATTAGATTACTCAAATTGGCTGTCGGTAACAATATTTATACAAACGACTGCATTATCAGATTGTAACATGATGAAACAGACACAGTGGCAGATCATTAGGAAATATGAATTTCACCACTTATAAGATCTTCTACAATTAATATAGTTGCTTAAGGCATGAAAATGTAGTGTATGATCTACAAATCCAATATACACGTGACTTTACAATAAATGCGAGTCCTATATACAAAGTATCATATTACTTATTTACATAACAAGTAGATTTGTGCTAAACTGATGGATGTTGCACACATTTTGGGAGAGAAGGAATGCTTGTTGCTATTTCCACAATGTGTCTCTCACTCACTGTCTCCCTCTCTTCCATCAGTAATCTTCATCTTTTCCTCCTGTTGTTTAAGACTTGATCTCGACCACTTTGATGAATGGCAGCGACCGGTTTCCTGGGCTTGTTGGCGTCAGAGGTTTGCTATAATACAAAATGGTAAATATGTTTTTGAACACATACAGTCATGTTTCATTGAAAGGTTAGGATTTTTTATTGTTGAAGTAAAACTAAGTGTGTGTATGGGGGGATTCATGTTTTAAAACATGTTTTTTGTTTTCTATTACAGGTTGGACACAATTATTGGAACCCCTCAAAATTCTTATGAGTAAAATATATTTAAGGTGTATTCATTTACAGTTTTTACTGTAATTAATTTACCCAGACATAATTTCCTGTTTCAGAGTGATAATTGAGAAGTTCCAATTATCAGGAAATGTTACGAATCTGCCTGGAAGAGGACATGTATCTATATTGTCTTAAAGGAGTAGTAGTGATAATTTACTCACCCCATGTCATCCAAGTATGTCCAGTGTCTTTCTTTCTTAAGTCGAAAAGAAATTAAGGTTTTTGATGAAAACATTCCAGGATTTTCTCCATATAATGGACTTCAATGGGGTCCAAACGGTTCAAGGTCCAAATTACCATTTCAGTGCAGCTTCAAAGAGCTTTAAACGACACCAGACGATGAATAAGGTCGTATATAGCAAAAAAGATCGGTCACTTCAAAAATAAATAAAGTTTTATAAGCACAAATGCTCGCCTTGCTCTGCTCTGTGATGCGCGTTTGTGACTCTCCTGTTCGAACTCATTCATCAAAATGAACGAATCTTTTTTTGAGTCATCTGGTTCATTCAACGAACGAAATGACTCGAAAAAGATTAGTTGAAATGGCCGCTCGTTTCGCTAGATAAGACCCTTATTCATCGTCTGGTGTCGTTTAAAGCCCTTTGAACAGTTTGCACTGAAACTGTCATTTGGACCCCATTGAAGTCCATTATAAGGAGAAAAATCCTGGAATGTTTTCATCAAAAACCTTAATTTCTTTTCGATGGAAGAAAGAAAGACGTGGACATCTTGGATGACATGGGGTGAGTAAATTATCAGCAAAAGTTTTTTTTAAAGTGAACTACTCCTTTAATGCATGGCGAGAAGGATAGTTTGGGTAGCCAAAGACTTTCCAAGGATCGAAGTTGGAGAATTGCTGAAATTAGTTGAGTATTTGGGTCAGAAAGCCTAATAGAAATATCTAACAGCACCACAAGTTGTTTGGAATGGTTTCAAGAAATTCCTCTTGACAGCATCTGCTAAAAATTAAATAGATGGGCCATGGTTGGGTCTTCTATTGGGACAATGATTTAAAACAAACATCAAAATGAGCATGAAAGTAAGGTCTGCCATGACCATCCCAATCCCCTAACCTGGGAATTTGATGGATCTGGAGAGATTCTGTATGGATGAATAATGTCAGGTGTTCTCCAAACTCATCAGGCATTATAGAAGAAACCCAGAGCTGTTATCTTGGCAAGTGAGGTTGCAAAAAGTATTGAATAAATGGGTGCCATTATTTGTGGCCAATGTGTATTATAGAACATTTTCATAATGAGATTTCCCGAAATCTATGATCGAATCTAATACACACACACACACACACACACATATATATATATATATATATATATATATATTTTTTTTTTTTTTTTTTTTTTACATGTGTACATTATAAGAAAGAAATACCTGTAGACAACCTTGGACCCCATGTCTGAGTTATATGGTTTAGGCACTTGAATCCCCATATAAAACTCCATCCGGTCATGCATCTCTCTATTCTGTAGGTCACATTTGATGTTACATTCACACAGTGAAAGGCAGGGAAAAACTGAAGAGGTTCTCTGAAAGATCACAGACACTGACCTCAGCTTCAAGGAAAGACACCCTCTCTTTAAGGTCGGCAATCATTCGGTCTCTTTGCTCCATCACGGTTCGTGAATTTTGCACCTGTTAACATGTACAGTATGGACAAACAAATAAACTAATGCAAGCACTAATCATGCTCAAAGTGATATAAAATGTATTTTAGGATCTAATTCGGTACATTAATCAGGAGTCATTATCTATTGAGATAAAGTGCAGCTGAATTTATGAAGCATAATGCTTTTCTTGCTTTTATTTCATTGTTCATGGGCGAAGCTTTTAAGCGTAACATGAGATGTGCACGCGGCTGATTAGCAGGGAAATGACGGCATCTTTTATTTATGACTGAGGTTGAGTTTCACTTCTGATCTGAGCAAACACAACCTGTTTGTAGCACCAAAAAAAGATCATTTTTTTCTATCTTGTCCTCTCTTCTTCCTTTTTTCGATCCTTATTAGCATATTTATTTAAAAGTCAATATGACTACTATTTTTACAGTATAGTATACACACAGGGTTTCTGCAGGTTTTATGAAGGTACATTTAAGATAAAGAAATTTGAAGGAATAAATTGAAGGGAAAATGTGACAATGTGTCCTCTAAATATAAATGTCTATAAGAAGAAACAACACTTTAGAGTTTGAAAATTCAACTTTCAACATATATCAATTACCTTTTAATTCATTTTACAAATAAAAAGCACCTTAAATCACTTCCAGCCAATAAAATATTGAAATAACTCTTACTGTGCTTTGATAATGCAAAAAAGTGGTTCTTTCTCAGAATTTTAGTCTTGGTTTCCAGTGCAGTTGTCTAAAGACTATTAAATCAAGATACATTAACTTAAGAGGCAAATGTAAATATAGCTGTCAAAACGATTAATCGCATCCAAAAAAATGTTTGTGTTTACATAATATATGTGGGTGCACTGTGTATATATATATATATATATATATATATATATATATATATATATATATAAATATACACACATGCTTGTATATATTTAAGAAATATTTTTATGTATATACTGTATATAGATTTATATATAATTTATATTATATATAAATATAAATATTTTATATATAAATAATATTTGTTTCTTAAATATATACAAGCATGTGTGTGTATTTATATATATATATATACACCCACATATATTATGTAAACACAAACTTTTATTTTGAATGCGATTAATCGCGATTAATGATTTAACAGCCCTAAATATATAGTCCTGAATAATGTAACAAAATTAAGCGCGTTTGATTAAAAAAAGAACAAATATCTGTCAATGAGTTCTGAAAAATTCCCTTTGAATTAAGTAGATTTTTCTGAGCCCATTGGCAACTGTGTGTATATTTGATATACAAAGATATTTGTTCTTGTTTTAATCATAATTTTTTTTTTTTTTTGCATTCTCAAAATTTGGATCTCAAGTAAATGTATCAATGATGTTTAGATAATATTTTTTTTTTTGCAGTGCATGCAACATTTCATGCCATGAATTTACGAATTTAAGACTTTCTGCTCTGATTAAAGAACTTAAGGCCTTAATTTGTGTAAGGGTGAATTAAGACTTTTTAAGACCCGCAAAAACCCTGATATAAAAATCCAATCCTCCCCCAAAATTTCTTTCAATTTAATATCCTGTTTCACTTCAAAATACATCAATTACATAACTAAAATGGTTTGCAAATGCCATTTAATGATTTGTCTATGTCTATGATTGGGTGTTTCTCCAAATATCCTATGCACAGGAATTATTACCTGTTCGATCATGTTTCTGATTTTCCGTTGTTGACTTTTGAGCATGTCATCCAAGCTATGGTTTTTATTTTTCAGAGTTGCCAGCTCCTTTTTCAGTTGTTCAGACCTGCAGTGCAGAAAACCTGTATGTTTCATGTGTACACACTCACAATGACACTTTTAGTAACACATGTGTGTAACTGCATTAGAAACACAGAGGGTGAGTCTACTTTCAAAGCACAAAAATGAGTCACAGCCAGTCGAATTCCATGCGAGAGGTGTGACATTGAAGAATGGTTTCTATGGCAGCACAATGCAACTAACAGAGTTCTAATTAGCCCAATTTATTGCTTACTAAATTGCAGGTGGAACAAATTGAACGTAGGTAGCCAAGGAAACAGTTAAACATGAGAACAATGCATTATGTATAGAAGAACAGCAGCAATTTGGGTCGCCAAAATAAAAGGGCTCACCTGTCCTCACTATCCATTTTCTTCAGTCCTCGCAGTTTCTCGAGTTCAGCCTCACTAGCAGCCAATTTTTCTCGTAGTGTGACATTTTCCAGCTCCAACCCACCCATACGCTTTCTGCATCTCTTCCACCTTTTTGCTCTGTTCCTCTGCCTTGGTTTCTGCTTTCTGCATGTGAGAGTTATAATCCTCTAGAAACCCCCGCTGAGATTCAATGTTTTCTGCCTAAAGTAGGTTGCAAAAAAATAAGGTGCTTAGTTTAGGAAAGGCAAACCACATTATATCACAGTTTTGTTAATTTTCCTGGCATTGTTTTATTATATTTCTGACCTGTAGTCTCTCTTTCTCCTCCTGGTGTCTCTTCTCCATCTCTTGCAGACGAGTGTACATATGTTTGGTGACTTCTTTTTAAGGCGAATACAGTTATCATCCTCCTGACCCTGTGCAAACATAAGAAATCATGTTCAATTTTCTCATATTTAATATATTCATTTTGCATTGTCAACCTTAAAAAAAGCACCATGCTATTACGGTCAAATATACCAGGGATAAAGCATGGTAATATGTATTTCTGTGTACCTTAAAAAAATAATATAATATGATGTACACACACACACACATACAGCTATGGAAAAAATTAAGAGACCACTGCCAAATCAGCAGTTGCTCTGGAATTATTATTTATAATATAAATTTGGCAGTGGTCTCTTAATTTTTTCCATAGCTGTATATATATATATATATATATATATATATATATATATATATATATATATACATACATATACACATATATACACACATATATATACACACACACGCATATATATATATATATATGAAGATTTAGATGCAAAAGCCTCTAAATGCCATTTGAAATTTTCTTCTAAAATGACCATTTTTATCAAGCTTGTATATTTAAGTTCAGTAATTTCACTTAAATGACAATTAATAGGTAATCTTCATTGCCATTTAAGTGAAATTACTGAACTTAAATATACAAGCTTGATAAAAATTATCATTTTCAAAGAAATTTCAAATGGCACTTAGAGGCTTTTGCATCTGAACTCTTCATATACATATATATATATATATATATATATATATTATATATATATAGTGATCAAATAGTACAATAGTATATGATAAAAAGTGTAGCATCATTTGCAGCTGCACTTAGTTTCATATTTGGTATAGTCTTAGTTGATAATTTATATGCTTAATATATTTAGTATAATATTAAGATAATATTAAATAAATTAATACATTTTATTTTGCACTATTAATAAATAGTGCAAAATACGACCCTTTACAAAGTCTTGATTTTGTTTTGTGGGGTCTACTAGAATAGGTTTTCTTGCTTGAATTTAAAATAAATATTTTTTGCATATTTGATTACCTCTCTTCCCAGTCTGTCAGTTGCATCCCAAATGGCGCACTATACACTATGCATGCACATCTTCACTATCTACTCAACCATGTCATGTATGCATTTTATAAGGTTATTATGTCATTCAATATCGGAGTCTGATGCCCCTCTTCCACTATGAAGTTAAATCTGCCACAGTTAAGTTGAGTGCATGAAGGTATTCTTCAGTTAATTAAGTACATCATCTGAGTATTTAAAGTGCATTTTCAGTGTTTATACTATTTATAGTCACTATTTATACTACAAAACGTCATAGAATAGTGCATAAGCATGTGAATTGGCCATATGTTGTGTTTGGTCAACACTACTAATACAAACCAACCATGCCTCAACCTGTTTTGTATGTATGCCTTGGATATGTGAGAAAAGGTACCATTGACGTGGAGGCATTTATTGGGATGTATACTGCCATTTTCCTGGGAAGTCTGTGGTTAAGACAAGGCAATGCCAGGCTTCATTGCAGTTTTTTCATACAAAGTCTATTCCTGCAGTCCAGATTGGTTTCCAATTGATAATTTATGACCCAAGGAAAATCAGGCAACATTATAAGTGCTAACACAGGCTGTTGAGCAGCTGTCTTGTATCAGACGAGATTGGGCAAATTTCCTCTTAAAAAAAATAAAAAAAATACAGTAATTGGCTCAATTCCCAAATGATTAAAAAAGTAATTAAAAGGAAAGTTGAAGTGCCACAGGTGTAAACATGCCTCTGTCCCAACTTTTTTGGAGTGTGTTCCAGCCATCCAAAATCTAAATGTGTTTATATTTGCCAAATACAATGAAGCTGTTCAGTGAAAACATTGGAAATCTTTTCTTTGTACTTTTGTTGTTTAAATAAAGAGAATTAACGAATAACAGATTCTTGATTTTACTGCATTGTACAAAATGTGCCAACTTTGCTGTGAAATGGGGAATATTATGAAGTGTACTGTACGTTCCCGTAAGAAAACTCAAGACTGCAATCAAGGTGTTTCAGGGAGTTTAGATGCAGTGCTTACTGATACGTTCTGCTTTGTAACTTTGCAGACCTTTTTCATGCTCGTCAGCAACATAACACACTAAAGAAAGATGGAATTTTAAAAAGCATAACCTCTCTTTAAATAAAATAAGTAAAAACTGTTTGTGGATATTATAACTTGCATAGGATATTCTTTTAGAATCTTCTTTATACTTAAAATATTCTTGCAACCTTGTAGAAAAAACAATTAAAGGGGTGGTAAAATGCCATTTTCACAAGATGTCAAATAAATCTATGATGTCCCCAGAGTGTGTGAAGTTTTAGCAAAAAATACCCCACAGATATTTTTATATAGCATGTGAAATTTGTAACTTTTTGAGGGTTTGCAAAAACACTTTTTTTGTGCCTGGCCCTTTAAATGCAAATGAGCTGCTGCAGAGGGCGGGGTTTCAAGAGCTCGTGTGTTCACGCAAACACACTAAAATGACCGAAACTGTTCTCCTTTAATGTTAAAATGGAGTCAGTCAAAGATGGAGAGACTCAAGAAGAAGCGACAACATGTAGAATACAACAGGACGTCTCTGAATGGTTAGTTGATGAATTTATGTTGCTGATGTGGAGTTAACTATCTTCAATTAGGATATTCTGTCATGTAATCTATAAATCACTCATATAGGAACTGTTGTGAGATGCACACAGAGTGACTTTCTATTGCATGTGAAAAGATGGATGCTAAAGTTTGAGCTGACTCACAAATGTACTCTTATACAACCATTCTTCCTCTTCTCGACATGGACTGGTGTTCCCAAGGGCAGGGTTTATGTACATTTTAGGGTTGGTGATGTCACTAACCCGGGAGGAAGCACGTGTAGTCCCTACCAGCCGTTTGTTGTAGTCCTTTTTTCTTCTCCTTTGTTTTGAACTTTGAGCGTTGTAACTTTGATAATGTTGTTTATGCTCAAACAGCAACATCACACACTAACTAAAGTTAGAAAAGTGAAATCATACTTTACCACCCCTTTAATAATATTTATAATTATATATTTTATAAAAAATAAGGAAATAAATATTAATATATATAAATATTATTATTATTAATATAATATATATATAAAAATATATCCATAAATAAAATAAAGGAAAAAATATAGTGTGTGCATGGGAGGCGCTGTAGGTGTGTAGTAAAGGCAGAATGACAGGTTGTTTACTGAGCAGAAGTTTGGCAATTGCTGCTCCCAAAGGCATCATGTCAAGGGTGTGACTTTTCACAGGCAGAAGCAAAAAGTTAATGTGTGTGTGCTCCCAAATCTCAGAACTTCACAGCACATCAACATGAATACAATTATGAAACAAGATGAGGTAATGTCTGTTTTTTGGCCAAATTATTTATCCATGTACGTCATCATTATCATCACGTCTCCTCATTAAAGGGCTGAACTGTATCTGTTACTTGGTCTCTTTGTGTCCATTGACGTTATTATTTGGGAGTCCGTAAAGGAGAACAGGAATCCCATTTTCAAACAGGGAGGTCATTCAATTCAGTTCAAAAGTTTTTTAGGTATCTTGAGATCTGAAGGATAAATACCCTTAATGGAGGAAAGGGGCCATTTCTTTACCCACAATACAGCATTCAATTCTGTCCAAAACCACTGAAATGTGATGCACTGAGCGGACTGAATGTTTTCTTTCTATTTCTATGGGAGTGTCTCTGTTTGTTTGCTTTTGTAAGTAACCTATACATTTTTGCTGTATAGGTGTGCATTTAAAATGGTGCAAACTAATCTTTGTATATGACATTACCTGACTTTTAGAGTGAGATCCGTTCAAAAACCCATTGGAGCCATTGGTTTTGCTTACAAGCAAGTTGACTTTAAAGCCATTAGATGGAATCTAGGGCACAAAACAGATTATTTTACAAATGAGACCACTTATCGAAGTAATGTGAAGAAAAGCAGATAGGAAAAAACACTAGCGATACACAGTGTTGCAACTGAGGAAATAATGGATACCTACACTCTAAACAATGCTGGGTTGTTTTAACCCAAATTTGGGTAAAATATGGACAAACCCAAAAATGTAACTCTCACTTTCAACTGTAAATTTTAAAATTGCATTTTTAACCCAACATTTGGGTTTGTCCATATTTGACCCAAATTTGGGTCTGAAACAACCTAGCATTTTTAACCCCTTAACTGTCACACCCCTTTTTTGAATAGACATGAAAATGCACATTTCGAACTTAAATGGTTGTAATTAAAGAATGCTTTGGAATATAGACATATGATTGGTCTTGTTTTAAAGAAGACATTTGGCAGATTTTTGTAGAAGTGAAATAAATTAAGAAAGTTAAACAGAAAAAAGTTATAGAAGTTTGAGTTTATGGAAATGTACAATGTAAAAATATTAATTATTTAAATTTTACATAAAATATATATTTTCAAAACCTGGCTACTCTAAAACTGCAGAAAAATCAAAGCCAAAAATCTGAACAAGTTGTGTTTCAAATTTTTAGGTTGATATCTCAAAAAATGTGCTTTCAGTAAGATTTTGTTTGAGCGCAGTACCAAACTTTTTCACTAGGGCACAATCAGACTCCATTACTGCCCATATAAGGGCGCCTCCATTATTTTTTCTTGATATTTCAAACTTTTCAGTCCTTTTTTTCCAAAATAATTGTATGGATGCTATCTTTAGAACTTTTGGCATGAAAACAAACTGAGGTATCTACCATTTTTTCATGATTTTTCATGTTCTCTGCTATTTTAAAATAGAGGTCTGCTCGCTTTATGAGTATGAAAATATTCTTGTTGCATATTGATAAATTATGGTTCCTCTGTAATATATTTTGAAAATCAGTCACTAAATATGGAAACTAGAGATTGTAAGCTTTCAAATGATATATAGTTTGTCAATATTACTAAAGGTATTTACTAAGATATAATTGATTTAAAAATATAGTGGCAAACGTCCCACATGTGGGACGGTGACAGTTAAGTGGTATACTCAATATCTAACATAGGTGTATGTATGAAGAGTTCAGATGCAAAAGCCTCTAAGTGCCATTTGAAATTTTCTTCTAAAATGACCATTTTTATCAAGCTTGTATATTTAAGTTCAGTAATTTCACTTAAATGGCAATGAAGATTACCTATTAATTGTCATTTAAGTGAAATTACTGAACTTAAAAATACAAGCTTGATAAAAATGGTCATTTTAGAAGAAAATTTCAAATGGCATTTAGAGGCTTTTGCATCTGAACTCTTCGTATATATAAACTCTGATTTTGTGAGATCCTTCAGAACAAGTAAAATGTCAATATTGTACCTTATTATTGTTGTTTTGTCTGGCTGCCATTTGCTCCCTCAGAGTCTTCAGACAGTATCTCACCTGCAGACAAACGCATAGAGATTATGACATACACATATTTCATGGTTAATGACTGGGCGGTGACAACACTGACCTCTTGCACCTGTGAAACCTCATCGTTCAACATCTTGACACGTTTCTGCTTCTTTGCCAACAGCCGATCCTCTGCTCCGTATTGTGTCCGGAGTGAATTATTTGATACTTCAATTCTAATAGCTGGAACAGCAAACAAAGACATCTGCACATTAGTTTTGAAGTTGCCACTGTGTGCAGAGACTTGCTTTCTGAAACCCAGGAAGTCTGGCCGGGTTCTGAAGGATGTTTTTGTGAAGGTGTATAATTGAGTGTTTCTTTTTATATGTGCACTTTTGACCCTGTGGACCTTTATTTGTTCTTTCTGAACTATGACATTTTTATAAAACAGCCAAAACATTTATCTTGCTAAGAATATCATCATATTTAGTATGTTGTTGTATTATAATATTATACATTTTTACATAATTCAAATAAATTACTAATTTATTGGAAATGATGGACAATAATAGTATTTTGTTTGCTGATGATATTTACCTGATTTGTCAATGTTGTCTTTATACAACCGCTGTGCACATAAAACACTGTTCAACTGTTTAAGGGTCTGTAAGATATTCTGAAAGAAGTCTCTTATGCTCACCAAAGCTGCATTTATTTGATCAAAAATACAATACATAAACAGCAATATTGTTAAATATTATTACAATTTGAAATAACCATTTTCTATTTTAATATATTTTAAAATGTAGCCTAATTTATTCATATGATGCAAAACTGAATTTTCAGTGTAATTACTCGTTCAGAGATCATTCTAATGTGTTCTGGAAATAATACAATTATTATTATCAAAGTTGAAAACAATTGTGCTGCTTAATATTCTTGTGGAAAAAGTGATTCAGGATTTAAATTTTTTTTATGAAAGTTCAAAAGAACAGCATTTATTAATCAATTTAATGCAATCTTGATAAATAAACTTTTGAAATGTTTTAAGATTATTTTTAATATTAGTTTCAAAAATTGTATATTTGTATGTGTGGATTTACATAGTGTAAGTTTGAAGGTCTGTGTCTATGGAAATGATTAGTAGTTTATTATACATAATTATATTATTATATATTTATATTCAACATTTAAAATGATTTATTAAAGTATTTTTTTGTTTCATTAATCTATATTTTAAAATATGAATTAAATAAACAGTTTTTAATGTGTCTATTTATTTATACATTTAAAATGTTTTTATTTATTTATTGCTTTATGGTTTTATTGCAACACATTTAAAAACACAAATTAAAAAAACAACTTTAAAAATGTCTATTAATTTTTCCATTTAAAAGTGATTTATTTATATACATTTTTATGTTTGAATTATTAAATTGATATATTGAATCTTCATTTTATTTTTAAGTGGCACTCCTGGGGCTCCATATGTGTCTGGAGACGAGGGTAAAACAAAATCTATAATATAGCGATATTTTGTCAATATCTTCTTTTGGGTTCAGCCAAAGAAAGAAATATATGCAGGTTTGAAAGGGTGAACTATCCCTTTAATGTATTTAATAGGGATATAAAAGTGCCTTAAACCAAAACAAAATTACATAACATAGTTGTTTACATATATTTATCTTAATATGGAAATATGTGTACCTGAAAGATTTTCTTTGAAATCTTGGTGATCAAATTCTGGATGTAGTTGTGCAGTGCCAGTGATTCTTGCAATCTTTCTAAATGGAAACAAAAAAGAGACAAGAATTACACAAGGTGTGCAGGATAGATAATTAGAGAAAACGAGACTAGGAGGGAGACAAGTATCCAATACACACTGGAACAAACAGGCAATTAGACACAATAAAAGCCCAATTATAATTATGTAATTTCCACAGAAAACAGGTATACCATTTAATGAGCATAATGGAAACATATGTATACCTTTATAAATCAAAATCATTTATTTAAGGCTATGTGAATGAAAAATGGAGAAGTGAACGCTCAAAAAAAAGAATGTGGAAAAAAAACCATCATTACATTACATAATTCAGGAGTTAATCTAGAGATTTAAAGATGATGTAATGTTTTCCAGTGATAAATCCCTTTCTGATATACCAGCTTAATATGTCAGAGACAAGTATAATTATGCTATAAGTAGGTGGATTTCCCTGAAAAAGTGTAAACACAATGACTCGGTGTTGCTATTAAAATGTTGATGAATTTATCTGGACAATCCAAACCAGCCCGAACACAGAGAGCGATGGCTCAATCAATGCCGTTAGTTTTGGAGTGGGACTATTCAGTCCGAACGAAAACAGTCATTTTTGCAATTCTCAATCTCAGTACAATGGCTTAGTTGGGTTGGCTTGGTTAGTTATAATAACAAGTTTGCATCACTGATCGTCATTTTCTTGTTTTTCACCATGAATCTGCTGTGACACAAACTGTATTGAAATAAAGCACTAAATAAATAAAGGTGACATGACAAACCGGATTCCCTTTCAAAATGACAAAACCCATTTATAAATCAATCACAAACAAAGATCTGAACCTGTGGTTTACAATCAACTTGTTCCTGCAGACAACAGAGTAACATCCGTTTCATACAGCAGAGGAAGTGATTACACCTAACAGAGATGTCAACATGTCCATGCAGGAGAAAAGGTTTTAATCCTCAGGGATCGGACCACAGACGGCAGAAAGAGATATTAAACCGGAGTGAGATCACTCGCACAGAGTGCTGATTCACTCCACTGCTGTTACACCAGATACCAGTGAAGGGTGGAGGCACGATAGAGAGCGTCTGCGTAAACAGATGTTGAGCCTTATATGGAAGTCAATTATAAGAGGTGTAGGTGGCTTGACCAGGTTAGTGTGAGCTGCCTCAGTGTTTAATGGTAATGGTTCTTGAAGAGATCTATGCCATGATTATGTCACCGCTGTCTGGATCTCTGTTTTTTTTTAATAAAATGCTGTTATGTTGTAATTATATACTTATATACACTATTTTTCAAAAGTTTTTTGAATGAATGAATACTTTTACTGAGCAAGGATGCATTAAATTGATCAAAAGTGATGGTAAAGATAATTTTGTTATAAAATAACACTATTCAAAAGTTTTTTGAATGAATAAATACTTTTACTCAACAAGGATGCATTGAATTGATCAAAAGGGATAGAAAAGATAATTTTGTTATAAAATAACTAGGGCTGTCTAACCATTAATCGCGATTAATCGCATCCAAAATAAAAGTTTGTGTTTACATAATATATGTGGGTGCACTGTGTATAATTATTTTATATATATATATATATATATATATATATATATATATATATATATATATATATATATATATAAATACACACAAGCTTGGAATATTTTCATGTGTATACTGTTTATAGATTTGCATATAATTTATTGGTAACACTTTACAATAAGGTTCATTAGTTACTACATTAGTTAACATTAACAAAGAATAAACAATACTTCTTCAGCATTTGTTAATCTTTGCGTAATATTAATTTCAACATTTACTAATACTTTATTAAAATCTTGTTAACATTAGTTAATGCACTGTGAACTAACATGAACAAATAGTGAACAGCTAGATTTGTATTAACTAACGTTAACAAAGAATAGCAAATACAGTAACAAATGGTTAGTTCATGTTAAGTTAATGCATGAACTAATGTTTAATAAATGAACCTTATTGTAAAGTGTTACCAATTTATTTTATATATAAATATAAATATTTTATATATAAATAATATTTTTTACTTAAATATACATGCATGTGTGTGTATATATATATATATATATATATATATATATATATATATATATATATATATTTCACAAAATAATTATACACAGTGCACCCATATATTATGTAAACACAAACTTTAATTTTGGATGCGATTAATCAATATAATGTTTGATGGCCCTAAAAATAACACAATTTTTAAAAAAATTTTTTAATTAATTTATACTTTTACTCAGCAAGGATGCATTAAATTGATCAAAAGTGATAGTAAATATAATTTTGTTATAAAATAACACTATTTTCAAAGGTTTTTTGAATGAATTAATACTTTTTACTCAGCAAGGATGCATTAAATTGATCAATAGTGATAGTAAAATAATTTTGTTATAAAATATTTATACTTTAAATGCTGTTTTTTTTTATCTCAGAATGATTGATTAAAAAAATAAATAAACATCAGTTTCCAAAAAAATGTTAAATCAACTGTTTTTAACATTGATAATAAGAAATGTTTCTTAGCATCAAATCAGAATGTATGAATGATTTCTGAAGGATCATGCGACACTGAAGAGTAATGATGTAGTAATGACATTTCACACTGTTTTTACTGAATTTGTACTATTTTACTGGATGCATGTCTTGGTGAGCATAAGAGAATTATTTATAATACAAACTTTTTTAACTATTTCATTGTAAAAAAAACTTTTAAAACTTTTATTTTATTCAAATGTGTCAAGTTGCCTGCTATACTACTATACATTGCATAAATAAAAATAAAATGTTTGTGTAAACAACCAAACCCTTTATTGAAGACTTGGGCTTGTAAGTGAAAGATTGGACATTTAAACCTTACAAGTTACAATCTGATAAACTAAATACTTATGGTTTATCTTTGCATTTATTAATAATTTTCTTTTACTTTGCTCCCATGCAGTTTAATAGCCTACACAACACTAACCGCTTAAGTAAGTTTTGCAGTGTGCCTTTCTTATGAATCATGATTCATTTTCGAGTCACCTGCTTGATTTTCTAGGACTTTCATTTCTGTAATATGTAAACCAGCCAGTCTTTCACCGGTCTTCTATATTTGTGTAAACACACACGTTCCATCACGAAGTATGCATATGAAGTGCATATGGAGCTGAAAATCATCAGCCTTGTGAGGCAGAGAAAGAACAACAGCCTCGGGGGAATCTGCAAAATGACACACACCAGGCACAGAAGTTTAGAAACAGAACACTCTAATGTGACAGAAGTACATGCAGCATGGCAATCAACAGAAAAAAAAAGTGCATTCTGGGGAAAAAAAGAAGAAAGTTTTAAAGGAGCGCTGCCACACCCTGAGAACGTCACGATCAAGACTTAATGTTCTCGTTGAGCTCTCACACCCTTCACATTAACTCGTCCATCGGTCATGCAGCACTTTGCATTTGCCACCATAATTACCTTAATTGTGGCCTAATGGATTTTTTCTTGGCACCATTAGATTGACGTCATTTTATGAATGGTCTATACATTGAGGCACAACAGGCAGGCTCCTATTTGCATATATAAGAGGTTTCAGGTATACAGAAATTGCTGCAATGCGGAATTGGCCAGCTTATACCCTGTCGTCTACATTCACGGAAAGCTCATTTAAAACACAAAATAACCATTCTGATTGGTGAAGAAAACAGAATGAACTTTCAAACTGACTCTTTGTACTTAATACAATCTCCAGGCTTCATTCCACAGCATTAAATCACTTTAGAGGTGTCCCATTACCTACACCAGGACACGGAGAAGACAAATGTGGGAGAAAGCACTTGCAGTTTGCTTTGGGAAACATGTTATGGCCAGCAGGCCAGGCTATAATAACTGCCTAAGGGCCTGGAACTTGTTTACTGTAAATGCATAACTTTAAGTGATACTTTAAGGGATAAAGAACTATACAAGATCAAGTATGAATGGAGAGTATAATGCGAGCCTGTCCGAAATATTATGACCACTGCAAAGAACTCAAAAGATCTAAACGAGATGCATCTCATTTTTTTTACTTTTCATTTCGGTCTTTGCATGCAGAAGATAATTCGGTCTTATGTGTTGTTTCAAGTTCTGGTCATGAAGAATTTGCTAGAAGGGGACATGCAATTGCTGTTCATTTTTGTACAAGCATGTCTGGTAACATCTGCTCGAGAGGATTAACAGTTAACAGACAGAGCAGAAACAGATTTATGGTACTTAAAAACTCCAAAAAGTCTGAGAGCACACAAAAAATCTGTAAATTTGAGTTAATTTACGACATTGTCAAAATTATAACGATTCAAAACGAATCCTCGAAATGGACTAAAATGTTCTATTTTTCTTTTAGGCCAGTAGTTGAAACCCGTTTTCAAAACTTTGCATTTTCAGGCACCCAAAACACTGTTGTCATGTAAACGAATAGAATAGAAATTGTATTTGTCATTGTAGTTATACAACGAAATTTGTTTGGTAGCTCACAGAGGACTGCAACCATAAAAGACATAACCCACATGACATAATAAAAGTATAAAATAAAAAAATAAATCTTAATAAGTTAAAAAAGACACTTAGTATAATAAATAAACAAGATAAATATAATAATTTAGTGTCAATATTAGACCAACGACTGACCAATAAGCATAAAAAGTACGTTTTAATTTGAAAACCGTGTCGTGTAAACAGCTCCTTAAACTCACTATAATATAAATTATATATAAATCAATATACACTATATACATTAAAATATTTCTTAAATATATGCAAGCATGCGTGTGATATATATATATATATATATATATATATCACACACACACACACACACACACACGCATGCTTGTATATATTTAAGAAATATTTTAATGTATATAGTGTATATTGATTTATATATAATTTACATTATATATAAATTTAAATATTTTATATATAAATATTTTTTTTCTTAAATATATATGCATGTGTGTTTTTATATATATACAAAATAATTATACACAGTGCACCCACATATATTATGTAAACACAAACTTTTATTTTTGATGTGATTAATCGCGATTAATCGTTTGACAGCCCTAAAAATAATTACACACCGTGCACCCACATATATTATGTAAACACAAACTTTTATTTTGATGTGATTAATCGCGATTAATCGTTTGACAGCACTAAAAAATAATTACACACCGTGCACCCACATATATTATGTAAACACAAACTTTTATTTTGATGTGATTAATTGCGATTAATCGTTTGACAGCCCTAAAAATAATTATACACAGTGCAACCACATATATTATGTAAACACAAACTTTTATTTTGGATGTGATTAATCGCGATTAATCGTTTGACAGCCCTAAAAGTTTGGTTGTTGAGTGAAGGTTTTGAATTATGTATTACTCTTATATATGATCAAAAATGATGCCGTATTTTAAGTTATTTTGCACTTGAACACTTAATAGCGCACATTCATCTCAGTTAACATTAGTGCGAGTGGCCATGTAAAGAGGCTAACATTAGGCTACTTGCATATTTTTTCAAATGATAAGCCATATTTGAGGTTCGGTGAATGATCGATAAACATTCCTCCTGTACACTGCATGACTTCAACGTTTTCTACAAGTAAACGACTAATTAAAATTTGGTCAACTAAGCCTCTTTTAGTTGACTAATGTTTAGTGGCAGCCCTTCATAAATCGTTCAGAAGTGGCTGGTATAATTAAAGGTTTGACAAGTTAAACTATTAGATTTCACTTGGCAAACATGTACAGACACACGCACATATCCAGAAGTTTGCAGAAAGTGCTGAGTGCACATTCATCCATACAGTAAAAACCAGGAATATCTGCTGGTGTCAATAGCAGCCTTCTGCAAACAAGTGGACATACAGTCAGCCCGATTACATTCGTACTTATGCATCATGCCATCATCATCTCATGCAAAACTTGTTCAGTCTTTGTTAAATCAGAATGTCGATGTATTTCTGTAATTGTTGCACAATTGTATTGCTGGTAATTACAAACCTGTTTATGTATTGGCACTGATACAATAACAGCGAAAGATCATTTAATTGGAAACGCAAATGATTTTGTTAAATTTCTGTCAATGCCTGTGGCTGACAAGTATGCCCTAAGGTCTTGTGTTGCAAATTCCTTTTCTTATTTACGTAATTCCAAAGCATCAAAAGGTTTAGAGTATCACAATGGTGCTACAAAAATGCAAATCAAAATCGTCATGTTTATACTCCAGAAATCTCTTTTTTGTACTAGAATAATCCAATATTTTCAAGAAGAATCAATCACAAAGATTTGAAACATCATGAGGGTGAGCTATTTTTTAGTGAACTATATATTCTGAATCATTCTGTGAAATACCACAAGTCGTACTTCACTGAATAGTACCGCAAACCATTCAAATGCAAGCAAATGCATGTATAAAAAATAAAAAGACGTTCATTGAAAGATTTGGCCACTTGCCTTTGACAGAGACCTGAAAAATCTCCACATATGTGATATATTAATATATAAATAGAGACATATTTTCCTTGCATGTGAATCTGTATTGACATAAAGATGACTGCTATTTCACACACACATGAATCTTATTGTGAAAGGCTGCATGCCATGCATCATTGAAGGCATAGAAAGATGCTCAAATACAAAAACCCATATATGGTAGGCAATATCATCAACAATCTCATTTATCTTTCTGATCCAGGGGAAATGACCTCATCTTGCCCTCAAGACCCACTGTGAATCATTTGTGCAAAGGAGACATATCACAGAACAAAACTCAGTGAGTCAGCAAAGCACATAAACTTAGATAATACTTATCAGAATGAGTCAAATTTCTAAGTTGAAATCTTTTAATGTGAAATTAAGCACAAATGTTCCTAAGGAAATCTGCTTTTGATATTCAGATTATTTTAAATATATGTTATCATATGTTGACAGTCCAAAACTATATATATCAGTTTTATAAGTATTGCACTGTCAAACATAGTAGGCTAAGATTGTTTGAAATGGTTTGCATAGAGATGGGCAATAAAGAGTGGTAAACCAATGAGTCAGCATGTGATATTTCCCCACACATAAGGTGGAAGTATGACGGCATATGATATGATACAATATCACCAAACCATATCAGAACAGAAGGACGGTTATAACGTTTTAAGTGAGTAGTAAGGAGTTGGTGGCAGTGCACTTAAAATCACAGACATATAATCACTGAATATAGCCTAAATATACACTACACAACAGTAAACACATGTTATGAATATAATTACATAGGGAACTTGCTGTCCTACTGCTAACACTTATTGGTTAGAATGAAACGCAGAGAAGCCACGCACATTTTTGTGTGACATTACAAATGTAATGTTGAGCGTTATAAAAAGAAAATTCCAGAAATAATTCGATACCGAAGTCACAGCGTTTAAATAAACTATTACAACCAAACCCGCTCCTCTAACGGCTGGAAAAGCAACAGTCTTCGGGATTTCCCAATTGATTGAAAAAGTAATATAATATTTAATACAACTCTTTAAAATGTCGATGTGTAATAGTTTACTATACCGTTCAAAATTACACATAAATATGACAAAAAAAGGAGCCTTACCTTGCCGAAGACTGTCAGACTGTCCACTCTACACTCTGCATGTGTTGTACCGTGTGTTTTCATATGAGCTGAGTGTTTTCCTAAGTAAGGCAAGGCAGTGAGTGTGTGTGTGTGTGTGTGTGTGTGTGTGTGTCTGAGTGAGATCATCAGAGGACGAGCCCTGATACCGTCACTCTACAGCGCTTCCTACAGGACGACTCACGCAACTACAAAAGTAAGGAGACCTTTTTTCCAGAAATGAATTAGTAAACCTAACCGTCTGTAAACAAATACATTAATTGAACTTTTGAAATATGTTTAAATTATGTACATTTATGTGAGGTCAGCAGTCATGTGTAGAGACTAATAAAGACTATTGTTCTTCACACAAATATAAAAAGCTGGTTTCTGCCACTTAATCAATATATTTTTTAATGGAAATTACAAACTTATATATATATATATATATATATATATATATATATATATATATATATATATATATATATATATAAGCTATATATATAAGCTATATATATATATATATAAGCTTGTAATTTCCATTAAAAAATATATATATGCTTATTTATATATATATATATTAATATATATATATAATATATATATATATATATATATATATATATATATATATATATATATATATATATATATATATATATATAATCGATTAAACGTACAATTGTATGGTTTACGTAGCCTATTAGGGCATATAAAAAAATATCTGGCCGTTAGAAGGTCTTAAAATTAAATAAAGCCAAAAGAAAACCCAATGGTGACCAACTATTCAGTTGCTTGTACAGCCACTTTTACCAGCAATAACTTATAGATATAATGTGTAATTACACTTAAAAACATTGTGTAATGATGTTATAATTTCTGAATGACTTTGCAGTCTTCACATTGTTCTAGAGGGATTTTGGGAAGAAGCTTTCTCCTATATCAACCCTTCTAAACATGCTGACCTATCTTTTTCTAATTGTACTGCTGTGAACTTTAACACGCTGTGGACTGTATGTGTATATATCTTTTTCTGACATTTGGGTGAATTTGCTGGGACGTCCACTTCTGGGAACACTTGGATAATCTTCCTCAATGTAGAATTATGGTCTTAAAATTGTTTGGATTTGATTCTCTTGGAATTGATTTTCTAAGATCATTGCTGATGTCTTATGAACACCTAAAATGTACATATTAGCACCTAGCGTACATATTGGCTCCTAACGTACATATTAACACATAAAATGTACATATTAGCACCTAAAATGTACATTTTATCACCCAGAATGTACATATTAGGACCTAAAATGGACATTAACACCTAAAATGTACATATTAGCACCTAGCGTACATATTGGCTCCTAACGTACATATTAACACATAAAATGTACATATTAGCACCTAAAATGTACATTTTATCACCCAGAATGTACATATTAGGACCTAAAATGGACATTAACACCTAAAATGTCAATATTATCACCTAAAATGGACAAAAGCGTACCTTTTGAAAAGGTACAGCCCCAGGGACAGCTTTCATACTTTTTTCTGAAAGACTATAGTTCATCCGGGTAATTTTTATAAGTAGCCTACAGTAAATTCAGACATATTTTTTCTTCACAATGCCATAGCAATGCTGCCTATGTTAGAAGGCAGCGAGGCGATTCTGAGCAATAGAGGAGAACGCAAGGTAAAATACAAGAGGGATTTTGAAAGTTTAACTTCTATACTTGACAGCATTTTAAAAATGTGGCTCTCGTGAGTGAGAATGCTGAAAAGCAGAATGTGTTTACCTTTGGCACTTGTTTACAGAAAAACAATTAAAGAGCACCATGGAATGCAAAAACGAGTTCTACATGAACCCATCAAGTGCCTAAAATGCTTCTAGTTCAGCAGGTTAAAGCTATTATTATTGTCCTGTGACTGGATCTAGTGCAAAACATTAATATTAATGCAGTGTTATTGACCCTTCTAGAGTGTGGTATTGTTTCTAACGAGAAATGACTCCCCTTGCACGGAGTGTGTCTGTAAGTTTGAGTGTTAAAATGAAGCAGAAACAACACTTTACATATAATGTACACTTCTAGATCGTGTCTTTATGTTTTCTTGCATTTGGGCAAAGACAGCACCACAACAAAAACATGACTTGACTGCTTTATCTTAAAATCAATATCATGGCAGAATATTTTCATGCTGCCATGGTTTTAAAAGAACATGTGTCAGTTATATAACAGCGATGAGCTGAGTGAAGAGTCTTTGCTTTAATAGGAAAGTGTTGTGAAAGCCATACGTCTGCAAAATAAAACGATGTTACTGTCAGAGAGGCTGTGTGGTCTAAATACATTGTGTTGGGTTGGCATATTTCTGCTAAAGTGGTAGATTTAAAAAAAAATAATAAAAAAAATGTGTGAGCCTTTGGAAACACGCAAATGTTTTGTTTTTTTGGGGGGGGGGATGTTTAAGTTTTTAGACAGTAAAGGCATTTGTTTCAAACATATTTTGAAAATTCTATTCATAAAAGTTTGCACAAACAAAATTTAGTGACAGTTTTTAACACTGATAATAACATAATACGGTGACGCATTGCTGCCATATACATATTATTTCCCCTCAATTATGTCATAATAACGAGATCTTATGTCGTATTAATCGAGATCTTATGTCGTTTAAATGACATATTCTCGTAATAACGAGATCTTATGTCGATAATAAGATCATCTTATGTCGTTTAAACAACATATTTTCTCAGTAATAACGAGATCTTATGTCGTAAGTAACGAGATCTTATGTCGTAATGACGAGATCTTATGTATGTCGTAATAACGAGATCTTATATGTCGTTATTGGGAGAAAATGTCGTTTTAATGACATAAAATCTCGTTATCACAAGAAAATATGTCGTTTTACGACATAATACTCGATTATTAAGAAAGTATGGCGTTTAATCATAAGATCTCATTGAAAAGTATGTCGTTTTAACGACATAAGGTCTGTTATTATGAGAAAATATGTCGCTTTAATGACATAACGATCTCGTTATTATGACATAATTGAGGGAAAAACAAAATGTATGTGGCAGTAATGCTTCACCGTAACATAAGACAGACAAATTATTTATGAAGGATCTTGTGACTGAAGACTGGAGTAAAAAGTTCAGCTTTTCCCATACAGGAATAACTTGAAATGTTTAAATAAATTGAAATATTTTTAAGAATATTACTGTTTTACTTGATCAAATGCATCAATGTATTCTTAAAACTTAAAAAAAATCTTACCACCACAAACTTTCGAACAGTAGTGTAATATTATGTAGATGTCACAACGCATTAGTACAATTATTGTTTACATAACTTTCACTGTTGTTAGTTTTATTCACCGTACGTGTAATCAAGTGAACTTGTCTGAACAGAATTCATAGAATTAAAAGAAATGTCTGTCATCGTTAACTAGAAACTGGTGAGTATAACACACAAATTGATAAATACCAAGGATATGCCTTTCTTCACAACACAGAGGTGTGGTCTGTTCGGGTCCTGACGTCCCATATAGCGGTGATAAGATGTATAAAAAGGCATTTCTGTCAGTTATATAACAGGTGTAACCCTGCAAAATAATCCCTATCACCACTGATATAGTATAGTTAATACAATAATAAATCTCACAAGCAATTAAAAATGGCAAGTAACACATTGAATTAAACATAAAATTTTGATTTGATAAAACAAATAATCTTTGTTTAATCTATAACTTCATCTATCAGTGAGGTTTCCAGTGACTCCAGTTGTCCTCCTTCTAGCAACAAAAGTTGCATAATCTTAATAATTTACATGCATCTTGTCTCCACAAGCACAATAAAACCAGTTCACACATGAAAAACTTGAGTAATCAAGCACACGTAACATAACCATTTCAGTAAAACGATCAAAGTTGCAATTAGTAACAATTGTTTTCAGCTAATAATTCAGTTTAAAATAATGAAAAACTCACTTATAAGAGGTCTAATTATTGCTGCAGTTGGTTAGAATTGGAAAACGTCTGAATTAAACAGTGTTCAATTCATTTTTGGCAGTTTAGTTGTGGATTGTGGTTCAACAGGTTTGTATTAAAAGTAATTAAAGGAGTAGTTCACTTTTAAAAAAACTTTTGCTGATAATTTAGTCACCCCCATGTCATCCAAGATGTCCACGTCTTTCTTTCTTCAGTCAAAAAGAAATTAAGGTTTTTGATTAAAACATTCCAGGATTTTTCTCCATATAATGGACTTCAATGGGAACCAAACGGTTCAAGGTCCAAAAGACAGTTTCAGTGCAAACTGTGCAAAGGGCGATTCCAGACGATGAATAAGGGCCTTATCAAGCGAAACGATCGCTCATTTAAAAAATAAAAAACAAACTTTAAGTTTTATACATATAAAACTTACAGGCCAATTAATGTCAAGTGACCTCCCTGGAGACGCCATCTTTGAGGGCATAAGCTGCTGTGTTTACAAAGTTTTCTTTTACTGTCTCTGAGTTTTACCAGAGAATGTCATTTTATGTTTTACAATCAAATTTCGAATATTTTTTTCTGTTTATAATGTTACGCAAATCATGAAGAGACAAAGTGAAAGAGATTATAAAGAGACTCTATTACCACAAGACAGAGAAAATTTCATTAATAAATGGTGTGGATCCGTATGCGCTAACGAAGGAAGCACTGAGCACTGATTATGCAGCTTTGCCTCAGATACAGTATTTTCATGTGTACCATTATCTGGTATTGGCTAGGAGTTTTTACACATGTGAGCAAGTCCGAGCCTGGAAATCACTTGAGGCGTACAATCAGTTTGCCGAGGGTTGGGTTGCTGAACGTTTGCTCAAGTGCAATCAATGGAAAAGTCGTCATCATATATGAAGGTTGTGATGTTTCTGCTAATTTTAAGGAAACATGAAAAGTACCAAAGTAAAAAATCTTACCTGAGGCAGCTCTGGACTCAAAATCTCATCCCTGTGAAACGCCCAAGCTTCAACAGGGTCAGGGACGCCCGAACCCATTCTTTGTCCTCCTGGGTGATAGGTCTTTTGATGCCAGCTGAAATAATGGAATAAAACTGGTTATAATGATGAAATGAATAAAATGAGCAATGATAGTTTATTTATAGCACACAATCAAAGCATTAAAAAATAATCACTGTGTACATTTCAGCCTCACTGTATTCCAATTGGTCAATTTCAATATGGTGATAAAGCTTATGATCATAATTTTTTAGCTGCACTACAACACACCGTGAGTGTATTTTAGAAGAGTTTCATAAACACGATTTATATTATTAGAAATAGCTTTAAACCACATTACGTAGTTAGAGTAGTTCACTTTTAAAATAAACTTGCAGATAATTTACTCGCCACCATTTCATCCAAGATGTCCATGTCTTTCTTTCTTCAGTCGAAAAGAAATGAAGGTTTTTGATGAAAACATTCCAGGATTTTTCTCCATATAATGGACTTCAATGGGAACCAAACGGTTCAAGGCCCAAAAGACAGTTTCAGTGCAAACTGCGAACTGTTCAAGGGGATTTAAACGATTTCAGACGATGAATAAATCGTTTGAATCGCAATATGTAAAGATTTATTAACACTTATTAAGACAAAAATGGTATTTGTCCCCTCACTTCAAGGCATGTGATTGGGGAACCCTGCATAAGCCAAGGGCAAAGCAGAAATAAACAGAGCACACTGGTGTTGTTATACAAGAGAGGGGAGTGTTCCTGTCTGAAAGTGGCCTGCTTGGTGGATCTCCGGGTAGGGCCCTATAAAATCCGTTTTATTTTTTCCCAAATTCCATTTTATTTTTTCCGTTTTAATTTTTACAAATTCCGTTTTTTTCCGTTTTAATTTTTGGGAATTCATTTTTTTTACCCTTTACTGTTATTTTAGTTGTAAAAAGAGTGTGCTTTTTATTCCGTGATCGCAGAAATTATAGGGCCCTATCTGGAGAACCAAGAGTAGGGACTTTTTCATGGAGTTCGATGAGGTGGTTGGTTCTCTGACACTAAAACAAACTCTACTGGCATCAGATCCAAGGAAACCTGCACCTGACCGGAGCTAACAGCGGTCACCTGCTGGTGTGGACTCCTCTAGACTTTGTCCTTCTACCAGTTCTCAAAGACCCCACATGGGCTGTGAACATTAACACTATGAAAATACTTGATAAAGATTGTTTCCTACCATACATTCTCACACAGTTTAAGTTCTGTAGAACTCGTCTTGCAAACAAATGAAAATGTGTCATTTCACACAAGCAAATGTATTACTCATTTTTATTTTACAGTGTGTTACATTTGTTGCATGTACTTGCATTGTAATAACAGTAAATTATGCATAATTACATGCACTAACCCTCAACCAAACCACATTCCTACCCTAACACTATAGTAAGTACATGTAGTTAATTAATATTACTCAGAACTTCAATATATAATTACCCTGTTACAATGACACCATAAAGGGTTAGTTCACCCAAAAATGAATTCTGTCAGTAATTACTCTCCCTCATGTTGTTGTTTAACCCCATAAGACTTTCGTTCATTTTGTGATTAAATCTGAGAGCTGGATCACATATCTTAATTTGTGTGTCTGAAAATGAATGAAAGTCTTACAGGGTTGGAACAACATGAGGGAGAGTAATTACTGAGTTATTTTTATTTTTGGGTGAACTAACCATTTAAAATAAAGGTAACACTTTACAATAAGGTTCATTAGTTACTACATTAGTTAACATTAACTAAGAATGAACAATACTTCTTCAGCATTTGTTAATCTTTGGTAATGTTAATTTCAACATTTACTAATACTTTATTAAAATCTTGTTAACATTAGTTAATGCACTGTGAACTAACATGAACAAACAATGAACAGCTAGATTTGTATTAACTAACGTTAACAAAGAATAACAAATACAGTAACAAATGGTTAGTTCATGTTAGGTAATGCATTAACTAATGTTTAATAAATGAACCTTATTGTAAAGTGTCACCAAAATAAAACTATAAATGCAGTTATTTATATACAGACATGAATTAAACCGAGAAATTCACAGTTAACCTATCCAATTTCACGAAGAATGGGTGTTTGTAAATTTGTAAGACACACACACACTTTCAGTATCTTGTTTACATTTTGTTTGAACTGGTATGGAATGTGGTCCAAAATGTGAAACAATTTCAGTCGCTGAATAGAACACTCCACATGTATCCTAGCTTTAGAAATGAGTCTGTTATGGTTCACTTCCTCCTGCGTAAACTGTCCATTGACGAGGAAAGACGGGATGTTCAGGGAAACTCCTTCTGGCAAAATGTCCCAAATTGTGAAGCCCGTGTCTGCCATAATCATATCGCCAGGATGTAAATGTTGGAGAAGTCCACAGTCAGCTGTTATTGCCTTGTCTGAGGCACTCCCACCGTACAGGCCACTGGCAAAGGTAATACATCCATTAGGCGCAACCCCGATTAAAGCCTTAAGTGTGGTTCGTCCTTTGTACTGGCTGTACAAATGGCACTGTGCATCAAGCGTCTCCGTGTTAGAGACGGCAACCTCTGTGCAGTTCGAGCACGATCCTACAGTTAGGAAGGGCCGGAAGCAGTCTGGCAGTGATGTTTGATTCTTGGCTATGGAGGGGATGTTGTTCTCAAGCAAACCGACATACAAAATCTCATACAGGGCACTAATGATGGTGGTGAAGATGTTGGTTACTGTGGCTGTGCTACAATTAAACCTTGTTGCAAGGTCTATGTGGCCGCAATTTAGTCTAAGCTTCATTAAGGTCAGGAGCAATTGATCAACTAGGGGCATAATTTGGCCAGTCCAATCAGAATGATATTGTAGCTCAAATTTAGAAAGAAGCGATTCCAAAAACAGGACAGTGGCAACATCAGGCAATCCAGTAAAATATTGAACTCTGTCAGGACTGTTAGAAATTTGACTGAAGGAAAAAATTTGCTTCTGTTTCTCCAATTGTTTTTTTAATTTTTCATTCTCTTCCCTGAGCATCTTATTCTCCACCTCAAGTGCCACAGGATTTTTTGAAGTACATGGGGTCTCTACAGTTGTCACCATATAAGCATCTGGTGCCTCATCCTCACCGTTGCTAGGGACCATTTGTTTCTTTGGTTTTGGAAGATGGCTGAGGTTCTCTGGGAATTGGAAACTCTTCCCCTTATTCTGAGCTAATCTTGATGGCCCAGCAGCTTTTCCATTCCTGTTGCAGTTTGGGATGAGTTTTTCACGTCTGTAAAAAATATATTTTTTAAATATGACTTTTTATCATTTTTAGAATCAAATTACATTCATTCACCAAAGGGATTTTTTATTATTTAAAGGTTTTACCATGTTCCTCTTGACCAGAAAACTTATTTCAGGTGAAATTCTGACAATACCTCACAGCTCGCTTGCTTTACATACAACAATCAAATAGAATTTGCCTTCTGCATTTTTGTTTTGCATTTCCCTCCATTGTACCGAAACGTGATCTCAGAACCGACCGTGACTTCTGTGTACCGGTTCATCCCTACTGAAGAAAATTATTAGAATCTGCATATCACTGATAGCAATATGAAGCTAGCTCAACAGTTGCGGCAATCTGTGAAAAAAGTCACTTTATCAGTTGCCACCGATTGGGGAAAAAGTCATAAAGACGAGGCTTATGACGACTTTGAGAAGTATACCAAAGAAAAACGTCACAACTTTAGTCTATGTAAATCTGTGGACTTTGGATTAACAAGATCTACCCTGATATTGGTGCCACTCCTGATGGCATCCAGGAGTGCATTTGCTGTGGTAAAGGCATTTTAGAAATAAAATGTCCATATAATGCCAGAGAAAGCACAGTTGGCTTTTCTGAATGAGGATGGCACTTTAAAGATGACAAATACTTTTATCAAGTTCAGACCCAGCTGCTCAAGACAACTGACTATGGTGATTGTCATTTGGACTCCACATGAAATTGACCATTAAGAGGATCACCCCTGATCCTGAAGTTTTCCAGAATATAATAAGTAAAACAGAGGACTATTATTTGAAAGTGGTGTTGCCAGAAGTTATGGGAAACCTCATTACCAGAGAAATTGAAGAGGAGAAAAAACATCAAGATAAGCCTGATGTTCTGGAAGTGGTATGCCACTGCCAAAAATCCCATGTTGCCACTAAAATGTCCCAGTAAAATGTGTACGATTAAGTGGTTTCATCTACAATGTGTGAAATTGAAGAGGTGCCCCCCCTGGCCATCATGTAGACCCGCCCCTCCTTCTAATTCATTATCGCTTATGGTGGTAGCATTTAGCTTTAGATGCTTTCCTCTTTTCTGCCCTTATATATCTAGAAATTAAAAAAAATATAGAAACATTTACATATAAACGTATGTACATTTAAATTAAATCTGTATACCTAATAAGACAAATCTGTTACTTGGGAGTGCCTATTTGATATGTAAAAGTGATTCAAAATTCTGTGATTATCAGTGTGCTGTTTTGTTTACCTTTTTGCGCAGCCTGTGGTTTGTTTCAAGTTGCTTTCCGATTTCCTTGGTGTCAAACATTCAGCCAACTTCAGGGAAGGTGCCCAATCTGGACTGGTATGGTCAAATAGGTCTGATGGTTTGCCTACATTAATCAAACGAGAAAATTTCTTAGAATGCACAAAATAAATCCTATTAATATGTTAAATCTACAGTACAGTTTGACATTTAACATATGTAATTATGCAGCAAAGATTAACAAGCAATTCAAACATTTCTCAAGAACTTTAGATTTAAAGCCAGTTGGAACTGCATTTAATGCTTTTTTAAATTATATCAACACATTGACAAATAGACCATTTCACAAGATGTAAACAACACTGGTCCAGAAACACTTCCTGTTTCAGTTTTTAACTGTTTTCTTAATTTCACATGTAAAGAAAACATCTTAAAGATGTTTGTTTAACTTTTTGATTCAATTTTAAATGTTCTGTTGGTTGTATTTTATCCCAGCTTTTATGTAGTGTTAAAAAAATTAACAGGAAGTGCTTCTGGACCAGTGTTGTTTACATCTTGTGAAATTAACAAAAGATTTTTAATGCCGCACGGACACCCTGGGACCGGATGTTTTGGTAAATGGGCAAACAGCTGATTTGTTCAGGCGTAACGAGTCGTTTATTTAAGTCACAGATCTTTTTACAGAAGCAATGCTCTTTTGTGAACATTGTTTTGAGCCCACCATGGACCTATTATTATCTATTTAATACATTTGCGTTGCCCACGAGATCCTCGGACGTGACGACACCGAGCCCCTCGTAACAGAGTATGGAACTCACAGGTTACCAGCTTACACAAGATAGTACTGAGTAAATTACGTCTGTCAACATATTAAAAGATACGTACCTGACACAAAATGCTCTGAGCAAATTCTTGAGTGTTTTGAGGGAGTTTCTTTCCTGTTTATCCTCGCCAGCCATAACCTCCGTCTTTGTTCTGACAAAAACTTAGTCTTCTCACATTCATGAAGTCTAATGCCAGGTATACTGTAAAATCCAAATTTAACTGAACCTCCGGCACGATTTGAACATCCATTGACCCAGCAGGAGAGGACCATTTTCACGTTTTAGCACTGAAAATCGTTTAACTCGTACTGTTTCTTCGAGACTCTGCCCTCAACAATGGCGCCAAGTCGGCAAATGGCCGTATGTTGTGACGTCATGACGCCTTAAAAGTGAAAGCCAATAGAACGTTCCATTGCAAAACCAGCGCCCGCCCAACAGCAGCAGCCCTACGCTTCCGCCATTTTGGGGTGAAAGCTCAGCTCGGCGGTCATATATTATACACATTAGTCCAGTGTAGAGGTAATTTTTAGGTTAAAATAATTAGGTGATTATTTTAACTCACAAACTATAGCAGTTTAAAAGAAGTTGCTACTTAACCAGGCTTCCCCTCCACACACACTTGAGACAGGGAAGTTCAAGGATTAAACTAATTAAATTACTCTTCACATTAAGTGTGACGGGTAAGAATAAAGTTATAAAAGGTCATAATAACGTTAGACCGTTTCCAGGAGGTACTCATAACGTTACATACAAAAATAAATGATCAATTAAATAAATGAATTCAGCAAATAAATCAATTGTACTAAGATGTACATGTTGGACAATAAATATATAACAGCAATATAACAGCTTTCATGCATCTTGTTCTATAAGATCATCATGTTTGTAGCATGATCCAGGGGATTAAAACGTACAAAATATATTTCAGGCCTAGTGGAGTTGGTAACTAATAATAGTAGTAAAGGTGTAACGTTGCATAAAATGCAAATACTCACTAATGCAAGATATTAAATAACGTTACCTCAAAAAACTGTTATCTGTGCTGTTGTCCAGTAACTCAGTTGGAATTTTCACCCCAAAATGGCGGCGCGCTACCGAAGCGCCACTTAGTGGCTGTTACCAAAAAGCATCAGAGTTTCGCCTCTTGTTCTGTCTGTTTTGTGACTCTCCAGTTCATCTTTTTCTGAGTCAATTTGTTCATTTCGTTTGTTGAATGAAAAATGAGACTACCTAAAAAAATACCTTATATGGAGAAAAATCCTGGAATGTTTTCATCAAAAACCTTCATTTCTTTTCGACTGAAGAAAGAATTTCATGGATATCTTGGATGACATGGGGAGTAAATTATCAGCATTTTTTATCACCAATAGTTCATCTGGTTAGGTGGTTATAGGGTTAGGGTTTGCTACTGGCAAGGAATGTAGGTGACTGACAAGGAATTTTGTTTGCATAATAATTTGCATACTTTGAAAGAGTTATACGCCCGGCCCATTACAAAAGTATTTTACAGTAGGCTACATTTCACATGTATTAATAACTGTGTATTTAAACATTGTTTTGTCTTATTTACTTACAGTAATTTATAAAATAAACGTTTTATGATATGTCAATGTAAGGTCTAGATACGTTTGCATAATTCACTTAGCTTGATATTTGCCTTAGTTTCAGCTGATCCAGCGCAATTTCCTATTTTGTTTTCAGAAAAAAATCACGTGATGGTTAGTTGAATTTTGAATTGTGTGGTGTACTCTGAATTTTCTAACCAATAGATTATATTTAATTTGTCCATAAATAGATTTTTACTTTTTTGCCAATTTTTTGTTAATGTTGATGTGGTTTAACAGAGTATCTTAACCAACACACACAAGACATCTACAAAGAAAATATTCCTCCGTTACGCAGTTGATAATATAATATTTCCAGTTTAATGAGCCAGCAGATGACGCTGTTGTCTTGAGAATCTTAACTCGGAACAATCAGGTGAAATCAACAGAGCTTCTTTCACATATCCCTTCCCTTACTATTGCATTTTCGGGAACACTTGACGGGACAATGACGGGAACAGTCATTTTTAACTACTTGCAAATTGTTCTTGTCTCTTCACACTATCAATGAGCAATAGGCCTACATTTGTATATGCAAATGAATATATCTGTGTGTCCACAGAGGTGGTCACAACTGGACACACTGAGGGAAAGACACTAATCATTGACCAGGCTTGTCCCCTTATCATACTGTTTACAGTAAATCACGTGCTTTGTCATAGTTCTATCCGAGTTCGTGAATTCTCAGCATGGCTGCAATCTTTGGTATTTGGCCCTTTCTGGAGAACATTTCCTGTGCTGGTCTGACCAGTTTGTGCTTATTAAAGGGGGTTATCTGTAGCACGTTACGCAAAAGGGCATACTTGTAATGTAAATGTAGTTTCAAAGAAAGTGAAACATTTCTGGGAAAGACAGAAATCACATTAGCCAGAAAACATAATTATATTATTATATGTTTTTATAATAATTTATATTTTTTTATATCTGCTTTTCCACAAACCATGAATGAGTTTATACAAACTATACAGTTATTAAAACACTGCATCTTTTTAAAGGGTATAGTGTATTCAGTACAAATAAAATAAACATAGGGGATATATGGGGATGGAAATGTTACTGAAGTGCTTATATCCAGTAAACGATTAGGGGTTGTTTACCCAAAATTGAACATCATTTAAGTAATCCATGTGACTTTCCATGTGTGTTCCAAAGAGGAACTAAGGTTTTACTGGTTTGGAATGACATGAGGGTGAGTGGTTAATTACAGAATTGTAATTTTTTTGGGAACTGTCCCTTTAAGAACTTTTTCTGTGTAATGCCAAATGCCAGGTAAGGGAAGCCATAAACTTCTGCTATCATAATTACAAGAAAAGTACTTCCTTTTCTCCAGTCTGGATTCTATTACAGTTTCCTATTAGTCATGTGATTAAAACACTTGTCCATTTTGTACTTGATTGTATACATGATTAGGAATATCATGTATACAGGATGTTTTCAATAGCCCATTGACAAGATGACAAATCAGCACTGTATGTAAAGGTGCCCCCAATATCACATTTCAATAAAGTTCCTATGTGTGCAAGCACTTATGTCAACTTTACACTGTAAAAATGCCATGTATTCAACAAAAGGGGGCTTAATCCTGCATCTGTAAAAACAACTATGGTCAATATGTCAATTTATGATGACAATATGGCATTCGGAAGCACAGCATTATTAGCTCATTAAGTTTAAATGAAACAAATATAGACATTTTTCACTTTAACAGCATGTACTCACTGCCAAACATTCTTTGCATCAGCTTGTAATTTGCTTCTTGATTTATGTTCATCTTACACACTTTTCCCAGTACATTACAAAATCTTCCTCATACCTAACATTCAAATATATTACGATTTGTTTCATTTTCAGTAAGTGTAAACCAGTCTAACCAGTCTAACCAGTGACCCCCCAAACCCCACACATATGACAGGAACTGAGCTCACTAAAGCCATCTTGCTGCTTAGTATATATGTCATTTATTAGACAGAGACTTAGAGACCATCATTTTGTCTTTTGAAGCAAGAGATGGAGGATCAGGATGAAAGCAGTGGCTCTCAAAGGTAAAGTGGAATCAAATACTGGAAAGAAGCTTATTTTATATATTTATATTTTGAATGGACATTTTTGGAACAAGTTTGTTTTGTGTAACAATAGGAATACAGGAACAAACATGGATAAAGAAGAAGATGAAAAAGAAGATGAAGAAGAAAAAGAAGAAGGTATAGAAGAGAATTAACATGCATTCATAATTTCATTTCTTTTTTTTCTTTCTTTCTTTTTTTTAAAATAAAAACTGTAAACTGGCTCTATTAAACCTTGATTTGCACATAAAAAAGGCCAAAGCTGCAACATTGGCTCTAACCAGTTGTGTGTGTTTGTGTGTGTTTTTAAACACCCATTTAAAAACAAAATAATCTGATATTAAATTTTCAGTTTGGTTTGGTGTCAGCGGCAGAAAAATAATACACTTCATCTTTAAAAAAAGCATTGATCCATAAATTATTTTCCAAATATTCCCTCAGGTCACATTAGGTTCACTGACATAGGCCCGCACTCAGTGCGCTTCCAATGGGGAGATCCAGATGTGGCTGCGAATGGACAACAAAAATTCCAAATCGAATGGAAGAATGAAGAAAAAGATTATACTAAAACAACGCATGAAAACCATTTTGAGATAAAACAGCTTTCTCCTGGCTCAAGTTATAACATCATTGTAGTGTCGCTTGAGGAAAAGAAGAGTTTCTCTGCATCTGTGCGTACAGGTAACTCAGCAAGCTGCTTACATTTGTCATGTAAATTATATTATGATGAAGTACTTTTAAATGATAAAAGCTACATGATGCACTTTGTTACTAGTTATAAGTTAAGTTAAAAAAGAACATTTAACGTTGATTTAAGGAAATTTAATCTTCAAACATGTAAGTGCCATTGTTTTGTCTCAAGATGTACACCAGGAATGTTTTATTTTCTAAGGCATGTTTATAAAAGCTACTTAAATGTTCTATATAAACTACGATCTCCTGGCTTAATCTAAGCCTTGTCTGTGAAACCAATGTGTACACTCAAAAAAATTATGTTGGCTTTCCAAAAAGATTCCAAAAATTTACCTTTTTATGTCAACAGGTTGCATATAACTGGGTTACGTTAAATAACACATTCAAATAAATGATATGTGGGCTTTAATTAACTTTTTTGTCATCGGGTACTGATATGATGGCTTTAAATAACTTTTTAATGTCAACAGGCAGGCTGCATATAACTGAGTTACATTGAAGCAGTGTTAAAGTTAATGAGATAATTAAGTGAATAATTGCAACATGACATCATGACTTTTGCGTAAACATACACGCCACTTTCAAGTCAAGTGGTATGTTATCTATACGCATTTTGAGCTTTCCGCTTGTATGTCTATGGCGTTAAATGTCCGAGTGATTCCGCGTGTATGTACACGCCGTTAAATGTCCGAGCGAAACGAAGCAATATCTACATCTCAGCGATATTTTTTTTCCTAGGATGGAAGGGGAAGACTCATAAATGCAATTAACCCCAGTGACGGGTTTGGGTAGGTCATATATTTATACAGTAATGTAACATTAAGTCAGTGGCGTTCATAAACACGCTGAAAAGCTATTATGCGTGTTGATAGCACGGCAAAAATGGAAATACGAATTGCCGTGTCATACACATGCCATTTCATGAGATCAGTCTGGTATTTGAATAAATCAGTTGAGTGAATGATTCATTGACTCACTCGTAAAGATATGACGCCACCTGACGTGAAAATAACTTACACAAAAAGTCTCAAAGGTGGGTGGTATTAATTATTCTTTGTGTTTACTCATGTGTTGTTGTTTTCCCGAAAGCAATACCAGCACCTGAGAATTTTGAATATGTGCCAATGGATGCAACAACTGTAAAGCTAAATTGGACGCCACCACAAAAAATGGATCCCAGTCTCTACAAATTCCAAGTGATCTTGTATAAAAATGAAGAGAATATGGAATCAGTGACTCTGAAATCAAATGAAAAAACATATTCAATGGAAGATCTTCTTCCAGCTACTGAATACAAAGCTACAATTAACACAATACTGAATAACGGCAAACAGAGTGAACCAGCCGTTTTAATCCTTCACACAAGTAAGTGACTGCTCATTTACAGCCAATGCATTTTCATGTGCAAATGAATTGATATGCACAAAATTATGTTTTATAATCCCCTACAGAGCCACTCCCACCTGAAACATACAGATCAAAAATGATGCCACCTCAGTTTTTGTGAAATGGTTTGATCCGATCATTGATGACAAGATCCCGCACAGATTCAGGGTGATGTGGAGAAGCGAAGCTAATGCAATGGAAACTTTTACAGATAAGACAGAGGTTAATGTATTGAGTTTAAAACCAGGAACTGAATATTCCTTCTCTGTCTGCACTGTAGTTGAGTTAAATGGCACAAAACTTGAGAGTACTCCGGTTACAATCACACATCGTACAAGTGAGTTACTGTTTGTCCTAATCAAAAAATAAGACCAATATGACCCTGCTGAAAAGACCAACATACTGATCTAGGTTGGTTTAGGTTAGTGCTGCTAACTCAAAAAGTATAGCATGATGCTAATTACATCAAGGTCATGTGTTCAATCCCCAAGAAATACATAAACTGATCAGATGAATATCCTGAATGCAGTTCTTGTTCAAAGGAGTGCAAAAGGAAAACTAGTTACGAAGCTTGTTTGTGGCACCAACATCCAAAATCTACAGTATTTGCTGGTCTTTTCAGCAGAGAATGAAGCATTTCACACACTCATTACTTACGATTTGAAACAGATATATGAACAGAATAATCTTGTATTTCAGACATAAATATGGAGTCTGTTTTAAGAGAACTGGGACTACAAAACTCCTTGAAGAATAAACTGACTTTACAGTCTGTGTTGGAATTGAGGAAACCAACTGATGAGGTCCAAACTGCACATAGTCTTCGATCTTTGCCGTGGCTTTTCCTCAGAAAGCTCATGATGGTCAATTCATCAGCCAGAATTATAAAATGTGCTTCAAATTCAGATCAGAACGGAATCGAATCCACTAGATTTGATCATAGCTCTGTTTCACTGTGCTGATCCTTTTCTCCAGCAAGAAATGGCTCTAAAAATGTCAATGTGTCAGTTCTCTGTGCCTTTGCTGCTGCCAAACTGTGACACAAAGGAGTGCACGTTGATGCTTTGGGCCTTGAGGGACATAACAAAACAGTTTAGATCTTATTCATTGGAAGAGGACAGTTTAGAGGAAAACAGCATCGTTCTAACTCATTTGCCGCTGATCTCTTTCGTCAGACTTGGAAAAAGCAGTGTGTCCAAATCTGAGTTTTTGAACAAACTCCTCAGCAACAATCAGCATCATCATGACACTTTTTACCACAAGGAACTGGAAAATGGGAACATTCCAAGAAAGATCTCCAATGGGCTTGTTGAAGTGAGCTGGTATCTCCCTGGCGGAAAGAAAACTATCGACAAATTCAAAGAGCCGGTAGCCGTAGCAAATCTCCGTGGGGATATTTCTGACTTTAAGGCCCAGTTCGGCTTCTTGAGCCAAACATCCTCTGCAGTTTTTCTGTTCTGTGATGATTTGGACTCAAATCAGACATTTCTGGAGTCTCTGCAAATTAGTTCGAAATTGGTTCTGGTTTGCAGCACAGACAGATCAACGTCAGGAGAGAATTTGACAAAGTTCAAAGTCAAACCATACTCAAAAATCCTTAGGGATGGAAGCATGAACGATTTTAAGTTTGTTGATACTCTACAGAAGGCCGTTGTTGATATACTTGCAGATTCTACTAAAATTAGTATTGAAAAGATGTCAGAGATGGCACAGAGTCTAGGGATTCTTGTCGATGAAAACAATACCATTTGTCAAAATGCAAAGAAAAGGGCAGACCTGATCACACAAGAAATCACAAATATACCACAATACAAAATGAAGGAACTATCACTGCAAGACAAACCATGGAAGGAGTTATCCAAACTTGAGAAAGAGATGTGTCGACTCAAGGCAAAGAATCAAAATATTGAGCACTACAAGAGCGAACTTAAAAGTCAAATCCAGAAACTACGAAAGCAACAAGGAAGCAACAACATGAGAGAAACAATGAATCAATTCATCTCTGGCCTGAACTGCTCCCGAAATGAGCAGTTATATTTTCTCAAATGGATGAAAATAAATTTAGATAATCTAACAAGAAAGCACCAGTTAAGGCTTGATGAGCAGTATAGGAAAGTATGTAGTAATCCCAAAGAAGATACAGAACATCTCAGTGATCTAGAAAAAGAGATTTCCAGTAGCTCTTTAGGAGTTCAACACTTCATGAGAGAGTTGAGTCAACTCTATGAATCAACACACTCCCAAAAAACCAAGATGTACCCTGCCCTGAAGAAATTGCCAGAAATATGTGCTCAGTTGATGCTGACCGGGTTCCCTGTAGAACTTATTGACGGAGACGCGTCAAACATTCCACTGACGTGGATTAGGGATGTGCTTACGGCACTTAACAAACTGACAGCACCTCACAACAGGATACGAGTTATAACAGTTTTAGGAGTCCAAAGCACTGGTAAGTCTACTCTCCTCAACACAATGTTTGGAATTCAGTTTGCTGTCAGCAGTGGAAGATGCACAAGAGGCGCCTTCATGCTTCTAATAGCCGTATCAAAGGAATTCCAATCAGAGCTTCAATGTGACTATATCCTTGTGATTGACACCGAGGGATTAAAATCTCCGGAGTTGGTAAAGCTAGCAAATAGTTACGAGCACGATAACGAACTTGCGACTGTGGTTGTTGGGCTTAGCGATATTACTATTGTCAACATTGCCATGGAGAATGCTACAGAAATGAAAGACACTTTGCAAATTGTTGTCCATGCCTTTCTCCGCATGAAAGAGGTGGGGAAAAGGCCCTGTTGTCATTTTGTGCATCAAAACACTGCAGATGTCGCAGTGTATGAAAAGACCATGAAAGAGAGAAAGATTCTTTTGAAACAACTAGATGAAATGACAGAAGCAGCTGCTCGAATGGAGAAACTTGGCAACAACAAGAAATTTACAGACATTCTGGAGTATAACATTGATAGAAACAACTGGTATATCCCTGGATTGTGGCTTGGAGTTCCACCCATGGCACCTGTTAGTACTGGTTACAGTGAGGAGGTGAGTAAGTTGAAGGATGGGATACTTAACCTTCTTATGGTGAACACAGTCCCAGCTCAGAATTTGATGGAATTTGAAGAATGGATACGAAGTCTCTGGAAGGCTGTCCAGTTTGAAAACTTTATTTTCAGTTTTCGTAACAGTCTTGTCGCTGAAGCCTACTCCAAACTTTGTGTTGAGTTTAACAATTGGGAATGGGCCTTCAAGAAGCACATGATTGGCTGGTACACAAAATCTGAAACCAAAATCACTAACATGGGCGTAACGTCAGTGCGGTCAAGAAATGCATTTAATGTTGAAAGAGTAGTGGCTGATTTGAAAGATAAAGCACGTAAAGAGCTTGACAAAGAGGAGGAAAGCCTTTTGGGTAAAATTGAGAAATACTTTGAAAGTGAGGATGAAAATATTTACCTTGTTGAAAATTTCAAGGAGGACTTTTTAAACAGTGCAAAGGGGCTTCGAAGGGAGACTGAGACAGATCTGCGAAACAAACTGGAGAATGCTGTATTGATACAGAAGGGAAATGAAAAGGTGGAGGTTATAAGACAAAACCAAAGGGATGCCATGAAAGAAAAAGTGCTCAACTTGATCAGTGCCTGCAGGAATACAAAACACAACCTCTCTGATAATGAACTAAATGAGGAATTTAAAAAAATGTGGGATGACATTGTGAAGCAGTTTTCCCTCACTGCACTACCAAGCTGTGATTTGGGGAAGGAAACATTCAGATTCCTACACAGTAACATGGAAACAAAAGGTGGAGCCGTACGTGAGATGCTGTCAAGTGTAACCAGTCTAGATCAGTGCGGCACTGGACCTTTTTATGCAATGACTGTAAAAACTAATAGATTCAAAATATTCAAGAATTCCCTTTTGCCTGCGCAGAGGAATAAAAAACACAAATTCATACAAATGTCATGCGACAGAATAATAAATGAGAGCAAAGTATTCATTTCGTCTAAAACAACTGCAAAATTAGACTATAGTGCTGACATACAAGAACTTTTGTGCTTCATTGACAAGAAATTGGAAGACTGCAAGGATGTAGAGATCAGCCCTGAAATTGAAGCATCTCTCAAGATCCACATTTGCGGGATTGCAGCAAGAACTTTCCAGAAAATGCATGACTACTACATACAGAAAAATGACCCTTTGGTATCTCTTGAAGGGTGCAAAAATCAATGGTTGGCTGATTTTAAAGACCTCTACTACCAGCGAGACCAGTGTCAGAACAAGGCCGAGATGTGTGCCCAGCAGTGCTTCGCCCCTGCCGTGATGGAATACATCCAGAAACGTCTCGGACCTGACATTGTGGATGAAATGTTGACAGGCGAAAGAGGCGTTGCTTTTAGCACGCGGACATTTTTCCAGTGTTCACTTTTAAAAGAACTGCTTCAGGATAAAGACTTCAAAAAGATTTTGGAGTATACAGAGAATTACGAGACGTTTGTAACCGAGTGGATTTCAGAGAAGATCATTGAACATTTCTCAAAGGAAGACGCTTTTCACGAGTTAGAGATGAAACATTTAAATGCAATTGTCAGCCAACTCAAAAGAGCAATTGAAAGTGCAAAAGGCATGACAAACAGCTGTGATTTTGTGACCAATGTCTTCGAATGTCTCGAGTAAAGAGCTGGTCATACCAATTGACAATCTCAGTGCTACTCTGGCTTTAAACAACTCAGACCCTACTGAGTTTGTTGATTGCCTTGAATCTTCAATCGACAAAATGCACAAGACTTTGGAAGATCAGCTACGTAGTGTAAAGGATGTAAGGGTCAAGCTAAGCGGACTCTCAATGAACAAACCTCAAGAGGTGCTCTTCAGCAGAGTGTTTGGCTGTGGGAAAAGGTGTCCATTCTGCAGTGCACCTTGTGAAGCCGGAGGAAAAGAACACACTGAGCATTTTGCCTCAGTTCATCGGCCACAGGGCATCGGTAACTACAGTTGGATTAAAACTAATAAATTAGTCCCTGACATATGCTCATCTCTTGTTGCTTGTGAAGGTAGTTTCCGCTGTAAAGCCACAGGAAATGAGTGGCATCCAAATAAGGAATACAGACAAATCTATCCAGACTGGAGGATACAGCCTGACACTAGTATTGAGGCCACTGACTTCTGGAAGTACATCTTTGCTAAGTACAACAGCAAATTTGCTAAGAGATACAATTTAAAACCAGCAGACATACCTCGTGATTGGTATAACATCACTGCACAACAGGCAAATAAATGCTTGGATGATACATTCTTATTGAATTCACAATAATGACGATCACTGAAATCACTAACCAGGCCATTAAGACTTAATGAGACCCTGGCTTATGGGGATTCAAAGTATTAAACAGTATTTTTACTTTGTTATCCTGAATAACAATCAATGAAGAAATATGCCTTGGAATCAGACTATAGGGCTTTCAATATTTTGTTGTGCATCGCCGTCTTCTTATGCATTAGCCACAGTATTGGTTAACATTTTATTTTATTGGATTACATTACTATCAATCATTGTTTGGAGGAAACAAAATCAATTACCGTTTGAAACATGGTTAACAATTTGTCTCGAGTAGTCGATCATGGAGTAGCGGAGCAGATCACTACACTGTAACCTAGAAAATCTCTTACACTGTTGTGTCAATGTTATTTTTGAAATGTTTTATTATTTTATAATCGCCATTCAAATGTGAAAATCTCATAAGAATGAATAATAATGAAAAACATTACTGAATATAATTAAATATACTTAGAAAAATAAAGCTATTGATCTTCATTAATTGATTGCGTTTCATAATATAAAGTACTTATCCATATGCATGTACACACAGTTCACGATTTATAGAGTTGAAATAAAATGCACTCATATTAAAATTTGCAAACCATTTATGGTGAACAATTGTCTTTTCACCAAACACTGTAATCCTAAATGACCAAAAATTATTCACTTGAAGGATAGATCTATATTTTAAGCACAACCTAATACTTAAATTTTTTTAAATTTGATATTTATTTAACTCAGTAACACAAAGAGAGATGAAGAAAGTTCAAGTACTTTAAAACTTTTAGTGGAAGAATAAACTTTAAACAGGACAGTATATACATATATATTGTACAGTGTGAAATTGTGTTCCAAATCAGGTCTTTAAGAGAAGAAAATCACTTGTTTTCTGACAGGTAAATACATATATGTATCAGGAAAAATTACAAAAAAGCAGCTTAAGTTTAATTAGCTCTCTAAATGTATGAAGATTTTAAAATATTAAGGCAAATATATTTGAAGCCATTACATTAAAAGATATTTTCCTTTTTCTGTCTTGGCACAAAAGGTGTCATTCACATTGCAAGTTTAGTTCTGAAATTAAAACTAGCTTGAAAGCTACACAAAAATAAGCTTTCTAAATATCCTTCATTATTATTCATAGAAGTGCTTAAATTTTAAGATATAGGCGAACACTTGCGACAGTAATTTCATTAGTCTAATTTTGAGCTTAAGTCTCCATCATGTATAAAGATAAAATTCTTCATTCATACTTTTTCCATTACCACTTGAAATTTTGGTAATATGATTAAGAATGTTAAAATCCTCAATCCAAACCATATTTTATCAAAATAAAACAGAGAAATAAAATGTACTGTGTGTCACAATCAACATGACATTCATAAACACAAAAGCAAGAACAAAAAACTAATTTCCTTCAGAATTAACCAGTTTCAGCAATAACAATACTAAAGGAGCTTTTGGTTGACAAGTCTTTACATGAACTGTTTTATTAGGCCCTCACACCTGTCAAACCCATCAAAGACACCTGACATCACCTCCTGTTAAAAAGCCTAGCCGTCCAACAGCTTTTTCAGACTGTTGAATTCATATAAAATCGTATCCTTCATGTTTCAATATTTCATGTTTCTTTGTAATTTTTCCATGTTCAAGAAAACACAAATCAAGCATGTGCAAAATATATTCCCCCCTCTCATTCAGTCTTTAACAGTTGGTGGTCAGAAGTGGTGTTTCAGTGAGAATAGATGTGATGTTTTTTGAGTCAGAGTAACTGTCCTCTTCCTCAGAACTGAAGGTGCTTCCCAGAGTTGGGCGGCGTGATTGCTGAACCTTCCTCCTAACAAACAAATCGCACACACTTTAGACACCAGAGAGACCAGCATCTGCCATAGACCAGCATTGTAAGTGCAACCTCTGGTGGTGAGAATGTTAATATAAATAACCAGTAAAAATGGCCACTCAAGAAATTGGGGCATAAGTATATATTATATTAATGGTGGGATGTAACCTAAAACTAACAAAACCATTGACTGCTGACTATATTTTTAAGTAGTGTGGCAGTAGCACAGATGTTTTCAAGACAGTGTATACTTTTCCACTTTCAAGCTACTTTTTCCAGTGAGTAGCAGTAAATTGATCAAATAATATTATGACATCTAATTATATATGAATTGCCTTCATATAATTAACCAAGTAATCATATTCATTCATATCATTCATTCATTCATATTAATCATATTCAATCATTCAAATTAATCATAATTCATTCATTTAAATTCATCATTAATCATTCATTCAAATTAATCATAATTACATTCATTCATTCATTCATTCATTCATTCATTCATTCATTCATTCATTAATTCATTAATTCATTCATTCATTCATTCATTCATTCATTCATATATTAATCATTCATTTAAATTAATCATAATTATATTCATTCATTCATATTAATCATATTCATTCATTCAATCATATTAATAATATTCATTCATATCAATCATATCAATCATATTCCTTACCTCATTCATTCATTCGTTCAATCATATTAATGATAATCATTTATTCATTTTAATCATATTCATTCATTCAATCATATCAATCATATTCCTTACCTCATTCATTCATTCGTTCAATCATATTAATGTTAATCATTTATTCATTTTAATCATATTCATTCATTCATTCATATTAATCACATTCATTCATTCATTCATTCAGCATTTCAAAAACATACTCAATTGAGCCCTGTATTTTACATCCAAATATTATTGTGGTGCTTTGTCACTTTGTTTTAACAAAAATAGATAAATAATTTTATACATTTAAACTAAGAAATATTAAAAGTAATGATTAACTAATAAAATTACATTTTAAACTAATTAATACATTTTTTTTTCCACATAGTTTTTAAATACATTAATATTAATATATATATATATATATATATATATATATATATATATATATATATATAGCTATGGAAAAAATTAAGAGACCACTGCCAAATCAGCAGTTGCTCTGGATTTATTATTTATAAGATTTATTTACTGCTTTTTTTTTACGAAATTTACTGCTATGTTCAAGTTTATTTATCAGTTCAAGGCTATCATGCTTGTATTATTTTAGAAACCTATACATAAAAATACATACATACATATATATATATATATATATATATATATACACACACACACACACGTATGTATTTGTAAGTATATATGTATATTTGTGTATATGTATACATGTATGTGTATATATGCATATGCACGAATGCTTGACGGACACTCACTTGAGCTCGTTCTCCAGTGTGTTGATTTTGGCCTGCTGCGCCTCCTGTAGCTCCCGCTGCTCCTCAAGATCCCGCAGAACCTTCCGTCTGACGCCCTCCAGACGCTCCACCTCCTCCTCGCTCTCGTCCACCTGACGCTTCAGAGCCTTCACCCGCAGGGACAGCTAGAGACAAACACACAGCAGCTGTTTAGATGCACACACTCCTCCGAAGGTCTAGCTACATCTACACCTCATTTACAGAAAAGACAGTTAACATAATTAAAAAGAGCTTTTAATTTCAAAGTGCATACCCTAAGGTATGTGAAAGCTACATGAGTGTGTGCTTGCCTGGTCTCTCTGTTCAGCGTGTTGATTTCGCTCCTGGTCCAGGGTGGCGGTCACGTCCTTAAGTTTCCTGTCCAATCTCCTCTGAGCAGCTACAATGGTGTTTTTCTCTCTGAATGCACAAAAAGCAGTGCCTTTATTAATTCCTAGTTAGGTGTTGATTGATGACAGAAGTGTGTGTTTGTGCTTGTCTGGGATCTCGACTCTATGCAGTGCGTGTACCTCTCTTCACTGCGCAAACGGTCCTCCAGCTCCTGAACCTTGTGTTCTAGCATCGTGACCCCAGCAGAAGGACGAACCTGAGTGCCCATATCAGCTATACGAGACTTTAACTCCTTCATCTGAGAGACCAAGAGAGAAAATAAACAAATAGAGGATTTTTAACGCATAATAAAACTATGAAGGTAACAAAACATGTGTTAATCAAATTTACTTTTATGAACTAACATATAATTTTATGGTTTCTGGTCTGGCTAAAGTAATTCTAAATAGATTTAACAAACTAGAAAAAAAAATCTAGATTTAAAAAAAAAAAATCTTCAAATAAATCTAGAAAAACTAGATTAAAAAAATGAATCTGTAGTCCACGTGTACCTGTCTCTCCAGTGCACTCTTATCCATCTCAAGATCATGTCGGGCTGAGCGCTCTTGCATCAGTTCAGAACGGAGCTGATCCACCTAGAAAATAAGAAATAAACTAAATCTATATCTTTGCTTGCAAACACAACAAAACCCAAAAATGACCAATGAAAACCAGCGTTTAACTAATGTGCATCTATGTACCTGCTCTCGACTGCGAGTGATGCATTCGTTCAGTAACTCCGTTCCACTCTTCTCCTCGTCCAACTCGATCTCTAATATCTTCACTTTGTCCTAAAACAAAAACACGCACTTTTATAAACATCCCTGAACGTACATTTACGTACATCACTAAAACGACCCTATACGTTTTTTTTCAGTTTCTCCCACTCTTGATCACATGATTATTCGATGAAGCCTCTGAAACATTTTTAAGAATAGGAACTGAGTGCATGTCCACTCAAAAGTCCAGGTGCCAACCCTACACGTTACCTCTATCAGGCGGATCTCTCTGCTGCGGTCCGTCTGTGAGCTCCTCTCCTTCTCCAGCTCATCCTCCAGGTGTTTCAGACGACTGCTCAGTAGATCTTTATCCAGCTGAGCGCTGTCCCTCTCCTCCGAGCACGTCAGCAGATCTTTCTTTAGACGAGACACCTGAGAAACATACACAAAGTTCATCTGGTGTGATCTGGGTTCTGTACTGAGAAGTTGTGGATTCAAATCAGCCGGATCAAGGAAGCTTGGGGCTCAAAGGGTAATAACAATAGATGTTAATGGACTCTGTGCGCTGTCGAACTTTGACATTGTGTGTCTAGTGTTCAGGTGGTCTGTCTCACCTCCTCCTGGGTGGTCTTGAGGAGGGCCTGCGCTCTCTGTGACTCAATCAGCCTGTCTTTACTGACTCTCTGAGCGTCCTGCAGCTCTCGACGAGAACGATCCCTGAATTCATCCAGCTGAGACTGAAGAACCGTCACCGACTAACGTAACTCTCCCATCATACTCTCCATCTGATAGAAAGAAATGAAAAAAAAAATTAAATAAAAACTAAAAAAAAAACACTAAAAGTGAGAGAACATTTCTTTTCTTGCCAAGTTTATATATATATATATATATATATATATATATAAAAAAAATATATATATATATATATATATATATATATATACAGTATATATACATACATACACACATATATATATATATATATATATATATATATATATATATATATATATATATATATATATATATATATATATATATATATATATATATATATATATATATATATATATATATATATATATATTGGAAGCTTGTTTCCACCACAGAATGAAAAATAAAAAAGGGTAATTTTATGCACAACTGCACTACTTCCTGAACTTCAGCCAGCTCCTTGTTTCCTGTCTGCCATTATTGGTCAATTTAATTAATTCAGGTGTGCTTGACCTCAGTAGTCACGGCAACAATAATCAGACACGCCTGAATTAATCAATGTGCCCAATAATGCCAGACAGGAAACAAGAAGCTGGCTGAAGTTCAGGAAGTAGTGGAGCTGTGCATAGAGCCCATTGCGACTTTTAAACTCACAATTCTGACTTTATTTCTCAAAATTGCGAGTTTACATTGCGAGATAATAAAGTCAGAAAATTGCGTGATCTAAAGTCGCAGTTGCGTGTGTTATAAAGTCAGAAATGCGTGATATAAAGTCGAAATTGCATGTTGTAAAGTCAGAATTGTGATATATAAACTATTCTGAGAATTAGGCCTGATAACTCACAGATTGCGAGTTTATATCTCACAATTCTGAGAAAAGATGTAGCAGAATTGTGAGATGTAAACTCGCAATAGTGAGAAAAAAGAGAATTGTGAATAAAAAGTCACAATTCTGTCTTTTCTCACAATTGCGACCATTTCTCAGAATTGCGAGATAAAAAGTCAAAATTGCGTGATATAGTCACAATTGACGTGTTATAAAGTCAGAATTGCGTGATATAAAGTCAAAATTGCATGATATAGTCACAATTGCATGTTATAAAGTCAGAAATGCGAGATATAAATTTGCATTTGCGTGTTATAAAGTCAGAAATGCATAGTATAAAGTTGAAATTGCGTGTTGTAAAGTCTGAATTGTGATATATAAACTATTCTGAGGGGGAAAGTTAGTCTTTTTTTCCTCTTAGAATTGGCCTAATAACTTCACAATTGCGAGTTTATATCTCACAATTCTGATTAAAGATGTCAGAATTTTGAGATATAAACTTGCAATTATGTGATATAAAGTTAGAATTGCAAGATGTAAACTTACAATTGTGAGAAAAAAAAGTCAGAATTGTGAGATAAAAAGTTGCAATTCTGTCTTTTTCTCACAATTGTGACTTTTTATTCTCAGAATTGCGACTTTATGTCTCGCAATTGCGACTTTTGTTTCTCAGAATTGCGACTTTATATCTCGCAATTGCGTCTAATTAAAATGACGTCTAATGGACTGTCCATACACAGCCCAGATGTCTAAAGGCAAAATTTGGGCTGTTTGGAATCGTCTAAACCATAGTCCAAGAATAGACTAATCATCAATTGGATAAAGAAATGAAATGAGTGAAGAAATGACACCACTTTGTAATCTTCGGTTTACTTTGCTTACATGATGGAATATCATACATCCCGTAAGTTATTTTGGCAAAAACGACAAATTCTAGGCTATTTGGGCTAGATGTGGGTTACTCATAGCCGGACTATATCGGGTCTATAGCTAACCTAGGCGGTGAAATGACGTCTATTGCTTGCTGGGAAAATCAATTAAATTTTAAAATATATTAAAGTTTTACAAGCTATTTTAAATTGTAAAAAATACTTCATAATATTTTTGCTTTTACTGTATTTTTGATCAAAAAAATTCAGCCTTGGTGAGCATGTCTTTCAAAACACACATACTGTACCTCCTTATTAATCTTCTCCAGAGATCGGTCCAGCAGTCTCTTCTGCTCCTCTATGTCGATCTTGCCGCGTCTCAGAGCTTCCCTCTCTCTCTCCCTCTCCTCCAACCGCCTGTTGAGCTCGTCCTTCTCCTGACCCAGCCGAGACACTGTGCGACGGGACTCCTCCAGCTGGTTCCTCAGGCTCCGGTTCTCCTCCTCCAGAACATCTGAGGAGCTGCTGTCAGGAACACTGGACTGCAAGAGCGTCTGGTGACCAAGAGGAAAAGAAAGTTTAAAGAAAATCAATTTACTGTTTCTACATAGAATTACTAAACAAAAGCAGATGAGATAAATGGTTATACCAATATTTTTTAAAGAAAAATGCAAATAAATGTACATGAATATGATTTTTAAGCATTTTTAGCGAGCTTTTACCATGCGGGCTATTCTCTCTCTCAAGCGAGCATTGGCCTCTTGAAGTTCTAGGTTGCTTCCAGTATCCAGAGACTGCTCTGACATGAAGGGCTACAGGAAGAGGAAGTAAACAGATTAAGGGAACAAAAATTACATTTGCAAGAACTTTTCTGTTCTCAAGGAAAGCGAGAAACCGTATAAGTGACAAAATCCCAGTCAATCAGAACATATGTTCCTTTAAAGTGCCAAATTATGTTTTTTTTAACCAATCAGAGCAGAGAAAGCTTGCAGTAAGGAGCGGTTTAGAGAGAGACTGAATCTTCAAACAAACCGTTTTGAGACTCTTATTATGAGAAAACTAAAGTTTTTTTTTTTACTTTTTTTTAGATGCAAAAGCCTCTAAATGCCATTTGAAATTTTCTTCTAAAATGACAATTTTTATCAAGCTTGTATATTTAAGTTCAGTATTTCACCTAAATGACAATTAATAGGTAATCTTCATAAGTGAAATTACTGAACTTAAATATACAAGCTTGATAAAAATGATCATTTTAGAAGAAAATTTCAAATGGCACTTAGAGGCTTTTGCATCTGAACTCTTCATATGTATATGTATACAGATTGCAGGAGACCTCCAAAACAAAATTAGAAAACTTTAAAATAGCTTAAGAGGGACACTTTAAAATCCAGCTAGGTAAAGCAAGATTCTAGACCAACAAGCAGAGCTTCCCGAACACGATGCAAACAAAATAAACCCGGCTGGTTAAAGCAAAAACATTTATGCAAGAAATGTGATTTAATGCACCTTGTTAGAATTACCTGTTGTGTTTTCTCCAGTGCTTTTGCAAGCTCCTCTTTGTCTTTCTTCAATTGGTCTTTTAGTCTGTCAATCTCTGCCTTCAGCTCCTTCTCTTGCTTCTCATTGGCTCTGGTTAGCGATTTTAAGCTCTTCTTCCTTTTTTGCTGCCTCTGCTTTGTGTTTTTCCACTTGTGAATAAGCTTGCTTTAATTCATCTCGGTACCGCTGTAACTCCTGAAGATGCAAATTACTGTTATTCCAGACTCTAATCTATGCATCAAAAGACATGCCTACACAGTGCATGGACTGGTGTCACAATGACTCTTTTTGAACTGAAGAACAGAGAAAATAGATTGTGGCGCTTTCATGAATCTTACCTTCATTAAAGGGTTTGAATCGGTTTCATCAGTTTGCTTCTTAACTGAAAGCAGCTTCTCTTCTAGTTGCTTCTTCTCATGCTGAGCCTGCATCAGCCTGTCCAATGAGACAAACACAAATTAAAATACACTAACAAACAACGCTACAATCAGCAATGTTAGTGTAGATAGCCACTAAAATGATTCATCCTGTAGAAGAATCAACATTATATAGATTAATCTGTATTATTTCAGAATTCGAAATGATTCATGACATGAAAAAAGAAGACACAAGCGTCCACAAGAACTTTTGACATTAGTAGAATTCCAGTATAGAGGGATTAGATTTGACATAACAGCTCAGATTGTGAAATTGAAGGATTTTGATTAGTCTTTAATCATAGATGACTTTTATTAGACTTAAAGGGATAGTTCACTTTGAAATTCATTTTTGGTATGTTTTAGCTAACCTTTAAGGGCATCCAAGATGTAGGTGTCTTTGTTTAGCAGTAGTTTCAATTTTTATATTTTTAGGTCAAACCGTTCTTGTCTGTCAGTCATATAATGCAGGCCTATGGTCACCACCTCAAAGAGCATGCACAGAGAAGTCCAAATTAAACATGATTTAATGACTCATAAATGTAAGTACACATTTACGGCCTAAGACACGAAACAAGCGGTTTGTGTGAGAAAATGAACAGTATTTATATAGTTTTTACCTCTTGTAACTACCGCCACGTCCAAGTGATCTGAGGGCAAGGGCGCTTCGGTCTGCGCAGCGCCGAAAGCGCTGGAAGTGATCTCTCGCGCGGTTGCAAAAAACAATTAAATATGTTTATTTCCTGTATATCTAAATATTTTTAGATCTTCACAGTGAAGGGTAACACTTCAGAAATCTCTGTGTAATCAATGAGTGACGTACATGCAGAGAGATCACTTCTGGCGCTTGCACAGAACGAAGTGCCCACACCCTTGGATCACTTGGACCGAAATAAATACTGTTCGTTTTCTCACGCAAACCACTCGATTTCAGTGTCTTAGGCCATCAATGTGTACTTACATTTACGAGTCATTAAATCATGTTTAATCTGGACTTCTCTGTGCATGCTCTTTGAGGTGGTGACCATAGACCTCCATTATATGACTGACAGACAAGAACGGTTTAACCTAAAAATATCAAAATTGAAAATACTGCGGAAACAAAGACACCTACATCTTGGATGCCCTTGAGGTAAGCTAAAACATAACAAAAAATAACTTCAAAGTGAAATATTCCTTTAATAACCTGAAAATTTAAACCAGGTTAATAGATTCTAGTAGTTGTCAGTATAACTAGTACAGCCAGATTCGGATAAAAGATTACCGATTTAAACTAAAACACTTCATCAATCATAGTTAATTTGATTAGAAAATTCATTTCTGCCTGTGGTGTCAGCAGTTGTGCGTCTACAGGACTTTGTCTCACTTTTGAAATGCGCTGCACTGCCCTCGTCTGGCAAACCAAGAGTGAACACATACAACAGAAAGACAACAACGAACATTTAATGAGCAAATCTGACATGAACACAGAGCATGAAACTCATAAAACACACAAAAAATGAAGCCAAACTAAGACAACATTTAAAATGCCATAAATACTACGAAACCTGTGGGAAAAGATTCATTCATGTCATTACAAATGTCCTTTAAAACAGCTTTTTTTAATCCACTAATATTAAAAAATATAGGGTCAAATAACATATTTTTAAAGAAATTAAAACTTTTTGTTGCATTAAACTGATAAAAAGTTATAATGTTACAAAAGATTCATATTTCAAACAAAATGTTGTGCTTTCTAAAAAAATGTATCACTTTGTCCACAAACATATTTCTCAAGAATACACTGAACGTTAAAAAGGGGTGTTGGTCACAAGGTTGTTTGTATATGATTACAGATTAATCACTTGACTCCTTAGACAAATACAGACTTAAACCTTGGAGTGACACCTTAAGATCTTACAAGAAATTATAATACACAACCATGCAACCTTAATCATTTAAAACCTTATGGATATGTTATGTCCCCTTAAAATATGCACATAAAGGTTGCATGGTCAATGTGTTGTGGGTCATTATAGGTGGGCTTCACTGGATCCACATAAACTTGTCAGACCCATGAACATCACATCACCAAGTCCCTGTCGCTCATTTGTCAGGATTCACCAATGTTTTGGCATCACCATTATTAACATTCTTTAAATGTTGATGCTTGATGTGTCTTACTCTCGTTTGGCAGAGTTGCACTGCTCCTTCCATTGTTCGCTCTGCTCTTTGTATCCCTCCAGCTCCTCTTCCAGAGCCATGATGGAGGCGTTCACCTTCTGACGCTCCTCCTCGATTTCCATCTGAGACTGTGAATAAGGCAAGACCAAAAGTCAGGTGGTAACAGTGAAAACTTCAGTTCTATACTTTGCACCAATTCAGATTCACAAGACAACCAAATAGATCACAAACTCAAATGCATCCGGCCAAGTTCAACCACTAATCATGCAAGACAAGACAAGCATGTCAGTACCCTTGAGGCAGGGACTATAAATGTGAGAAACAGGCATTCATCACCCTGAAGGGATTTGTCTCAAAGTGTATGTTCACCTGTGAGACGGTCTCCATGCTGTGACGCAGGGCGTCCATGTCTTGACTGTACTCCTCTCTCAGAGACTCCATCTCTTTATCATGGGACTCCACCTCATCCTTCAGGGCCCCTTTCAGAGCGGTGAGCTCTCGCTCCCTCTGTCTCAGTGTGTCCTCCAGTTTCTGCCTCAGCATCAGTGACTCCGACAGCTCTGCCTGCACCGTCATCAAGTCCTGAAGAGAAGGAAACTGGAATTATTAAAAAAATTTAATTTGATATCAATCCCACATTCACAAAGCACATTGGTCCAAAGCAGCTTTACAAAGAATAATGTATCTTACAAAACCCCAGCAAGCAGTTTAAGTCAAAGGTTTGGACACACTTGATTGAATTAATGATTGTCATGATCTTAAAAACCTTTTGCTCTAATGTGGATGAATGGATGGCCACTACATTTTTCCCGTTACTGCATTTGTGTTATTTCATAGTTTTGATTACTTTATTTTCAATCATTAAGAATACCAGTAATCATAATAAAGAATGAGTAGGTGTCCAAAAGTTTGTCTAGTTCTGTATGTGTGTGTGGATCCTGTATATCTAATTGTGTAAAATTTAAAATTTGATTATCTGGAGTTTTCATTTATTTACACTTTAAACAATGAATAATAAATCAATTAATATATCTTGTTGTAATGTTGTTTTAACTTTGTATATATTAATACTTATTTAAAGGAGTAGTTCACTTTAAAAAAAAAACTTTTAATGTCATCCAAGATGTCCATGTCTTTCTTTTCTTCAGTCGAAATTAATTAATTAATTAATTAAACATTCCAGGATTTTCTCTATATAATGGACTTCAATGGGAACCAAACGGTTCAGAGGTCAAATGAGAGTTTCAGTGCAGCTTCAAAGGGCTTTAAACGACACCAGACGATGAATAAGGGTCTTATATAGCGAAACGATCGCTCATTTAAAATATAAATAAAGTTTAAGTTTTATAAGCACAAATGCTCGCCTTGCTCTGTTCTGTGATGAGCGTTCGTGACTCTCCTGTTTAAATTTGTTCATCAAAATGAACAAATCTTTTTTCGAGTCATGACTCGAAGGGTCCTATAAGACCCTTATTCATCGTCTGGTGTAGTTTAAAGCCCTCTGAAGCTGCACTGAAACTCTCATTTGGACCTTGAACCGTTTGGTTCCCATTGAAGTCCATTATATGGAGAAAAATCCTGGAATGTTTTCATCAAAAATCATAATTTTTTCGACTGAAGAAAGAAAGACATGGACATCTTGGATGACATGCGGGTGTGTAAATTATCAGCAAAAGTTGTTTTAAAGTTAACTACTCCTTTAAGGGTGATTAGACGCCACAATCATGCTTACTAGCTGCATTGTGTCGAGACTGAGGAGAGTTTTCCGACATTCGTCTGAGTTCCTCCTGGAGCTGAGCAAGCTGATCCTCCCTGTTGCCGTAAGCGAGACTCCACCAACTCCCGATCCATCCGTAGCTCCACCATTCTGAAGACACATCACACAAATCCAATCAAAAGTCTATACCTGACAGGGTTATACTTTCTGTTGGAAATTTGCTTCATGTTTTATCGTTAATAAGGCACACAGAGACTTACTGATCCTGGTTTTCCTGCAGTTCTCTCTTGGTCTTGTCCAGTATTTGCTGTAATTGCGCGTTCTTGTTGAATTCCTGCTCCAGTTCAGTCTTCATATTGCTGTCATTCACTAAGATCTGAGGGCCCTGTGGAAAACACAAATCCAAATATATAACAATTAATGGAGTGGCCTAGGTTCGTAACCAATATATCTATATTCACAGCAAGCTGTTCATTAACACAGAAACACTGATGCATTTACAATGGAAGTCTATGGATGAAAACATTACAGTAGGTTTAAAAACAGAATAAAATATTTTCAACAAAGCACTTATTTTTCTACACACAATGCGTTTTATGAGCTGTAAAGTTCATTCTTGAACCATTACGGTTTAAGCTAAGCTACAGTAATGTTAGCCTGTTTAGGCTAACAGGCTAACATTACTGACAAAATTTCTGTGACAAGATATTTTGCTATGTAAAAACTCTTTCCTGGTACCTTGTGTGAAATATATGAAAGTTACAGGGTTAACTGGCAGAACAGTGGTTATGACAGGAATTAAAAGATTTAATAATTTTCCAGAAACAAGATTAGTAAGTGATTGTATCACACAGTCACATGTTAGCATGTACACTTTAGGTCTGGTGGTTTCCAGCTAACTACAACTTATAATTGAAAGTTTTAAGTACTGTAAAACTAATTTCAACAGGATTTATCAAAGCAGAACACATTAGCTTTGTTCATACAAGTTGCAGCCCAAAAAATCTCGGGGCTATGCATTCATCTTTACACCAGCAATTTCCCCTCAGGAATCAATATATCCTGTCTTATCTAATGTATCAACACTTCACAAGTAATTCTTACTGCTAATCACCACATAGTAATAATGCTGTGGGAGATTCTGACTGAAACTTGATACAGATACGTTTTAAATTAATCATCGTACAAATGCAAATTGCTTATCTTAATGAGGAGGAAGCACACCGAAACAAAACAATTTGATCTGAAACGTCATTAAAACACGCACACACTGCCTGTAGCCAAGCTGTCAGCTCCTCAAATAACCCAGTCCTCTCAGGATATCCCATCTGACCATTCAACTGCTGTTGCTATCATTATAATGACCACACATGGTTACTACGAGGTCATTCGAACTGACCTCTAGTGTTGCAGGGTCTAAAGTTACTTCTTGAATAAAATAGAACACATTAAAACACAATTAAAGGGTGCGTCTCAATCAGCTCCTTAGCTTCTGAAGTCATGAATTAGTATGTAGTGTTCATAAATTCAGGCACTGGTAAGGAGAGTAAGCACCCTGGCTCACTACACACTGGGACACTCATGACTATTTCATAACAAAATCACTATTGGCATTTATGAACAACAGCAAAACTGATATCTTTCTGATGTTTTTCTATGTTATTTAAAGTACATTATGATAAATACTTTGCTTGTTAGGGTACATACATGTGCAACATTTCAGCTGTAAGTAAATTATAATTGTTAGTTAGATACAGATTATGTTCATTTACCTGTCTATCGATGTATGTTCATGCTGAAATATAATTAAATAATGGTTTGTATTTTAAAACATCTATCGCATGTCCTTATGTGTAGTGAGTTGGCTCATGTGATTTATGCTTTGCACTTCAGAACTTGCGTTAAAGGGATAGTTCACTATGAAATTAATTTTTGGTATGTTTTAGCTTACCTCAAGGGCATCCAAGATTGTAGGTGTCTTTATTTCCGCAGTTGTTTAAATTTTGATATTTTTAGGTCAAACCGTTCTTGGCTGTCAGTCATATAATGGAGGTCTATGGGGTCCACCTCAAAGAGCATGCACAGAGAAGTCAAAATTAAACATGATTCAATGACAGGTAAATGTAAGTACACATTGATGGCCTAAGACTTGAAACGAGCGGTTTGTGTGAGAAAACTGAACAGTATTTATATAGATTTTACCTCTTGTAACCACAGCCACGTCCAAGGATCTAAGGCGAGGGCGCTTTGTGGCTGTGGTTACAAGAGGTAAAAGCGATATAAATACTGTTCATTTTCTCACACAAACCGATTAGATCAATGTGTATTCACATTTACGAGTCATTAAATCATGTTTAATTTGGACTTCTCTGTGCATGTTCTTTGAGGTGGACCCCATAGACCTTCCATTATATGACTGATAGACACGAACGATTTGATCTAAAAATATCAAAATTGAAACTACTGGGAAAACAAAGACACCTACATCTTGGATACATTTGAGGTAAGCTAAATCATATCAAAAATTAATTTCAAAGTGAACTATCCCTTTAAGGGAATGTAGAGAGCATCAATGCTCCCTGGTTTTCACAGTGCATTGTGGGACTTTTTGGAGAGCAATTGTGTAAGATTTGGCCACTGAGACAGGCCCTAAAATGTCCGACACCCTGATCAAAGCCCTGAACTTAGGGAGGTGATTTAGAGACGTACCCAAAGTCATGTTGTTAGCAGTTAACTTCTAGCACAAGTGTAAATCAAAACAATTAGCCATGTAGATAATAATTTTAAAAAAATATCTTAAAGGCACAGTTCACACAAAAATGAAAATTAAGTATCATTTACTCCCCCTGGTGTTGTTATAAAAAAAAGATGTAGAAGTATCACAGCATAATCCCATGCGACAAGTGTCATACATTCAAAGTAGGTTTGGTAAAAAAAATAAAATAAAATAATAAAAAATTAATGTACTATTTAAAATTACAGACTTGTGCAGAAAACGCACACAAGTTGACAGAAATGATTTGAATATCTCTTGAACCGGAACTTAGTTTGTCTTCTTGTTTGCAATGAACACAACAGATAATTCACATCAGAGAAAGAAAGTTTATGGAATGTATTTTGTGTCACATGTTTGTGGGCCTTGTGTGTTTATTCTGGGCAAGTTGGAATAAACTGTGACGCTAATACTCTCATGAACGCACAACTGAGCACAGAAGACCAACGGTCAAGGCCAGGATTTTCATTAAATAAAACATTCAATTTTGGTTCTTTTTTCACCAAACCCTATTGTAGATAGAAAACTTGGAAAATATGACACCCATCACATAGGACCATTCTGAGACACTTCTGCAACTTTTTTTATTATCTTGATGCTGGTCACTGTTCACATCATTATATGGACAAAGGCGAGCAGAATTTGTTTTTTAATTCTCCATTTGTGGTCCGAAAAATAACGGCATTTGAACAACTTTAGGGTGAGTAAATGATGACTTAATTTTCATTTTTGAGCGAACTAACCCTTTAATCCCAGCATTTGCTATAACCTAACGGCATGACAAAATTTTAAAAGGATCAACTTCCATTCAAAAGCTTGGGTTCAGACACGATTTTTCAATGTTTTGGAGATTTATTTGATCAAAAAATACAAGAAAAAATGCAATTATAATATTCAAATTATTTAAAAAAACTAACCAATATGAGCCCATTGCCTGTTTCTTGAGGAAGTGGTTTCATAGAATCAGGATGTGAACCGGTTGTTCAAATGACAGAGGAGAAAGCGGCTTACAATAAAGGTGAAATTTATGAAAAATAAGGCTTTTTAAAAAGAAAAACCACGAATACATGTTATATTGCACAATATCCGTTCCACCAATAAGAACCTGCGTATAAGAAGCTGGATTCAGCCTCGATTTTAATTTTTTGAGTTTTCCATGGTTGTGTTGACATTTCTGTCTTGGGATTATAATCAGAGGAAGGTTAAGTTTAAAATAAAAATGTTTAATCAGATTAATAGATTTTTTCTCCTGGTCCTTATTTTAAATGGGTCATAAAAAAAATTCAATAATTATCGATATTGACCGATATGAAACACTGAATATCGTTGATAAAGTTTTCAGCCATATCGCCCAGCCCTATTGCACATCATAAACACAATCATGCAACAAAAAAAGCAGTAAACCACCCCTTTAAAAAGTAATTCATTTCTGTGATGGCAAAGCTGGATTTTCAGCATCATTACTCCAGTCTTTAGCGTCACATGATCCTTCAGAAATCATTCTGATTTGCTGCTCAAGAAATATGTCATAATTATTATGAATGTTGAAATTGCCTAAATGTGGAAACCGTGATATTTTTATTGTCATTTTAAGAAATTCTTTGATGAACAGGAAGTTCATATTGAAATAAAAATCTTTTGTAACATTATAAATGCCTTTACTGTCACTTTAAAGGCAATTATAATGTAAAAGTACTTTTTCTTAAAAAAAAAAAACACAACACCAGACACATCTTACTGACCCCAAACTTTTGAATGATACATAATCACAGTCAGACCACTAAACTCTCCAAGCATCTGACGAGGTTTACTCCACGCTAATAAGCTTAATTACTAACAGTCAAAACGTCTCCCGGCAATATTGCCTACAACAACAGAGTTTATCATGCATGGACGAGCACTCAGTGGGAAACAACAGCGCAAAAGGCCGTCCAACTAATGTGCCCATTAAAACCGTAACCCAAACAGACACGTTGAGGGCCCCCGGGTCGAGGGGAAACCCTCCCTCACAGGTATCCATTTCCAGTGTAACTTAATTATTGATGGATCACAAAGAGCGAGCTCTCGACCACGCAGCCCTAATCAGCTTTCCTCGATTGATGCGGACAGTTGCCAAGAGACCGTAGGAGGATATCTCAAACACACAGGAAGCTTATGCAAACACGTAGGCTGACAATATTAAAACAGAAACGCACATCCATGCATGCATGTGTATACAGGAAGACTAGATAGATGAACCTACAGAAGCTCTCAGTCTTCACGCAAAAATGAAAATAATTTACTAACTGGGGCAGTTAAGCACCACAAAAGTAACATTTAAGTGGTCATTAAATGTCATTGTGTGAGCAACAAACTTTAAGGAAAAGAATTTAAGTGGTTTTTCATTGATAAGCCATCTTAGTGTGCTATGAGAACCAGATCAGTCCGATTCATCAACAAATCACACAGACTGATTATGTGAACAGAATCTGTTCACAAATTGGACATCGCAACAATGAAAATAAAATTTTAGCCTGAAATGTCTATCATATGACTTCAGAAAACTTGAAATGTAGCACATATTTGTTATTTTAGAGCTTGACTCTTGATCATTCAATAATTAAATTTGACTAATTTATAATCAAAATTCTATTGGCCAGGTTTTTCCAGGTTCCACAAAACAAATGTCAAATGGGTTTGGAATGTCATAAGGATGAGTTAACGACTCCCCCTTTAAATGAAGTCTCTTTATTGGTTGATCTACTCTTTAAAACATATATTCAAAATGCTTACTGCCTATTTAAAACTCTATCTTTATGAATAAATGAGTGTGCTTGTGAAATACAGTTGTTCGTTGCTGTTATCTTCTCTCACAGTCTCAGAATATCTTTCTGTGTTATGTTGTCACTTTCAAAACGCACTCGGAATGCAAAACAGGATGCGATACGCAAACCATGGGCACACACACGCACACACACAGGCACACGCACACAGGCACATACACGCTTTCTCTGGATGTAGTTTCCTCATTCAACAAATGCTGCTGAGCACTATTCAGTGCTGGGAAATGCAAACTGATTTATTGAACATGAGCATGCTTACCTTCACCTCACAGAACCTTTCATGAATGAGATTCGTTTTGCGCTTGATGGCCGCCTCGCTCTCAATAGACCTAGTGTTAAATATGAAAGGAAATCAAATGAACCAGAGAAAAAAAGCTTGTGGCATGTTCAGAAAAAAAAATGCTACTGCAAAATGCTAAGATGGTGGGGTTGCTTTGAAGTTGCTAACGTTACCCAGCGAACAAATTTAGGTTCTGGGAACGTTTCGGAAACATCAGTTTTTGGTTCCCAGAACATTACTAGAAGTTTCCCTTAGCCTATGGTTAGGGGAACGTTTCCGGAACGTTCTCCTTACGTTATAAAAATGGAACCTAAAAACTACCTACATGGAACGTTCCTGCAGGGCTCGAACATTAAGGCTTGTCCGCTTGTCCGGGACAAGTGGATTTTTTGTAGGACAATTAGAAGAGAAATTAGTTGTCCGACCGGACAAGTTAAATTTCAAACAAAATAAAATGCCATGTTACTTCACGTTATGTGCCACTCGTTACGCCTAATTTACAGACTTAATTTGACCGATTTGAAACGAACACATTTTTCGCGCTGCCTGTGAATGGAATGTCCTGAATGTGACTCACAGAAAGACGCGCGCCAGTATAATGCGCATGCACAGACCGCACGCCAGAAGTTCTCTTCCGCGCTTGAACGAACGTCATCAACACACACAAATAAGCCAAAAATGTCATTTGTCGAGTATCTTCATAACATAAGAGCAGTCTTATGATGGACATAAAGAGTTGTGACTCGTGAGAGAATGAGGCGCGTGAGATCCGCGTCTCCGTCCACAGCGCCTACTCTTAAAGGGCCAGCTACCAATAAAGCGTTCTGTCAGTGAAGTTAATGAAAGAACAAAGAGAACAGAGAAAATTACGCACTGCTCTTGACTAAAGAACTTGTGTAGCTTTAATAAGGAGTAGTCTATATAATTTATAATTTATGCAGCACAGACTGTTTGATAACTTTATTCAATTTCTGTATATGTCCTACCTGTTAGACAGTTCAAACATCAATGGCTTATTGATCATTATAGGTGTTATCAATCATTTAGTTGTTATTGCTAATTTCAGAATTATCACTAATCTGTATGTGCATTTGGTTTAGAACCAAACAAGTTGACTCATGAAACCATTTGTTTATTATATCGCAATCGCATATCACAACCGCAATATTGACCTCAATAATCGCAATATTTCCCCAAATCGTGCAGCCCTAGATAAAATTATTAAATCTTTACCCGGACAAGTGACTTTTGTGCATGGACAAGTGAAACATAAATTTACTTGTCATAAATTTACTTGTAAATTTAAGTGCCTCAAAAAGTTAATGTCAAGCCCTGGTTCCTGTAACGTTCTTGTTTGGTTCCCAAAGAAATAACCTCATGGGACCATTCAGGAACATTAGGGGAACGTTCTCTGTTTGCTGGGTAGGGGGTTTTAAGTGGTTTTGAGCATGTTAGTACTTTGCTTGGATGTTAGGAGCTTGCTAACGTTTTCAGAGTGTTTTTTAGCATGTTGCTATTTGTTCAAATCCTTAATCTCCAAGTATGAGCAATACAGAATATAAACTTACTAAATATTATTCGATTCTCTCGAGCCACTCGTGTAGTATTACAGCTGTTAACAGTAATGTGGTTATTTGAAACCAAAACTTTAATAAAAGCATGAAGTCTGTCTTTATGCATAAACTAAACTAACTTTATATACTGCAAAGTACATAGGTAAGTGTGAGGCTTGGTAAAATAAAAGTATTATTATACCCCTCTTTGAGTATGTTGTAAATGGCTTGTTTAGTCTGGGCATCCTCTCCATTTCCATTCTCTGTACTGGTGGTCTGGCTCTTTATGAGGTCAGGTGTTACCTGAAAAAAAGTCAAAGGAGCATTATTTTTCAGAAACCACACATAAAATGTTTCTACTACCTAACGGATGTCACTGAAATAGATATTTAGAGAAATGAACCAATCCAAAAAGGTGTTGGCCAATCAAAAACTTTGAAGGCGGTTCTCCAAACGTCAGGTGTAATTTTGGGTGCGAAGATTACGTCCTCTGACAAATTCCGCCCTCCAAAGGCATGTTAGCCAACTCGATGCCAGCAAATGATAATTTCTGATTGGCTAAACTTTCAGAACATTTTGGCCATGCTATTCCAAAATTTAAAGTCACAATGAAATGGAAGTAGCAATAGATATTTTCTTCCATATTGTGACATACATCCAAGTTTAACAGGCCGGGATTGGTTCCACTCCCTCAAAAGTGGAGGCTGATAAACACAAGCTTCAAGGGCTTGAAGTAAATGTCACCAAAGAAAACTCATTTGCACCAGAAAATTCAGTAATGACCTTTTGATGAAAAATAATGATGTCAAAAGGATATAATACAAACAAGATCTTGAGGACTCACTGGTTTCTTTGGAATAGCAGGTGGTGCCTCCTTGGGCACAAACAGCTTTGGTGATTGGCTAAAAGTGAGAGGTTTGGAATTGGGTATAGCAGCCACTTTAGCCACAGATGTGGAGTCTTGTCCTGAAACTGCTGGTTGATGGTTTTGCGAGCTGAGTTTGGGCACAGCAGCTGGGGTAATAGAAGCATAGGGGTTTATTGTTGGGAGAAGTTGGTGGAGCTTCATCAGCAGGTTTGTCGAGGGCATCCACACTGTGAGACCGAAGTCTGTTATCAAGACGAGGCTGAGTTCGGGATTCTGAGATGGGAGCATCGCCGAAACCACCACCACCAAACCGGCTAATGAGTTTATTAATGGGAGCCAGTGACTTGGTATCAATAGCTGGGGCCTTGTCCTCATCCAATGGGGCTGGAGAGAGTAGGGAATGATCCATTTAGCCCCGTTCCATTCAGACTACTCCCAGTCCCATTCTGCTTGACCTTCCTAAGCCCTGCTTCATTAAAGCCATCATTGTCATTTTTGTCCACCTTAGGAGCAAGAGCAGAAGGGGTAAGGCGTCCTGTAGTCCTCGCCTCAGCTTCTCCTCGAATTCCTGCCTGTCCATCACCAGGTGGCCTCCTTAAAGGGCTACCAAATTCCTCATCAGGAGAGCTAGGTTGTTCAGCAGGAGTATAGGAACCCTGGGAGTTCGAGCCCCTTCCCTTTGTCCCAGAAACAGTGTGCTGTACGGAGAAGTCTGAGAGACAACTGGGGCTGAGCTCTGGATTTGGTGGTTCGAGTCTTCAGCTGTACCCGTAAGAGTCCCCTTTCTCCGTCCTTTGAGTACCACGACGGCTGTCCTCGAAATGCCTTGCACCCGCACAGCTACTCCATACTGAGACGGCGAAGAGTCCCGTTGGTGACGCCAACTCCACCAGCCATTCGAACTCCTGTCTGGCGAACCCTCTGCCCAGCCATCGTCCAAATCTTTGATGAACCGGATCTGTACGCCGGCAGTCCAGAGGGGGCTTCCTGTCTGCTGAGAGGGAACTCATTGTGACCTGCTGATGGTACCAGAGACAAAGAATTTAGTAAGACACTGTGCCAGTCCATTCAGAGACCAGACTGTTTTAGGACTAGACTGGATATTTGATGAGCCCAAAGTGGGGACAGATACACAAAGGCGGCATGACAGCAATGGACCAATTCAGGGCAGACTTCATATTTAATACATTGACAGATGTACAGTCTGATCAAAAGAAAAACAACATAAAATATCCAGAATGTTTTGTCCAATAAAAATTCTTAGCAAAGGTTTAACGTTAAATAAAAAAAAAAAAAATATATATATATATATATATATATATATATATATGTGTGTGTGTGTGTGTGTGTGTGTGTGTGTGTGTGTAACCAGATGCAGACTCTTTAAAAAAGATACAGACAAAAAAAAATATATATATATATATATTTTTTTTTTTTTTAAATCTGCATTGGTTACAAAGCAGAACCCTAACCAGACTTTTGATTCATGTAAACTTAGACATGGCATCTATTTGGTCATGGACAGTGGATAAGACACATGCCTTTGGTGTGAGAGACCCAGGTTCGAATCCACTGTGAGACACCAATGTGTCCCTGAGCAAGACACTTAACCCCTAGTTGCTCCAGAGGGGTGCGACCGATTAATTTGACTAATTTCCCAAGAGACCCTTTAAAAATCCTCTCTCCACTGCTTGATATCTTGTGTCACACCTTGATAAATAGAAATAGTTTTGTACGCGACACAGCTATCAGGTATCGGCACAGGTATTGAGAGTCTTCTCACATTTGTAAAGAGAAAGATATTGTTTGTGTGTGACAAACAGGTGTGTCTGCAGATAGGAGCAGGTTCTAGCACATTCCACTTGGCTTCCAGTCTTCCCGTTTTCCAAGAACACAGTTTGAGTATACGAGTAGTAACATTAGTTCAAAAATAGCTTATCACTGTGAAAGCAACATTCCTTAAATCATATCAAAGCGGTAAGCCATTGGCTCGTTGAAGTGAAGGATCAAAAATGCAGAGCCTAATCTGCTGAGTAACTGGTGTTTATAGAGACACGCATATATGCTCTATTGTACAAAACATGTGATGCGGAAAACATCCACAGCTATGCAGGGCATCAGTCTAAAGCCCTCATTACAACACATCAGAGAGTGTGTTGCTTGAAGTCTCGAAACCATGTCAATCTGCAGAGTCCATGCAAATCAAGAATTCTAGTGTCTTATAGTAGTATCCTGTGTTAAACGCCAAGATACTATCCACCAACATAACACTGATGGCAAAAACTCGAGATCTAAATAAACAGTCCATAATCTCTGGTCTATCAATGAATAACTTATTGAAATTGGGGGATTTGGTTACATTATAACTGTCAGCGGCACTGTTGAGGCATTAGGTCTGATTAGCTACTCAAAGTAAGCCATTGTCTTCCTCACATAGGTGGGATTCCAAGCATTCCTGCAAAATGGAACCACCGTGTGATTTCTCATTGGTTAAAGGAGATTAACTCCATTATTAACCAAAATATGACAAAAATACACACAAAGTAGCCACATGAAAACTGTTCACATTCTGCGTGTTTTCGCAGGTTTGGCTATTTGGACATGATTCTCACTGTCCGCAAGGCACTGGGTTCAACCTTTTGTCTTTGAAGGAATGTTACTAGACTAGATAATTGTTTCTCTGTGCAATTTTCCAATGAAGTAGTAAAGTTAAGTCAAAGTTGTATTGCACAAATGACTTAAAGCATGTGATGATTGATTTCTTTGCAATTTACCAATTAACGCTTGTGGTGGTACCAGCCTAAATGAACGCAACATAGGCTAGTTCTACCAAAATGTAGGAAAAAATTTAATTGGCATATCACATAATTTCTAATCATTACTCTAAAATGAAGTCTTTGATTTAGCATTTTAATTATCTTTTACTGATACTCCAATTTACTGTACATAAACACCGTTCAATTTTAAATTCAACCACTCTATTAATATTTTGTCACACGTATCACTCATATTTTGTATATTTAAAGTTTAAATGAAATATAAGCAGTATAAGTCAGTAAATATAAGTCTTTTCTTCCATATTGTGATGTATATCTGAAAGTATACTGATACTGTACTGATAATTTTTGGTTTTCCTTTGATTCTTTGAATCAGTGAATAACCTGGAGCATAACAAAACTCAAACCACACTCAAATTTTAGTTCTGTATGTGTGACTATACACATAAAAAGCATAATTATTAATTATGTAAATGTGTACAGTACACACACATTGGGTTTCCATAGACATAATGATTTGTATACTTTACAAATTGTAGCCTAGGCCTATATTTTATCCCCAAACCCTAAACACATACCCCACAGACAACTTACTTAAAAATACAAATAAAGGATAATTTTGTATGATTTAGAAGCTTTCTTCACGGGGACCCAAAATATCCCCATAAGATAAAATATTTCTGGTATTCTTATCCCTGTGGGGAGATTTTGTCCTCAAAACATTGTAAATACCTGAACCACACATACAGAGTATGCACTATGTTACAGATAAATTATCATTACAACAGATCTCTTAGGTTTGTAATAACAGATACACTAACACTGACTCACCTCAACTGCATGTTTATTAATTTTTTTGGTTGATAGCTTCTTGCAACAAAAACCTAAAACAGATTTGTTTGGGATGTATCGGTTTCCACTTTCTTTGAAAGAATTAATACCTAAAGGTAATTATGTTTGAAACTAGCTGGCTTTAATCCAATAATTGTTATCTTGGTTGACACTAGGGAAAATACTTTGTCAATTATGAAAACACTGCCTTGAACCCTAAATATATATATATATATATATATATATATATATATATATATATATATATATACACACACACAAACACACACACATTTTGGGCCCCCTAAAAATAGACTCTTAACCAAGTAGCATCTGTGATCTCGTTTAATTTATGTTTTCCTTTTATAATTTAAGTGTATGTGTGTCTACCTTCTAATGGCCAACTACTTTTTGGGATCATAGAACAAAGCTATGTTGTGTATAATAAAACACAACTTGTTATTATGACAGTATGGAAGGAATGAAAGGGCATATTTATTAAGGAAAACAGTACTCTCACAGAAAACAAGAGAAGCTCCATTTAGGATTATGGTTTTCTTATCACCTTAAACAGCCAATCCCAATTATTTAAGCTTATAGGTTATAGCCTATGTTTTGAGCTCTGTCATAACTGGATATATCCAAGCACTGATGTAATATGATAGCTTTGGTCTAGTTTTTGTTGACAAAATAATGCAGCTTGATGACTTGATACAAGCTAATAAAAAAGAACAAAACAATATTCATTAGAGAAACCAATGTTTTAAACAATAGGCATAAGCAAAATACTATACATATTTGGACAATTTATATACATATAAGGACAAAGGCTCATATGTTTTGCACTTATTCAATGCAATTAATTTATTGTAATTTTATTATAAATATTTAATTTGCTAGTTCATTGTACTATAAAGTACAGGATAGAATTTGGGTTTGAGTTATTGTTCCATTTACAAGTACCATTATGCAGTGTAGGAAATAACCAAGAGCTAAATATTAAATTACACTGAGACGGGCACTTTTTGTCCCTAAGTGTCTCTATTTACGGATACTCACGAACTTTAGAGAGGAGGAAGCACAAGCAAAATCCAGGATGATATATATATTTTTTTTTGTAGTCCTGTAAATTGCGTCACACCCACCCAGCAAGTCAGGCAGTATCGGTGGGATCGAAACCCGCTGTTATTTAAATATACGGTTACATTAATATTACAATGAAGAATTTATGGTTACAGTTTGGATATATTGATTAGATGTGCTGTCCTCTGGCTTTGTTAAAGAGACAGAAACAAAAGTGCAATGGACAGATTTAATAGGCTATTTGAGACCCCTTTCATATGGGATGCGCAACGCTGTCTACAAACAATTTACAAAAATGATGCTGATAGGCTAACGTTAGATCAAAGTCATAATTACTTTATTATGTAGTCAACGTAAACCAGCGCATCTTCACTGTATTAATACAGCCTGCAGCCATCCGACACAAAGCAACAGGTGTTTATCTGCTTCGCTCAGCAGAACTTGAGTGAAAATTTGAAGCCATGTGATTATGGATTATAACAACTCAAAGGCTGGACATAAACCCGCAGCCATGAACAAAAACACTAACCAGACAGCCAAAGGCAAATGTACACAGCTAAGTAAACAAAGACATTCCTTCTACTTACCTGTTTTCTGAAACCTTCAACAATGACCTTCAGAAGGCACAAAATAATAAAAAAAGCCCTTTTTAGATTTAGTCGCTATTAAAAACTCTAGTCCAGAACAAGGATGAATAGTCCATGCAAAACTGTCAGTGCGTTTTTTTCCGAAACAACCTGTTGCCTTTGCGTCATCGTTCCGCCCCTCTTGATCGCTCATTGGCTGGAGAGCTGTCCCAAGGCCGATCGATGGGAACATGTTATTGGCCAATATCCAACGTCAATCTAATACAAATAATTCGGAACCCGCCCATTAACCGATTTAAATAACCCAAATCCACTGTTTATTGCCATTAAAACCGCATTTTGATTGTGTTACCCTAAAACAAAATAGTCTAAAATTATAAACACAATACATTTTTTAAAATGCGAAAAGAAAAATAGCCTAAACTAAGTTGATAACATTATCTAAGGTGATAACAAACAATGATTAAAGTCAGATTATCTAAAAATATTAAAACATGCAATGTTCAGTTTGTTATGAAGATTTATTTGCTAATACATCAGTTTGTTTGAGTATATTCAAAATGGAAATTGTGAATATTTTACTTTTTTAAGTTGATTTGTATCGGATAGGTTGGGCCTCATGTCAGAAAAAAAACACTTCTGTGTAAATCATTTGCCAAATAATGGATCTGGGAATGTTTATACATTTGTTCTGCTTGTGTTTTATGAGTTAGGCCATGCAAAACTTGCTGTAGCATTACTATCAAGTTGTTTGTCCTAAAACCAGGATAAATATTTGCATTTTCAAGTCATAGCCTACGTTTCCTCTTCCTTTTTTTATATTTTTTAGTTTTTATATTATTTTTTGAATAAAATAAAGTCTGTGGTAAATATAACTTGAAAAGACTTGGTAATAATTAGTTGCTATAACGTCTCTAAAAAGCTACAACTACCACAAGAATTCAAGTTAATGTGGTTTTCAAACTGTAGCAGTCCTTGCATAGCAACTTCTTAGTAACAAGCCTTTAAAAAAAAAAAAAACACAGCAGCTTCAAAATACAAGACTAATGTTTAGATTAAACAAAATATCTCTTGAAATAATGTGAACCAGAGACTTTACTCGCATATAAAAACTGCAATTCTAAATACATTTTAGAGGGAACCCATGGTGAATTAGTCATCCAAGTTGACCTACAAATTGATTATTTTATTATATTTATTTAAAACAAATAAAATCACTATATAATATTTTATTACATTTATGTATTTTTCTACTTTATAGAATCTCATTGTGGTTCCCTTCAGGAAGAAAAGCTGAAAAATAACACGTTTAAAGAAAACGGATATCCTTAACTTCTTGACTTAGTTTAGAGGGTTTCTTTTCAACCCAAATTTAATAGAATAAAAGTCACAAAAAAGACTTGTAAAAAACAATTCAGTTTACTTCTTTCAGTACAGAGCCAGAGCCCAGAACACCCCTAATATTACTGCACATCGCTGGCGAATGGAGGGCACCAGAGCAAGCACATTGAACAGCATACACAAAGGTACATGAAGAGTAACAAATAAGAAAAAGGCAACTTGGACAGAAATGTAGAAATAAAACAAAAGAAATTCTCTGCGACAACATTTGATTTCGTTCTGTTATTTGGTCTACTTCATAGCCCAGGACGTGGCCTAATCGGTAACAGTAAAAGTAACGATTAAAACAGTTCTGACGAAGTACTGCATTGGTTTACATGCAATCCAAAGACTACACTGACATGGTTATAGATTACCGCTATCGGCTATGCCACCAACCACCATTGTCCACGTTTGTGTCAAGAACATTGAGTAGCTGACCATGAAGAGAAACAATCTAGTTTCATTGACAAAGAATCGCAGGACCCCAGTTTCTGTTCGAATCGCCCATGTATTCAACTACGGACACAGTGGAATGTTGATTATTTACATGTCTTATGTCTTTCAGGACGCTGCCGGTTTCCTTTGGATATACTGAAATGGAAATCACTGAGAGGAGAGGTTGTGTGGTGACTGTACGCTCTTGCCTTAATCAAAGCATTCTTAGCCAGACATGTCAAATTTTTGAGGTAGCAAGTTGGCATCAGTGCTTAGCAGATCAAGAAGTTGGATTTTGGAAAGAAAGAGAAAAAGATTGGACAGCTCTTTGGAGGCTGATCATGTGTATAATCACACAAGACTAAAAGTTAAATTTGCTTTTCACTGTGGCCAGAATCAAGCTGCTTCTCCCAATTTGTCACCCAGTTGAAATGAAGACAACAAGTGAGACATCAATCACAAACAGCTGAATTTTGAAAAGGTGTCATGATATTCTATGTACAAACATTTCCAACATCTGGTACAATGTGTTTCATTCAAAGACATGGGCCCTGAAAGTGCTTATGAGGGCTGTGAAGAAACAAATGCAGAGTCTGCTCTCCTCTGGTTCTCAGGTTTATTCTTCAATTCCATTTCACTTCCTCGCCGTGAAACACAAGACATGAAGCACCAAGAAATATATCGAACATTCCTCTCCCCCTTCATACGCTCTTCGCTTAGCCATCATTTGCAGCAACCAGCTGTCCCAGTCCCTGGCGCACATAAACTGCTTGAATCTCCTTTGTCTTGAGGCAAAAGTCACAGGCCCACACCGCAGCGCTCTCCCTAGTTAGCAGCCCATATGCTGGCTCAGTTAGGCCCGTGCAGTCTCTATGGAACCATCGTCTGACAAGAGGCCTCACACAAGATTGCCTCTTGGTCGTCATGTACTTCTGACAAGCAAAGGCCACAAGGGAACACCATGCCTCCACCTAGTTTTGGGACTCGGAGCCTGGGCCAGAAGATGGTGGAGCGGGTCCACTGGGAAGTGGGGACTGGGTGTTGGGTGTAGAGTTGGAGTTGGATGGAGGATTGGGGTTGCTACCTGGGGTGTTCCCACCACTGCTGTTGTTAAGGTTGTTCTGGTTGGAGTTGGGTGGCTGGTTTGGCATTGGACCTCCTGAAGCGTTGTTCTGATTGTAGGATGCTGACCCTGGTGCGGAGTTTGGTGGCGTTGGTTGTTGCTGGTTGGATGGAGTGTTGGAGCCGGGACCGCCAGTGGAGTTGGGTGGAGGATGCTGATTGGTTGGCGCTGTTGAGGCTGAGGACCGTTAAGTGGGCCTGTGGGGGACGAGTTGGGATTGGGGGGTTGAGGCGCCGACTGGGGTTGTCCTGGAGTGTTGGGATTGGGTTGTGCAACATCTGGATGACCCGGGAAACCTCCTCCAGGCTGTGGGGGTCCAGGGGCTGGGGAAGGACCAGGGGTAGCATTGTTGGACGGAGGACCGGAGGGGTTAAGGTTAGGTGGTTGCTGTTGAGAGGGAACAGGTGGACCACCACCTGGACCACCAAAGTTCTTTCCCTCATCACCAACAGGAGGACTTGATCCAGGGTACGGGCCATCTTGTGGAGGCGGGAACTGTCCTTGCTGAGGCATCCCAGGGTGTCCACCCACCACTATTAACCCCACCACCTCCACCACCCATTCCCATCATGTTCATTCCACCTCCCATACCCCCCATAGGGTTCATAGGGCCGTGTGGAGGTCCCGCGAGGGCCAGGGCCACCAGGTAAGGGTGGGCTATTGAAGGGATGGCCACCTTGTCCATGTGGAGGCTGTTGCTGAGGCATCCCAAACCTTGGATGAGGTGGACCTCCTCCACCTCCTGGACCACCACCCATTCCTCCAGGTGACAGCATTGGGTTGAAGCCCTGTCCAGGGTGCATGGGAGGGCTGAAATTGGGTGGCATATTAAACTGGGATGGGCCTCCTGGAGGAAATCCCCCTCCACCACCTCCTCCTCCTCCACCCCCTCCAAAGCCTGTCATGCCACCAAATCCAAGAGGGTGATGTGGTCCAGCATTTGGTGTTGGTGGACCAAAAGGGGGTCGTCGACCAGGCTGTCCACCTCCAGGTCCTCCGGGGCCACCCATGAATCCCATACCTCCTCCCATTCGACCGGGAACGGGCCCACCATAGCCACCTCCACCAGCCCCTGGGCTGGGCAGAAAGGCGGCACCACCCGGACCACCCCCTCCTCCAGATCTCGAGTGGCGGACCAAAGTCATCATCGAAAGGGTTAGAGGCCACCAGGTGATCAACCATTGGAGTAGGAGGGGGAGCAAACTCAGAGAGGTGGGAAAACGCCGCCCCCTAACAGGAAATACAAAGGGTGAAAATGAGTTGTTGATATTGACTTACTTAATGTCTTATATTGTATATGATAAATATATTGTTAATATTTTGCATGCACTAATAGTCATTAAATTCGTTTCTTGCTAATATTTGGCTTGAGAAAGTCAGTCCACTAAAAGACTAACACAGCAAATGTTGCAACAAAATGAGGCTACAAATAAAATAAAATGCATTCAAACACTAACCTGAGCATTGGACTTCCTCTTCTTTTTCTCTGGGCTCTTCATCTGGGAACCTGTGGAGGCAGAAATAGAAAAAGGGAACGATAAACAAAAATGGGGGGAGCAAGTAGCTTTTAGACCAAAATCAATGTTCTGAGCTCCATCTAAAACCTTAAACTAATTTGTCAGGTGGTATTAAGAAGGAGGGACATTCTATATTTAAAGTCAGAGTGTCACACTGCTAACATTAACTGAACCTTAGTGTAGATAGCTTTTGTCTAAAGTATATTTTTGTGCAAAAACTAGAGATAACTTCAGTACCTCCAAAAACACACTTCTTGAGAATCAATCACATCCAATCATAATAAAATCAATCATTAATGTGTATCCCATGATATTGAACTTTATGACAAGAAACTAATGATCAGAGATAGACTGACAATTGGTTTAACTGATATTTTTATGTAGACTACTCCATTAATATAAAGACCAAAACCTAACTACAGTATTCACAGGTAAAGTGACTTAATGTTTTTTTTAATGATTATTGAATAACACATACATACATTCTGAAGTGAAAATGTAGATTAACAATTAAAAGGACCAACATAAATATGGTATAAAAAAAATTTGATATGGTCAAGTTCATAACAACATTAGCCTATATAAAAATAAGACAAAGTTTCAGAAAGCAGAAATAAAACAGAATTTAAAACAAATGTTTCTGCATGGTCAGTTAACAGAGACTTCTATCAACCTGTCATAAAAAGGCAATATCCCTATTGAAGACAACACTTTAAAGCTGATGAACATTTATACAACCCAAACCCTGACCCCGGTAAGAGGCTTGCTTTAGTGCAAATACGCAGGGAAAAAAGAGTTGAATGCAATGCGTGTAAAAAAAACTCAAACGAACACGCGTAGATAGACAAGTGATGCGAGGTTGACATAAAGCTACCCAAAGACAGATCCCCACGAAAACAAGGCCACCGAACATTCAGGCATGTGCGGACAGGGAAAAGGGAGATTTGCAGCCACAGCTGTGTGGATTCCCGCTCGGACACAGAGATGCGCTGATTGACAGTTTCCGACCTTTGCCTCGTTTTCCTTGACTCTGTCCCGCCTGCTGTCCCGCCATTAAAATGACTGTTGGTGCGGTGCCATGACACCGTTCATTTACAGAAATTAGTTTATTTGACGAAAAGCTCCTCGGGTCCAACGAGTATCACCCCGCAGCCCCAGGAATTGCGCGTGAATTGCTTAATTTTAAGTGTACCGACGGGCCAATGAGGTCAGGCACCTACTCAGCAACATGTCTGAAAGATGCGTTCATGTTTTGAGTCGGATTTGTCATCTCTGAACGTTTACATGTGTGCACCCCAAATGAACAATGCTATCTGGTGGAGCATCGCATATATGTCTGAAAATGTTCATACAAAACAACAGTCGTGAAGAGAAGTGATTGGGATGGACTGAATGTGAATACACATCTGCCTGCCTGCAATGTGATCACATACAGATGTGTTTCTACCTGGATGGCTGTCTAAATGACATTTAGATACAAGCATACCAAGCTCTTCTCCCCATTTTAAAGCGCGTTAGACTCGAACGTGCGATGCGACTGTAAATGACGCATCAAGGGTTTGAATTTAATTCAAACGTGATTTGAATTCGCGTTCTAGCTATCGTTAGCCGTTTAGCCATCAGCAAGCAAGGTAAGGCGTTAAACGTTGCTCACACAGCTCATTCATATACACCTGACTGTTGCATCAAGACATGGATGTCAACCCGCATATGACAAACAATCAATGTCAAATAGACTTACGATTTAATATTTATCCCCAAACGCGAAATTGGCCATGTTAATTACGGCCTACTCGTTGCCGGACAAAGAGGGACAGCCGGAGTCGATTCGCGCAGGGCATGTGTGGAAAATAGGGGAGGACGGGCTAAAACGAGTTAGCGATTTTCACTAAATTTGTACGTTTACAGTGATGAAAGCAGGCTTATTCCGTATGTAACGTAATACTGGCGACACTGTCTTGAGGTAAACATGATAAATGGCTGATAATGTTTCTGAAACTGCTCAAGATATGTATCATCGCCCCCCGTGTAATAAACATTTTGGACTGTGCGGGACCAGACCACCTTTACTTTTGAGGCAGGGGGGATTCTTTGGTGTACATTTTGCGTTGAGTTCACTGCTGTTAGTGGTGTTGTAAAATAGTGAAATTAGAAATTATTTATGGGCTTATGCATACAATTTTGGAGGAAGTGTGCTCTGGCAGTTTTATTAAAAAGAAAATGTTAACTTCTCCGATTCAATTATTGGCGCGTCTGAATGCTTGTGTAGTTCAGCTGCATGAGTGGAGTTGTAGTTTTAAGACAGGATTCGGTTGCCCTTACCGTAATTGTTTAAATTGTATTATTTATTATTTATTGTTTATTGAGGACAAGGTGGAGAAGAGAAGAAATGCATCTTAGAAGTTCTGTTCAGCAACAGCTGCTAATCCAAATCACACCAGCACACTACAGCTAACGTTACCATCCACCCTGACAGACAGAATGCTTCCCCTGCTTTTGGATCTCAGGAGACCTAATAAACAAGTATAGCACTCGACTCTCCTGCCCTCTTGTTGTCGATATAACACTGTACACCTTCAACCAAAACCCCTGAACTTTGTAATCTTCACCCAAAGATGAGTTACCGTAGTCGTAAATGTTAGTCTCTGTTGACCTCTAGTGGTTATACAAAGAACCAACACTGAAAATAACATTGGGGCATCAATTGTAAAAGTAACCGGACAACAGTTCGTAGCTATTATTGCCACTCCATTTAAAGTCTGGATATATGTCTGCTTTGACTGATTGGATGATACTTTCACACTGCTCTAAAAATCGCACACTAGGCTGGTACACCCTTGTCATACAATATAAGATAAGTGGTGCATTATAAATTAACTTAATGTCTTGTAAATTAAAAGTAACTTGCTTTAACTCCAGAAACTTGATAAATTCATAGGTGTGTAATCCTGCATTAGTTCACTATTTAGTTAGTTAGTTAGTTTGCTTCTTGCATGATGCATCTTGCTTGCCGCTTGCATTTTGTATGGTTTAGACTTTGGATTTACATGCTCATAAGTACATTGTATAACAAGTATATTGATCTAATTAATGGCCTAAAGTTTTTTGGGTTTCTCCTGAAAAGCTTTGATGAGGAATCATTTTCGACATTTAATTTCTTCTTTTTCTTCTTTCTTTACACGTTGAAAACATCTGCCATAATTTTGTTGTCAGTTAAGGCCCGTTTACACCAAGGATGATAACTGTAACAATAACAACAAAGATATGATTGTAAAAATTATTTTAAATGAACAAATTACAGATTCTTGGTTTTTATTGTATTTTACAAAATGTCCACACTTTTGCAGGATTTGGGGTTGTGAATCATTTCAGAAAGATTTTTTTCGCTGCTGATAAAAACATTGACAGCCAATCAGAATCCACCCTTCGTTAATGGATAGTTCAGATGTAGGCCTAGGTTACAAGAGGTAAAAACAATATAAATACTGTTCGTTTTCTCACACAAACCGCTCGTTTCCTGTCTTAGGCCATCAATGTGTACTTACATTTACGAGTCATTAAATCATGTTTAATTTGGACTTCTCTGTGCATGCTCTTTGAGGTGGACCCCATATACCTCCATTATATGACTGACAAGAACGGTTTGACCTAAAAATATCAAAATTGAAAATACTGTGGAAACAAAGACACCTACATTTTGGATGCCCTTGAGGTAAGCTAAAACATACCAAAAATTTATTTCAAAGTGAACTATTTTTTAAAGAGCTTGAGCATTTACGTAAAACTTATAAATAAACGTTATCCTGATTAGTGTAAAGGTGTCTTATTTTGCAACATGGAAGCTATTTTCCGCTTCATTATCTACTAAGGTAAATAACTAGGGAATAACCAGTGTCTTTATAATTATGACAGTACATTAAAAAATATTGTAAGAAATACCAATTAGCAACATCAAGCAGCATAATCGAGCAGTTTTACAGCTAAAAATGACTGTTAATTGTATAAAATGGATGTTAAAAATAAGGTGGAGAAGTTTTTTTATAGTTAACAGGCCTTCACTTAATGATGAGCATTGCATTAAATCACACAATGCAAATGTAAGATGCAGTCCAGGTCCAAAGGTGCACGTTCATCCACCTTGCCCTGATCCACCCTTGATCATTAGTTATGAATCATTTCATTGACATCATCCTGGTGCGTCTTTCCTGAGCTCTCCTCACTGAATGATTTCTGTATTCTCAGGCCCTTTTCAAGACCCATTAGTCTTAATTTTAGCCTCAGGATTGAGTTACTGTCTGCATTACCTTAAATCGAGATGAATTGTTAATCCAGGGCTGCTGTCATAGGCAGGTTAAGACCACAGTGAAGGTTAGGTGAAGGGGTGACAGAGGCGACGGGGTAAATGACTGTTTGCAGATCAGATATACACGAGTCTATACGGCCCTCAAGGTTAAGGGTAGAATAGCAGCAATACGTGATAGCCGAAGGGAAACACGCTGCTAAAAACGGACGAAGTGTTGCCTCAGTATCATTTCACTGGTATTAGAGACACTTAACGTGCAGGGAAAAGGGTGAATTGACACCAGCCTCTCCCTTTCCTTTCAGTCGGTATGCTAAGATCCTCTCTTTTTACCTTTCTTACTTCATCATCATGATAGCTGAGTCTGATAAGCAGTCTCTTGTGACGCCTGCAGTGATCCAATTCAAGAACAGAGCCATCCTCCAAGAGCATATTGTATGAGAGAGAGAGAAACCAGCTGTTAAGGATAGGGGAAACACGTGAAAACGTGTAGTCGTATACAGACAGTATGCAAAGTTAATGCACCTCTTAATGGAAATAACATTTATTTCCATCAGAGAGGTGCATCAGTTTTTGGTTAAGATCTTGTATTGACAATGCAAGAGTCCAGCACTATGTAAAGTCTCTCCACATCCCAAAAACCTCCAGATGGATTAATTGGATTCATGGAAATTCCTGTGTGAAAATGACTTACACAATTGAGTCTTGACATTTTCATCCTGGAATATGGCCATGATGTGTCTTCCTACATGGTTGTTTAAAGGAGAACTCTTGGTCTAATAAAACATCAGTACCTAGTCAACTGTTCTCTGAGATTTGTTTTCATGATAATCGAATGTAAAGAGTTTTATCTCTAAAAACTGTTTAGCATAATGCTAGTACTGGGTGCATTTACTAAGTAAAAAGAAATCGCTAGTTTATACCACTAACAAAGCTCAAAATAGCCCCACAATAACATAATGAGTGTCCCTGCATGCAAAACCAAGCATTAAGAACTTTGTAAGTGTACAGACTGTTTAAGATACTTTATAAAGACAGTTCACTTCGTGTATACAGACAGGAGCCATCTTAGAATAGTCTCGATAAGTTCGATCCCCGAACGCTGTTCATACAGTTCAGATCACTCAGCATGACGTTCATGGTTTGACTTGTCGTGACTGTTTTCCAAAGATTGCTCCTGTCTGTATACACGAAGTGAACTGTCTTTATAAAGTATCTTCTTATTAAATGGTCTGTACACTTACAAAGTTCTCAATGCTTCGTTTTGCATGTATGGACCCTCATTTATGTTACTATGTTAGTGTGGGGCTATTTTGAGCCTTGTTAGTGGTATAAACTAGTGATTTCGTTTTTCTTAATAAATGCCCCCAGTAGTAAAATTATATGCTAAACAGTTTTTAGAGATAAAACTCTTTACATTCGATTATCATGAAACGAAATCTCAGAGAACGGTTGACTAGGTACCAATGTTTTATTAGACCAAAGGTTCATTTTGCACCAGAGTTCTCCTTTAAGAAATGAAAATATACACACTCAATCAATTAGGGGTAGGTAGACTGTTGCCAAACATATAACATGCTAGAAACATAAGAATTACTGGAATATATATATATATATATATATATATATATATATATATATATTATATAAAACGGGTCAGTTCGAATCCTTGATTCTGATTGGCCAAGAGCTGTGCTTTATTCACGATAAAACACTGGCTACGACCGCTTCACCCAACGGTTCTATTGATCGCTGCGCAACACTGCGGTTCTATGTTGTTTTTATTTGAGCTTTCATGCATTTTACACACTGGAACGTTGTTGCTGTTCACACTCGGGTACTATTTTTTCCAGCGGAAGGTAGGCTTTTAAGTGATTTTACTTCAAGAAAGTTGCACTAACATTGTTTTTTACTTTAATATTGTGTGGCAACCGCTTTTATAAAAGCAATAAGATACTCGAGGCAAGTGCTGTATCGTGAAATAAGTAACAGCTGAAGGGTTGCAGGCACTCCGCTTCGCGTCGTGCCTAACAACGCCCTTCAGCTGTTACTTATTCACGATACAGCACAGCCTCTCGTACCTTATTGCTTACATATATATATATATATATATATATATATATACACACACACACACACACACACACACATATATATATATATATATATGCATACATACACACTATAGTGCCAAAAGTTTTGGGACGCCTGCCTTTACGTGCACATGAACTTTATTAACATCCCATTCTTAATCCGTAGGGTTTAATGGGAGTTTTGCCCACACTCTTCTGGGAAGGCTTTCCACAAGGTTTAGGAATGTGTTTATGAGAATGTTTTACCATTTTTCTAGAAGCGTTTTTGGCCAGGACACTCCTGTAAAAAAGGGATTTAATCTTCTAGTCTTCTGTCCTGGTTAAATAAAGGGTTTTAAAAAGCGCATTTGTGAGGTCAGGCACTGATGTTGGACGAGAAGGCCTGGCTAACAGTCTCCGCTCTCAATTCATCTCAAAGGTGTTCTATCTGGTTGAGGTCAGGACTCGGTGCAGGCCAGTCAAGTTCCTCCACACCAAACTGCTTTTATGCACTGGTGCGCAGTCATGTTAGAACAGGAAGGGGCCATGCTTAAATTGGTCCCACAAAGTTGGTAGCATGAAGTTGTCCAAACTGTCATTGGAACTAAGGGGCCAAGCCCAACCCCTGAAAAACAACCCCACACCATAATCCCCCCTCCACCAAACTTTACACTTGGCACAATGCAGTCAGGCAAGTACCGTTCTCCTGGCAACCACCAAACCCAGACTCGTCCATCGGATTGCCATAGAGTCCAGTGGCGGTGTGCTTTACACCACTGCATCCGACACTTTGCTTGGTGATGTAAGGCTTGGATGCAGCTGCTCGGCCATGGAAACCAATGAAGCTCTCTACACACTAGTCTTCTTTAGATAATCTAAATGCCACAGGAAGTTTGGAGGTCTGTACCTATTGACTCTGCCAAAAGTTGGCAACTTCTGCGCACTCTACACCTCAGCATGCGCTGACCCCGGTCTGTTATTTTACATGGCCTAACACTTCCTGGCTGAGTTGCTGTTGTTCCTACCCTATTTCACGACCAATTCGTACGAGTGATTAAAAAGTGGCCAATTTCGTACTGAATTTGTAACGACCTCACTTCGTACAAATTCGTATCGATTTGTGCTGAAACCCACGTGACGGTTAAGTTTAGGGGCGGGGTTAGGGGTAGGTCATTCGTAATCGAATTCATACGAATTGGCCAATTCGTAAAATATGTACGATTTAGCAAAATCTTACTAATTTGTACGAGTGAGGTCGTATGAATTGTTACGAATTAGCCACCTCGTAAAATTTGTACGAATTCCCGTGAGATCGGGTTGGTTGTTCCCAATTGACCTATGGCTAAGCCACGCCCTCAAACGCGATGTGCCAATCACAGTGCGCAGCTAACCCAATACTGGACATTCTCTGCTTCCACGTCCATTGAAATGCATTGCAGTTAGTCATTTTTCATTCGTTTTTCCATGTCATTTTAAGTTTAAAATGGTCAAAGTGTGCATGGGGTACATGCAACTGACTGAGAGGCTGGGTGTGTATTTTTTACCGTTTCCCAAGCCACATCTCAACCGAGATAAGTGTCTGCTCTGGATTAAGTTATGCGATTAAGTTATGCGATTAAGTTATGCGGTAGACCACAACACACACTAAACGTGGATAAATTAAACAAGGATGTCTACATCTGTTCTAAGTTAAGTCAACAACGTATTTGAATGTTATCTTGAAAACTTTAAATGTAACGTTAGAAAACATTAACGTTAGCTTCTAGCTGCGTTGTTCATCATGTCACTTAGCTTCATTAATCAGTATCTGTAAATAACCAAGATAACAAATGTTAACAATGTTGTGCTGAATGATTAATGTAAATACTGTAACGCCAGACGGGGATGACAACGATACGCGGTTTATCACATTTACACTGTGACATACATTTTTGTCTGGAGCTGAAGCTTTTCATCGACCTTCTCAACAATAAAATTATTAATATAACCCTCCAATGCACAGTTAAGACCCTTTAGGTGACTTTGAATCTTTCTCGTCTCCAAAAATCACCAATTGCCCTACGTGAAATGTCTCTTACTGTGACCGCTGGCATAGCGCCTATCCCCGAATGTCGACTGTGTCCGAGTGAGTGGAGGGGGCGTGGCTTATAGCAATAGACCGTGGAATATTTAGTGAGGAAATAGAGCATCACAGTCCGTGATCTCACAGTAGAGATGATGCTGGTGTTTGTAATCTATTATCTATAATTTAAATCTTTTACCCTCACAAAGGGCTTTATGCTGAGCAAATCATTGCTTGTGAATGTGTGAGCATCCACTCTATTGTGTAGGAAGTTCATGTTTGTCTGCATGTATTACACTGATATGGACACTGCTGTTGTTATCGTGTACAGATCATCAGCGGGTGGACGTCTGTCGTGAGAGAGTCAGAAGCAGAGATGGAGACTGTGGTGAAGACATTCAGCGCGTGAGGTAAGCTGAGGTGTCAGTCAGGGCTGGTCCAGACAGCCAGATAACGGTGACATGGAGCACTACAGTTACCTGCTGGACCAGGTCATGTGACACCACCACATCAAAGCTGCCACAACACCCTCAGCCATGCATGGCCAGAAGACTGTCACTATCCTGAACACTAGTGTGTGGAGGAAGACTAATTTTAGACTAGACTTGCTTCATATATGTTTATATATTTGGTTTAATTGTTTGTTTGAAAGCAGAACTACTATCCTACAAGGTTAATGTCATAAGAACGTTTTTGTGTGGCAATAAAGGAATTAATAAGATATGAAACATTACACATATTAGCTGTCAAAAAATATTATATGTGGCTATATACCAGTATATATAAGGTTATATATATATATATATATATATATATATATATATATATATATATATATATATATATATATATATATATATATATATATATATATATATATATATATATATATATATATATATATGTATACACTCTAAAAAATGCTGGGTTGTTTCAACCCAAATTTGGGTCAAATATGGACAAACCTATATGTTGGGTTTAAAAATGCAATTAAAAATGTTATCCCAGATACAACTTTCACTTTCAGCTGTAATTTTTTAATTTAATTTTTAACCCAGCATTTGGGTTGTTCATATTTTAACCCAGCTTTTTTATAGTGTATATATACTGTATTATTATATAACTTTCTTTTTTAAAGAAATTAATGCTTTTATCAAGAGCTTTTATCATCTTTTAGCAAGAACACATTAAATTGATCACAAGTGACAGTTAAGACATTTGTAATGTTGAAAAATATTTCAATTTCAAATAAATGCAGTTCTTTTGAACTTTACTCCTAAAATAATAATGAGAAAATGTATCACTGTTTCCACAAAAAAAATATTAAGCTGCTTTCATTGTTAATAATATGATTTTTTTCTTGAAATCAGCATATTAGAATGATTTCTAAAGGATTATATGACTCTGAAGACTGGAGTGAATGATGCTGAAAATTCAGCTTTGCCAGAATAAATTATATTTTAATATATATATTTAAGAAAACAATTAAAATTTGTGTCATGTTTCATGTTTTTGAAACTAAATGAAGCATTGATCAGCATAGAAACTTTTGGACACTATATATATATATATATATAATATATACAAATTATGGACGCAAAGATTAAGTTAGGAATTTGGTCAGTGAATAAGCTAAAATACAAAACACTGCAACAATTGTGAAGAGAGAAAAGAGTTAAACATATCTACACAATGGATTATTTGCATACACGACATGCTTCCGTATCAACCACAGGTTTGTAAAAGCCATCCTGCTGAATCTGATGATGTCACTGTCATTACATGTGCAGGCACATCTGATCTAGATCTCAGTGAATGACATGAGGTTATGCAGTTCATATTCATTTGCATATTCAGTAGAGCAAAATGGATACAACAACATGCGATCGGTTGTTGTAACATGAACCAGTAAATTGCTTATATCACTGAAATGAAAGATACCATACATAATTGATTCAACAAGACTGTCTGGAATCAAGTGATGAGCTCTGAGCTTAACACTAATGAGCTTCTGAAGTATGAATGCAGCATCACCACAGACATTGTGCAGTGTGCTCTGTTCTGTTCAAACACAACGGTTAGTTTCTGCTTATTGTCTTATTTCTCTCTTACAGGCCTGAGTAAACATGGCTAGTGGATCAGGTCGAACAGGTTGAGCCGGAAGTGAGCAACAAGTCCGGGATGTGCTCAAGCAAGCACCTGTGTGTATTTACACACATCTAAGGTGAATCCCCACTCTTGTGGATTTATGATACATATCTCGGACATTAGTCAACGGTTAAACTAGGTTTTGTCTACTGCACTTCACTGGAGTAAATTCCTAAAGGAGACTCAAAGGTTAAAAAGTAGTTCCGGCATGATCAGATTGTGCTGTTTGATGCACCTTTGCTGGAACAGACAGAATGACTCATTTAACAATAGTTCATTGTTAAATGAGTTAAATGAGTTCAACTGAGTCTTGCTCAGTTATAAAGACAACCAAATTAACATTAAAAACATACAGTTATGTCAAATTACTTCCTTTTGTCAAAAAGCAAATGTAAAATATTACCTTTTATGACATTTACTGTAGTTTAACGTTTTAAATATATATTTATAATGTTCACAAAACTATATGCACATATTTTTCCTTCTGTTAAAAATCTAAATCACAATTACTTTCACGATTTTAGAGCTGCTTGAGATAATGAAAGCATGATGCAATATGATTTGGTATATGTTCATGTAAAAAAATAAGAGATTTATAAGAGATTACATGGAGAATCCGAGAACATAAGACAAATATATGGAGGTCAGTTTTCAAAGCTTTTGATTTCTGCGTAAGAAAAAAAACTGTGATGTTATAAAGAAAACCAAATTAAATACGTATATTTCCAAAATTACAATTGTGTCAGATAACTTATTACAAATATTTTCTGGATTTTTAAGTTTACTTAAAAATATAAAATATATTTTTATTTAAAAAAAATAAAAGTTTTAATGTTTTTATAAATGTCCATAAAACTATATTAACTATCAATATTAAAACAAATTACAATTATTCTAAATTTAGGCAATCACTTCATGAATATAGCTGAAACATTCTAAGACTAAACTGAACACACTCACACACTTTTCAAAACACTCGACTGAACACGGCCTTGCTGTCTCTGACCCGTGCGCTGGGTATGATCAGTCGTTAATCTAATTAAATTAAAATCATCCTTTTGTGTGTCCCCGGTTTAAAGAATTATATAAAATTATGAAATCTGGTGTGTGTGAATAAAAAAAAAACACATTCACATTCATTTGTATTTGAAATAATAATAAAAAGTAATAAACAATAACAATTTGAAAAAAGTTAGGACTGTGCTTAAGAACTAATCTGTCCAACTAGGAATAGGGCTAATGAATCTTACTTTTTGGATTTAAATTAGACCAATATAGCTTTTTTTTTACGAAAATGACTTTAAATTTTAAAAAAAAAAAATTAGATTAAGACTAAGCAATTTATGCAACCAAAAAATTGTTGGTTTAACTTGAAAAATGAAAAAAATAAGTAACCAGGTTGCCTTAAAACTTTAAGTTCATTGAAATTGAAAAATTGAGTTAATACAATGAAGGAGATTGATTTAATATTCAGAAACTCAAAAATATTTTGTTATCTGATCCACATAAATGATCTAAGTTGATTTGACAGAAGAAAAAAAGTTATGATAACAAATCATGATATTTTTTTTATCATGTTAATAATAAAAATTATTATTAACATGTTGCATTGGAAAACTTAGACATCCAATATTATGAAAAATGAAGAATCACTGTACAAAAAAAAAACCATGAGACGAATGCATGGAGGTCAGTTGCACGTTTATTATAATTAAGAAGATACATACTGATAATTAAATAAAAATAGGCTAAAAAATAGATGCAAAGAAAGAGACAAACCAAGTTCACATCTTCAACGCTGAATTATTAGATTCATAGATCATGAACACTGTTTGGAATATATGGTAACCATGAAGTAGATGAAAAAATGCTTGCTGTCAACAGTAAAGGGTATTTATAATTACATCACCATGTAAGATGTAAGTATAAATCCCTCAACATCTGTTTGTCAAGTCACAGTTCAGGATTATTAAAAATGAGCATTCATAACTGTCCATAACACTTTATCTCCCCATTCTCTCTAAACAGGCTTTGACACTTACAAGTAAGTAGCCACTCGTAATAAACTTTGCTGCCATGTCTTCATCCAAAAACAGACTCTATATAGCCATATATAATGTCTGTGGTCATGTGTTTTCATATGAAACAGAAGGCACCCATCCTGAAAGATTTTTAAACGCCTTGTACTCAAGAACTTCTCATTAGCTAGAAAGAAAATAGTTGCACTGATGTGTGTTTCTGTCAAACCCCCAAGTCTTTGCCTTTAGGGGTTTGTCAGTTTTGTTTTAAAAGTGTATTAACAGCTTGTGTTGAATTATAAAAGCAGAGAAATCTCCCCCAGGAACTGAGGTTTGTCGGTTCTGATTAAGAAATGGATGAAATTTGTGCACTCTCTTGTTCTCAACCATGCAACCTAATACTTCTCTCTGTTTTCTCTCTTGTTTTTGAAGCATTTGCTCATTACTCTTTCTTTTCCTCTGTTTTAGCCGCATTCGTCCTTGCCATCAGGCTTTTTAGGCGCCGGGCTGTCCAGGAAGAAGTCGTTGCAGGCCACGGTCAGCGCCCCCATGAGGATGATGAACTCGGTGAAGTCCACCTCGCCATCGTTATTGGAATCCAGGTCATTCATCACTCGCTCTCATTGCATCTTTATCTTGAGCGTTCTGTGGGAAGACAAAAAGAAAGTTTAAAGTGAGTATCAAAACACTGTAATACATTTCTGTAAGATTAAGGCTTAATCAGTGCTGGGTAGATTACTTATACATGTTACAAATTACTAGGGCTGTCAAACGATTATCGCGATTAATTCGCATCCAAAAAAAGTTTGTGTTCACAATACAAAATATATGTGGGTGCACTGTGTATAAATATTTTGTATATATATATATATATATATATATATATATATATAAATACACACACATGCATGAATATTTAAGAAAAAAAATATTTATAAAATATTTATATTTATATACAATATAAATTAAATATAAATCTGTATACAGTATATACATGAAAATATTTCTTAAATATATACAAGCATGCGTGTGTATTTATAGATATAATAATTATACACAGTGCACCCACATTTATTTTGTAAACACAAACTTTCTTTGGATGCGATTAATCGCGATTAATCGTTTGACAGCCCTAGTAATTTGTAATATGTATACGTAATCTACTTTAGTTATGTAATCTATTAGATTACATTTAAGGTGTTGTAATTTGACTACTTTTGGATTACTTTTACATTACTTTTGACATAACTTGTTTGTCACATATAATTATTTTGTACCATATTGAAATGAAAATACAAAGAGAATGTATTCCATTCCAAATATATTCCATTCTTTATCAACAACATGAAGTTCATTAAACATTGCATTATGTCAGGGTTTACTAAATTAGGGTTTGTGAACTGTAGAACCTTGAGTTGATGAAAAGCTAATAAGTAATTTCAAACATAAAAATGTTAAATAAAAAAATAACAATTACTAATATATACAGTGTAAAAAAAATCTTTTCATGATTAGTAATCACAACATTTTTTTCTATTTAGTTCAGATAACAAATAATTTTGAGTTTCTGATGATTAAATCATTCTCCTTCGTTGTATTAACTTAACTTTTTAATTTAAGGCAACCAGGTTACTTACTTTTTTTAAGTTAAACCAACAATATTTTTTTACAGTGTTTACCTGCATGTCTTGTGACCATTAACCAACATTAATGGGAATTATATGTAAAATGTATAAATAGTAAGTAAAAAGTAACTGTAATCTGATTACAAGCTTTTTAAACATAATCTAATAACTACAAGTACATTTTGGAATCTCATGTAATCCAGATTACATGTAATCAGTATCCATTACTGGGCCCTATGTACTGTGTTAATATAAAGAGGTTTTTCACTCAATTTTTAGAATTAGAATTAATGGGTTAAATTAAATGTCAGTAAATTCAACAGTTAATGTCCTGGAACTTTTTTTTGTGAATATATTGTATGTAGATGTTCTAAATATGTATAAAAGAGAAATCTAAATGGAGCGAAGTGAAAATATGTGGTGATAATTTTATTTTGAAACCCTGAAAACTCTAAGTTGAGTAGACATTTTTATGGCAAAGTGTGTAGGAGGAACTCTGGGATGTTAATGACAGGGAATGTATGTGCATTTCAGTTGAAAGAGCCAGAAGCGAAATCACATAGGCTACATGACGTTTGCATGAGGCATAATTGCAGGGTCACTGAATCTGTAAAAAGTTATCATAGGCGTTTCTACAACTTTCTAGTAAACTGAAATCTGAGCTTGTGTAACAGGTTGTATCACATTCATTTTAGTAGGTATGAAAATTAATCTGTTTTGCAGAAGTTGTGAAGAATTGATGTGGAAAGATTTTAACAATGTGGGGTGATGAAAAAAATCTCTATAATATTGTTTTGAAGAAGTCAATACTAAATTGAAATGGATTTATTTACTATTTCATTTCTTAATACATGTTCATTGACTTATCGTTTAGAATGAATTGGCGCTAATAATTCAGACAATTTTTTTTCCCTTCCAAACCCATCCATTCTGATTTGGAACACCCACTTTGCATGATCCAATCAAATCCTGAAGGATAAAATCAAGCTCCGCCCTCTTTTTTGGGTTAATATCTTATTTGTTGAAATCTGCCAGTATATGAAAGTAAAATAAGATACAAAAGTTTTGTAATGCATAATCCTTCTCACCTCGAGATAATTTCCCAGCTCCTCCGTCAGAAGTTCCCGTAGTTCCCTCTCGGCTGAGCGTGAATTTGTCTCCTTCCTTCCCGGAATACTTATGGAAAGTCTTGATGAGCATCTGCATGGCACTTTCCAAGTTGGTGCTTGGTTCTTTGGACATGCTGTAAATTGGTTGAAAAGTTCAAGCGTTAGATACAACGACATGACGCGCCCCTCGCTAGACCCTGCTGCATGTATGGTCACATGACTAGCATGGGCGGAGCTTTGGCTCAATCAATGATGGCACAAACACACGTTTTGGACTATGGGTGACAACAATGTTCTCTCAGTCATTTGTTTGAGATAATATCCTTACTGTTTTGGGGGGTTTATTTGATTTAGAGGAAAATTAGAGGTTCTGATTAGGGGTTTGTCACTCAAAAAGCAACATTCTTACACATCACACTTTGAGCGTGGCATCTTGGATCTTCTCTCCGGGTTCAGCAAGCTACTGCGCATGTAGAAACAGACACAGTCATTGATGAGGTGCAACAGAAGACGAGAAAGAGCATGAACAGCATTTGGCAAAAGTACTGATGGAAGGCTGAACTTTCGAATTTTTGGTTTTCAAGAAACCAACTTAACATACACATTCTCATCCCAAGACGTCATCTAACTGACGTTTTTGACCATACGCCAACATCCGATGTTTTAGGGCACCCTATCTAGGGCGTCATCTACTGTAACTGATGCTTTACCTTTAGCGTCAGTTAGATGACGCGGGTAGGTTTAGGTCTGGGTTAGGGTTAGATAGCGTCATCTGAACTGACGTTAAAGGGTATCGTAAAGTGTCGGGATTTTGACGTATGAGACGTCTTGGGATGAGAATGGGCTGAATTTTGATGTCTCAGATACACAGAGAAGTAACGTTAGACCTCTAAGTACTATGGTTTGGAAGTTTTGGCACTTTATGAGAGACATACAGCATTAAAATACAGGTTTTTTAATGGTTTCGATGGTTTCCCATTAAGAACCGTTTACATCCATTAATCTTTCAAATGCATAGAAGGTTTTTTATAATGGAAAGGGCTTTTTTAATAGTTAAAATGTTCTTTGCACTAACACACTCTAAAAAATGCTAGGTTGTTTAACCCAATTTTGGGTGAAATATGGACAAACCCAAAAGTTGGGTTAAAAATGTAATGTAAAAATTTAACCCAACGGCTGTGTTTGTCCATGTTTGACCCAAAGTTGGGTTAAAACAACCCAGCATTTTTTAGAGTGCACTAACTTTACACTTGGGGAACCAAATTTTGTTCTTCTATTGGTGTCACTGCAAAAAAACAATAACAAAAAAACTTGAAACTTGATTTTTAAGAGTATAGGTTGATTAAGATGTACATTCTAATCATGATTAGATAAATTGTTCTAGTATTCTATCTTGAACACTCATTAGTTGTATGTGAACGCTTGCCTGCTCACAGCTAAATCATCTGTTGCTCATGTAACAGGGGCTGCATCTCTCAAATGGAAACCACAAGTGAAACATAAAACTGTCAAAATGAAGATAAAACTACTGGCAAGTTCCCCAGGGAAGCTGTAATTCCAAGTAATCCGAGGCTCTCGTGAAGACGCAAACACACACAATACGCACCTGAAACTGTCCTAAAGCAAATCCATTAGTTAATTCTGAGGATAGAGGCCAAAATTAAGTGGAAGAAAGAGTTCTGTAGACCATTATCATGAGAACCAAAATAAATAGTTTAAAATGAAGAAGACAGATAAGACAGTTTGATTACTGAAATTACTATTTACCAATGGATTAAGATCAATTCAATGGTAAAATGCATTATCGTTGTCCCATTTCTGGATTACTCTGAGGCCTTGTACTCTGCTCTTTATTTGTAGTATTACACCATCTAATTTAACTAATTAGTTAAGCTAAGAGAGTGCCTAATTAGGAAGCTCGAATGGCAACATGCGGATTTGGAACAAATTCTGGTGAACTCTACAACTCTCAGGAACTAAAACCTAGAACCATTGTTCATGAAATGGACACTAACTAGAAAGGTCAGAATAGATTTAATGTTCCGCAAAGCCATTAAAACCAAAAAGGCTATAAGGCAACAGAAGATAGAACATAAGACAATTGGGAAAAAAGTTAGCTAAAATCTAAAATGATGGCACATTTTTTTTGTAGGACAGAAAGAAACAAGAAGCGCATCCTCATTAGCCGTATCAGAATAGAACGGACACGGTGAGGCCATGACAACCAAGATGAGAAAGGAAACGTAACACCAAGTGACCTAGTGACACTGAGGAAACTGACCGTCCTTTGACATGTAAAGAAGAGGAGATTCATTTATTTACATAAGAACAAATGCTTTTTAATTCGAAATCGAACTCATTTGATGATATAGACCCAAAAAGGACATTTACATGAATCAAAATCAATGACATAACCAAATATTAAGGGTTGCCATGTATAGTGAAAACAGGTAAAGTGAGATACTTCAATTCTTGGATTAAATTTGTAAATGGATAGATAGATAGATAGATAGATAGATAGATAGATAGATAGATAGATAGATAGATAGATAGATAATAGATAGATAGATAGATAGATAGATAGATAGATAGATAGATAGATAGATAGATAGAGACATAGATAGAGCATAGATAGAGACATAGATAGAGACATAGATAGAGACATAGATAGAGCATAGATAGAGACATAGATAGAGACAGATATAGATAGATTCTAATCGTAATAGATTCCTGTATTCGTGGGCACTAGTCATAGATAGAAAGATAGAAAGATAAATAGATAGATAGATAGATAGATAGATAGATAGATGATAGATAGATAGATAGATAGATAGATAGATAGATAGATAGATAGATAGAGACATAGATAGAGACATAGATAGAGACATAGATAGAGACATAGATAGAGACATAGATAGAACAGATATAGATAGATTCTAATTCGTAGATAGATTCCTGTATTCTGTGCTGGCACTAGTCATAGATAGAAAGATAGAAAGATAAATAGATAGATAGATAGATAGATAGATAGATAGATAGATAGTATAGATAGATAGATAGATAGATAGATATATAGCGACATAGATAGAGACATAGATAGAGACATAGATAGAGACAGATAGATATAGATAGATTCTAATTCGTAGATAGATTCCTGTATTTGTGCGGCACTAGTCATAGATAGATAGATAGATAGATAGATAGATAGATAGATAGATAGATAGATAGATAGATAGATAGATAGATAGATAGATAGATAGATAGATAGATAGATATATATATAGATAGATAGATAATATAGATAGTAGCGACATAGATAGAGACATAGATAGAGACATAGATAGAGACATAGATAGATATAGATAGATTCTAATTGACTTCAACTTAGTATAACTCTAACTTAGTTGAACTCTAACTTTGAAGACTAGACATTCATGGTTGTATCTATATCTACAACTTCACATTGGTAGCACTGAACATATTTGAAGAAGTCTAGCAGAAAAGTAGATAATCCAATCCGGAAGAGCATTAATTCGCTTTCTGCTGTGAGAGAAAGGAGTCCTTTCTCTCGTCTGAGCTGTCTGTCTTACCTGAATGCCTACGGAGAGCTTCCTTTGTCTGTAATGAAGTGCAGGAGATAGTGATAGACAGCCGGAGAGCTGAGGAACAGATGAGGGGAGAGAGAGAACCTCTGGGGTTTAAATATCACTCACTCTGCCCCCTCCTTTCTCAAGAGCATCTCCCGCATCTTCAGTTTCGGCACCCCTCCCATACGCTCTTCCTTTAGTTCACCTGCCAATATAAGGGCCATTTGACCCCGTCATGCCAGTTGACTCGACACAAGAAGACTCGACAGGCCGGTGGAGTTTGCATTACAGTCCTTTATTGTTGAGTAGCTGGAGATGGTCAATCATACAGCATAGAAAATTAAACATGTGGTCAGTTGAGAAGTGTTAATGAAAAACTCATGCATTTGTTCAAAAGACAGTTTTATGTTACCTTGGAAACTACTGACAAAACTGGATTAACATTTCAGTTTTACAGCATATGGTCAAAACGTGAGTGTTAGCCGGAACTTCATAAGGTGTGATGACGTTATAATGCTAATGAGGCCTAGCAACACCAGACACGACTGATTTGGCGTCAGACACACCGAAGTAAACAGGCGGTTTTAGATGGCCAGGATATACATGACAGCATGAGATAAACGAGAGCTCATTAGCATGATCTAAACGAGCCCTTTTTAGGCAGCGTAGGATTTCTCACTAATGTAGGCTACATATCTGTATAATGCATTATGTAGTATGTATGTATTATGTAAGGTGCTTTAATGGCTATATAGTGAACGTACCTGTGCATTTGTCTCTTCTTCCATGTTATTGCTTTCATAAATGTCTCATGACTTTACACTAGATGCGATATCAAAATTCATTGAATCATTGATAATTGGTGAAAAATTCAAGGAACTGTAAGATAAGGTTCCTCATCAGGCTTTTGTCACAGAGGTTGTCCAGCACATGATGGGATACAACATTAATGGTAACACTTTACAATACGGGTGCACTAATATGCATTAATTCATGCTTAACTAATGCACAGATAATCATGAGTTATAACTCATGAAGAACTAAACCATTAATTAATGCATCAGCAACTAAGTAATTCATTCATTGCTATTAATTCAATGTGTCATTGTGTATTAATTCCTTAATAACATATTTTATTAACTAATAGTGTAAATTAATGTGTTAATTACCACAATTAGTCAAAGCTATGCACTTCAATTTCCAGTTGTCTGCTTTAATTAATCATTAGCTAATGATTTGCAAGGGTATCATTATGTTATGACTTTACTTGTTGGGGCACATCATTATTAACTAGTCATTTAGTAATTGTAGTAATTTGCACATGAATTTGCACTAACAATGAAGTAATTCATCATGTATTAATGCATATTAGTGTACCTGTCGTATTATCTGGAGGTTGAAATATAAGGCTTTGGCTCATTCTGGTAATTAATTAACACTATTAGTTAAAAAAATGAGTTATTATGGAATTAATCCACAATACATATTAAATTAATAACAATTCATGTATGAACTAATACATTAACCTTACAGACTCTTAATTAGTTCCTAATGTGGTAATCATTAATGAAAAGCTTAGATAATCATTAGTTACAAATTAATTCAGTATTATCCGTGCATTAGTTAAGCATGAATTAATGCTTATTAGTGCCCCTGTATTGTAAAGTGTTACCACATTGATACTTGTAATGTCACTAATTCATTTAATATTAGCTAGATTCTATCTATCTATCTATCTATCTATCTATCTATCTATCTATCTATCTATCTATCTATCTATCTATCTATCTATCTATCTATCTATCTATCTATCTATCTATCTATCTATCTATCTATAATGTTTTAAAAAGGATTTTCTTGGTTATTCGAATGTCAAGGGAATTTTCCATTTTATCGTTTTTCAAACATGGGAAAGTTACTTTTAAATGTTCTCTAAACATTCTGAAACAATTAGTAACAGTTAAAAAAATGTTAGACCAATGTCCAACTAAAAACAGTGGGAAACAGTAAACATTAAACAGGGTTTCAGGGGGAAAAAAGTTCCATGAATGGTAATGTTTTTGTTTTCTCAACATAATTAAAGACCAAACAGCTTTCTGTTCTATTAACTTTACAGGAATAATTTTATTTGCCAGAATGTTAACCAAAGTTCTGAGAATGTTCCATGTTATCTGGTTATCTATGTGCTAATTATGCTAGCATGCTAGTTGTGATCATATCACAAGTATTAAATGTGTTTAAAAGTGCAAAATATACGATGAAACTGGTTAATTATTATGTTAATATAGTCTTTAAGAGATTTCAAGACATTAAAGCTGTTTAGTAAAAGCCATATCCCGACTTTAGAGACAAAAATAACAAAAAAAAACAAAAAGTAAAACGGCTAAATGTGTGGAGGCGAATATGGTTAAATTATGTCTATGTGAACGAGTGATTACTGGAGTGTCAGATTCTTATGTCCATCTTATTAACTGTCTTCAGGGGTCTAACCTTAGTGAACCAATACTGTGGGATGACTTGGGCTCCGCGGGGCCACAAGGGTCCCCTGGTGTGGATTCCATCTCATAGGCTTTTAATTATTGAGCGTCAGCTATCATAAGCACACAAAGCATCTGATATTCCAGCTCTTGAGACGAAGCACTAAGATGGACAGCATGTGAAAGTCAGCCAATGGAGGATGTCAGAGAGAGTTAGATCCAAATACACAAGCCAGAAAGCATGCCAGAAAACTACATTATTTAAAAGCAAATCTGTTTATTCTCATGCAAACAAGGCCCGGAAATGTGAACAACATATTATGTGGACTGCATAGTGTTCCCATGTGCGCCACAAACGCAAGTCCCACATTTGAATGGCGACGGAATATGTTAAATTCCTGCAGAAGGGCATTTCATCAAACAAAAAGTGCTAATTTTACACTTCTGCAACACTGGAAAATACATAGTACATTTACGACTGAGCACCGAAGTCGACTGAGAAAGTGGCACAAAGATAATGGATACTAAATAATGCCTAAATGTAAGCTATAAAACCGATGTCTGTTCTTCATTCACGGATGTTTTGTGGAGATATTGGAGAGGGGACACAGTGGTTGCAGTACCCTTACATCAAATCTGGCTCAAACAAAAGGACATAATGATCAGTTATTGCACCCCTTTGGCCATTTGTCACATTTGCGGCTGTCGACACACACACACACACACACTAATATTACAAAAACGAATCACAGGCACGTAACTAATTTGTATGATCAAAAATTAGTATTATTAAGAAGGCTACACTTCTGTGTAGTAATAAAATTGGTAGTGTATTGGTTTCGAATGTATGTAGTAAAATATCACAATAATGAAAATGACGAATAAAACAAACACAGAAGCATTTGAATGCGACAATCTCTACTTCCTCAAAGCTCCTACGTACGCTTCCTCTGTTTTGATCTTCTCTTCAGCTTTATTCTCTTCAGCTTTATTCTCTTCAGCTTTATTCTCTTCACCTTTCGCTTCTTCCTGTTCCACATCTGTTTTTTTCTCTTCCTCTGGCTTCTGCTCTTCGACCACTGGCTTGTCTTCTTTCTCCGCCTCCTTTGCCGCCTGTGGCTCTGCCTTGGGCTCTGCCTGTGCATTGGCTGCCGCCTCAGCCTGCGTCTCCTGGATTGAACTCTCTGCTTGTGTTTCTTTTTCCAAACAACGCTGGTCGCTGAGAGCCTGCGCCAGATAGCCAATCAGATTCATATACTCCTGGAAGCCGACCTTCCCATCCTGGTTGTTGTCAAGCTGTTGACGCATGTTTTTAACTGCCTCATTGTCCTCTGAGCCCTAAACACAAAGTTCCTCACATGTTAATTACTCATGCAACAGGTTTGCGGCTTGTATTGATTGTCATTTAAATGGTTTAAAGGACAAGTTCGATATTTTACAATTAAAGCCCTGTTTTAGGATCCTTTCTGATTGAAATAGAATGGTTCAAGATTGTTTTTAGTCAGATGCTGCTGTCCCAGCAATTTTCAGTTTCTGTGGTTGCACCCCCTCACCTTCACAATGGTAACGGAACCCCTTACAACCCCGGGTCCAACTCGACCCGCTCCGAGCGGGCCTCGAACCGGGTCTCCACATGAGAGTCGGGCGCTCTAACAAGGAGGCTAAAGACTGCAGCCTTTAGCATCTGTCGCTATAGCGCCTATTGAGATCGGGGAGTGAGGTTTACTCGCACAGCAACTACTAGCTGGCCTCCGTTACACTCACCCCCCTGAAATCTCACTCTCATCCGGGTCACGGCACCAATGTAACCCTTACACCCGGGTCCGAACTCGACCCACTCCAAGCGGGCCTCGAACCCAGGTCTCCGGCATAAGAGTCTGGCGCTCGAACAAGTTATTAACAACCTATTGAGATTGGGGAGTGAGGTTTACACACACTCGGAGCGGGTCCGAGTTGGACCCGGGTGTAAGGGGTTACGCTACCATTGTAAAGGTGAGGGGGTGCAACCACAGAAACTGAAAATTCTCGGGACAGCAGCATCTGACTAAAAAACAATCTTAAGCCATTGTATTTTATCAGAAAGGATCTTAAAACAGGGCTTTAATTGTAAAATATCGAACTTGTCAGCAAAAAAGCCCTACAAAAAAAAAGCCCCACAGCAACTAGCTGGCCTCCGTTACAGTAGCATAGGTGCACAGGAACAATCCTTTATAAAACGTATAAAACTATAGTTTACAAAGACGTGAGACTCACCGAGTGGTCTGGGGTGTTCACTGATATGCTCACACAAAAATCGCTGCAAAAGATGCTTTCCAACAGGTTTTATCGTAGTTTTTGTACAACTCCATTGACTTGTATTGTATGTTCTGTGATGTACGGTATTATTCCGCCGTCGGAAACGGAAATGGGGTTGTTTGTATTCTTTCTGTAGTCTTATGCAGTGGCGGTATCGTAGGCTACACTATACAAGTGGTTTGCTTGCAATTGGCAAAGGTGCATTATCGCCACCAACTGGGCTGGAGTGTCTATTATTCAAGCTCTCAACGGAAGAATGTACGGTTGTGAGGCGTTCGGAAAAAAAGGGCTACAGTTTTACAACGAATGGTAAAACACCTGTTGGAAAGCATCTTTTGCAGCGATTTTTGTGTGAGCATATCAGTGAAGTGAACACCACAGACCACTCGGTGAGTTTCACGTCTTTTGTAAACTAAAGTTTTATGTGTTTTATGAAGGATTGTTCTTGTGCACCTATATGCTACCATTGTAGCGGTGTGGGGGTGCTACCACAGAATCCGAAAATTCTCGGGACAGCAGCATCTGACTAAAAAATGAGGCTATAGGCTAAGTCTTTTCTTTATTGTGATGTATATGCAAGTGAAATGGCTTCTCGAACAAGAAAAAATGTATGGTCAGACTTGATTTTGTCTATTGGGAATTGATTGGATGGTTGTGGTTTGCTATTGGTCGATACTCACGCAATTCACAGGTTGTCCCACCTTAACTAACCCACCCTCGTTTCTGACGCGATACTTCAAAATGTGCATATTAGCAGGGTAATGGAAATATAGTAACTGCAAGAGGAAGCTTAAAAAAATAATGATGTATTGTACACAGATAAATCATTAATAATAAAAACTGCAATAAAAGAAGAATAAAAAAGAATAGTCAATTTTGATTTCGTGGTGACTTTAAATATATAAATCAAATTTACAGTGGTTTTTCACCCGTTTATGGTCTGCCATGCAGGCACAATGATTGTTTAGAAGATTAATAGCCCACTTTTCCACAACAATCTGCATGAACCGAGGTATCATTCATGTCCGTAGCACAAACAGTGTGAGATGAACGAGCACGGCTAAAAGTTTTCCTCTGTAATTTAATGTGGCACCGGAGCAAATAACACAGCAGCATTCTTCATGGCAAATGACTATTTGGACACAAGTTTGTGGTTTCTGCTCAACTCATCAAAGTCCAGATAATAAGAAACTGCTCAAAAAAGAAAACACACCAGGGCCGACCTGTAGCCATGGAAAAATCGAGTGTACTGAAAGACGAATATGGTAACTGAATGATGGCTGAATTTCAAATAAAGTTTTGCTAGATTGAACAAAATTGAACGCAGCTTCTAACCGTCAGAATGTTCTTCAGCTGGTTCTTCACAAGGCTCTGGAACTCCTTTCCTCCGAGGTTTTCCTTGCCCTTAGATGACTTCAGGTAGACACCCACCACGGTTTTAATTGCTCCCTCCATCTTTGCTTTCGCTCTACAACAAGATGAAAAGAACATTTATTAGACAGCTGACATTAGGGATGCACTAATATTAAAATGAAGGCTGACGGACGATAAATGACCAACAAAATGTTACTGTACACTATTTTGTTCAAATAAATGAAAAAATAAAATACTAAAAATTAATCATTTTAAATGCTACAAGTGAATTTAGGCATCACAGCAGTATAATGTGCAGTATAAACATGAAAAATATTTGTTTTTAGATTAGCTAAATATTACACTACCGTTCAAAAGAATTTTCTAATGCTTACCAATGCTGCATTGGTATATTGAGAAATAATATTACAATTTTAAATAACCGTTTTCTGTTTGAATTTTTTTGAAAGTGTAATTTATTCCTGTGATGTAAAGCTGAATTTTCAGCGTCATTACTCCAGTCTTCAGTGTCACATGATCCTTCAGAAATCATTCTAATATGCTGATTTGCTGCTCAAGAAACATTTCTTCTTATTATTTAATTTAAATTTCAAAAACACTTTTAAACAGTAGTGTGCATTTAACTGTAAATGATACATTAGTGTTTTTAAAGACTAAATTAACTGAGGGAACATGCGATAGATAAATGGATGGATGGATGGGTGGATGGATGGATGGATGGATGGGTGGGTGGATGGATGAGTGGATGGATGGAAGGATGGATAGATTAATGGATGGATGGATGGATGGGTGGGTGGGTGGATGGATATAGATGATGGATGGATGGATGGATGGATGGGTGAGTGGATGGATAGATGATGGATGGGTGGGTGGATGGATGAGATGGATGGATGAAGGACTGATGGATGGGTGGGTGGGTGGATGAATGGAATGGATGGATAGATGGATGGATGGATGATGAATGGATGGATGGATAGATGGATGGATAGATGATGAATGGATGGATGGATGGATGGATGGATGGATTGGTGGGTGGATGGATAGATAGATGATGGGTGGGTGGTGGTTGGATGGATGGATGGATGGATAGATGATGGATGGATGGATGGATGGATGGATGGGTGGGTGGATGGATGGATAGATGATGGGTGGGTGGGTGGATGGATAGTTGATGGATGGATGGATGGATGGATGGATGGATGGATGGATGGATGGGTGGGTGGATGGATAGATGATGGGTGGATGGATGGATGGATGAATGGATAGATAGATAGATAGATAGATAGATAGATAGATAGATAGATAGATAGATAGATAGATAGATAGATAGATAGATAGATAGATAGATAGATAGATAGATAGATAGATAGATAGATAGATAGATAGATAGATAGATAGATAGATAGATGATGGATGAGATGAATGGATGGATGGGTGGGTGGGTGGATGGATAGATGTATAGATGATGGGTGGGTGGGTGGATGGATAGTTGATGGATGGATGGATGGGTGGGGTGGGTGGGATGAATAGATGAATAAATAGATAGATAGATGATAGATAAATCCCATCATGCATTGACGGTAATGTAAAAAAAAAGTTTAATACAAACTTATTTTCTGAACAAACCCTAACCCGAAGAAGAAGTGGCATCATTCGGTGGTTGGCGACATGCCAAGCTATTAACAAGTTAGAGACAACTCTCTAGCCACAGTACCTGAGAGTACTAGGGTGTGGAGAATGGAAATCTTGGGGGTTAGAACTGACAGTCAATTGCAGATAAGGGAAGAGAGAAGAAAGAGGCAAGTCGCCAGTGGCTGTCCTGATCTTTGATAGGTCATCTGATCTACTGATGACCAAACCACACAGCGGCTTCATGTTTCTCAAGGGATTACCGACAGCTCAAACATCCCTTCTTTCACTCACTCACTCACTCGCTCCTTTTTTCTGTAGTTTGTTCCTCTTGCTCTTCACACCTCTTTTAATTTAAAGAATTTAGTCCTGCTTTTAACTTTCTTTCAAGACCAGCCTCTCTTTTCTCACGTGTAAGATTTCACCTATGCAGGCGCACGTTCACTCTCTTGCATTCCACTATACAATTGTATACTGGCTTGTCAAAGTTTCGAAGGAAATGCCAATAGCCAATCGCCTTGCCTCAATGAAGACATGGCATTACTCAGATTCTTTGATGAGGTGCAGACGGTCATAACTCAGCTATGTTCGGCATGAAGATCAGATTTTAGGGTAATTTTCCGAAAACCTCCATTAAAGTGTGTTTGATATATGCAGCGGCAACAATAAGTAAAGACATCTGTAGTATTGTTGTTATTTGTTAAGTAAAACTGGTAACACTTTACAATAAGATTCATTAGTTAACATTAGTTAATGTATTAACTAAAATAAACTAACAGTGAGCAATTCAATTTATAAACAGTATTTATTAATCATTGTTAATGTTAGATAAGCTGTTGATTATTTGTTCATGTTAGCTCTTATGTTACAAATAAAACCTTTGATTTTAATAACGTATTAGTAAATGTTGACATTAATATTAACTAGGATTATTAAATGCTGTTGACGTATTGTTCATTCTTAGTTCATGTTAACTAAGGTAACTATAGTTAACATTAGAAAATAAATACTGTAAAAAATATTGTTGGTTTAACTTAAAAAAGTAACTAGCCTGGTTGCCTTAAAATTTTAAGTTGATTGAACTGGAAAAAGTGAGTTAATACAATGAAGGAGATTGATTTAAAAATAATCAAAATTAGTTATCTGAACTAAATAAATTATTTAAGTTGATTTGACAAAAGAAAAAATGTTGTGATAAATCTTGAACATATTTCTTACAGTGTAATGAACCTTATTGTAAAGTGTTCAAGTAAAACTATTAAAAAACATTTTCTGTCATTTAAATAAAGCTAAAATATAAATGTTAGATGAAACACTTAAGCTTACACAGAAATTTAAAATGTTGGCATATAACAAATACGTAAGCTTAATTTAAAGTATTAAAATGACTAAAACTGAAATAAAAAGTAATCAAAGCTATACCAAACTTAAAATAAAATGACAAAATCTAATAAAAATGACAAACATACAATTACTGCAACTTAAAATAAAATTACATTAAAGTATAATAATAAAAAGTTAATTTAAAAAGATTAATAAATATTATAATAGGTAGTCGACAACCTCTAAAAGTGCCAATTATATAAAATGATGAATGCAGGAACCAATGTTTCAATGCATTCATTTCATTGATAAAATCTTGAACAACAGAACTAAGTGTCTCAAAAAGACATAGAAAACACAACTTTTGAAATTCCAATCATTGCTCTCATTCATTCAGACTTAACCAGAAAGTGACGGCTTGCTATACCAAACTTAAAATAAAATGACAAAATCTAATAAAAATGACAAACATAAAATTACTGCAACTTAAAATAAAATTACATTAAAGTATAATAATAAAAGCTCATTTAAAAATATGAATAAATATTATAATAGGTAGTCGACAACCTCTAAAAGTGCCAATAATATAAAATGATGAATGCAGGAACCAATGTTTCAATGCATTCATTTCATTGATAAAATCTTGAACAACAGAACTATGTCTCAAAAAGACATAGAAAACACAACTTTTGAAATTCCAATCATTGCTCTTTTACGCAAGTCATTCAGACTTAACCAGAAAGTGACGGCTTGCTTGTTAAGATGAGGTTTGGAACCTTATAATTTGCATAGCTGTACAAACAAAGCTGTACAAAAAACAAACAAACAAAAACAGTGACATCCAGCGGTCAGCAAAAGAGCCCTTTGGGTTGTTATTGCGGGGCAAAATCTGTGTAGGTGTGCTTGTCATCCGAGACGGTTTCTAATGCCACCAAATTAGCTGACGCACATTCACACAGTTTCCTCTTATCAGTAGTAATAACCACATCGACAGGTAGTAAGCAATTAAGAAACATGACCATTAGCCTAATTTAATGAGAGAGAGAGAGAAGGAGTTACAGAGATGACGCAGTGCGCATATTAAAGTTTCTGGTTTCATAGGCTGTTCGAAAGTGAGAAGGACTCTTTTACACTAGTGTCAGGTGGAATGGTGCAGGAAATAGGCTAGGAAATCAACTTCCTTGGTACACAGACACTCAGCTAATGTCACGATGGAGCAATAAACTATATTGTACTTCCTATTGGCTGTCGAGTATAAACCCTACATACTCGTACAGTGTCTTCATTTGGGTTAAGTCTCAAAACCTAGCAGGCCTCCTTTCTAGACTTAATTTTTGGACATCACAGACATGTTTTGAATTCCATTGCACATATGATACCCTAAAATGCTGTCTGTTATAACTTGAAAATAAGGTCTCACTCTTGAAAATAAAGGTCGCATCAATGGTTCCATTAAGACACGTCCTCATTTCAAATCTAATGGAACCTTTTCATTGTGCAAAAGGTTCTTTATAGAGGAAAAATGTTCTTTACACTAAGAAAAAATGTTATTTTAAGAACTGTTCACTGAAAGATTCTTTGGGGAACCCAAAATGGTTCATCTACAGCATCTCTATAAAAAACCTCTTGTTTTGTTTTTATGGTCTGACTGAAAAAAAGATTTTACATGCTACTAAAAGTGTCTGCTACTACAAAATGTCCATATATACCATATAAATATAAACTTTATATCAGAGAATATAATTTTGAAAATATGTGAAAAATATTAAGGCAAATAACACACCTTTAGTGTTTAGTCACTACTTTTTACCCTATTTGACCCCTGAAAATTTACTTTTTGTTGGTGTAATCTAATGACCTTATTTTTTGACAATAATAAAACCAGTGTATGTTTAAATTTAAGTCATAAAAAAGATTAGCCTAGTTATAAATGAGCAAGATAAGTGACTTTTTCTTGGCTGTGTCTCAAAACCTAGTGAGCCGCCTACCTAAACAGCATTCTCATAAGCACCTTTACACAGAAAGCAGCATCCTGACTGAAATGGTGCATCCTAGGTGACAAAATACAGTTGAGTCACAACCTGTACAGTCAGGATCCAGTCAGCCCTTATCCACAGTACAAACAATGTCTACATGCACCCTAGACCAAAAGGCCGTAGCTCTGTTGAAGTCAATGCTGTGTTGTTGTCACAAGTCTTACACGCCTTCTCCCACAATCATATTTCTAGTGACTATAGGCATCGTTCACTGATCCTATTGACTCTTTCAACCCTCGGGCTCAACCCTATCCAGTGCCAGTCGTCAAGTTTCATGAATTATTAAAGCCTTTGGCCCCTGACCTGGCGATTCCGTGCGTGCTACCCTGAGACAGTCTCAAGCTTTAACCCAAAACTCTCTCAGACAGACAGCACGTGGATGGTTAATAAAAAGTAATGAAGAGAGATCTTCCATTAGGCTACTTAAGTGACTCTCCAAAACAGACATGACCTTTACTGTTCCTGGACTAAATGAATAAATAAATCCGTGCAAACACAACCTCATGAAGGAGAGGGAAAAAAGGAAAAGGGGACGCAGACATATGGTGTTTAACAACGGACACTCATGCATTCTACTGTTTCTCTCTAATGCGCAAACGAGATTGAAAGGTTTGCGTTTCCAAACGGGAGAACGTGATACGCGCGCGCTCGATCACGGTAAAAACAATACCCGCCGCTCGCGTGCGCCATTAAAAATTCACACAGGAACAACTTTGCCAGTGTATAAAAACTCATGGGGAACAATCGTCAGGTAGTTCTTATTTTCTACACACTGAAATCACGCTTCGATAAAATAGCTATTGTGTTAAACGCTTCTCTTTTCTGTCAAATGTTCTGAGGAGGACAGTTGACCTGGACTTGATTTAGTTAGGTGTTGGCACAAAATATTTAAAAATGTCATAGGCTTGGCCACTCTGTCTAAAGCATCTACAATTATAAATATGATTTTACCATTGTATATATCTTTTATATAAGGCACTTTATATCTATATTTGATGTTTCTATTTAACTGTTCGCATTGTTTTATTTAAAATATGTATTTTAAATACCATAAACTTCTCAATAATCACAAAATAGCACATTATATTCTATTTTAATTACACGTAAAATAATATAACTTTTATTATATTTATTATTATTTTAAAATACCATGAAATGCAATAGCAGCAGTCACTGATGTAATTGTTGGCACGTACAGTCTTAATAAAACGTTCCGATTAACAACGATTCAAAACACAGAAGAATAGTTCAGTTTATTCGTAAAGATACGCGTTGACTGTGTGCGAAAACGGCAGATGTTTTCAGATTCAGCTGGCTGAGAATGGTCGAAGGGTGTTTCTAAAACGTGGCGTTGACACTTACAAAAACTCTCACAAGTTCAAAACTCAAAGTTTTGCGTTCTAGTATTAGTCAGTAATGTGAAAGAAACGTATTTTGAAGCACTTACCCTAAAATGGGGACTGAGCGGATTGACAGTTCGCAGTTGCTGCAGTAAACCTCTTTTTTTCTTTCCCTTTCTTCCCACCTCCAAAAAAAAAAAAAAACTTGTCAGACTCGAACCGCTGCCGAATCTCTTCCGTGATTTTTTTCGTAAACGTTTTTTTTTTTGCCCCTGACTCTGACAAATGAAAGGGCGTGTACCTGGAGGAGGGGAACTAAAGGACGAACTTTAGTTGTTTTAAACAGGACATTTGATCTTTGAGATGATTCATAGGCTGCTTTTCATATTTCTAAATGATGATGTCTACAGCTGTAACATCAAACATTATCATATCCTACGTGAATGTAGTTTTACACTAGAAATTAAACTGGGAATCGTGGCTGAGGACGGTGAGTTTTGTCTGGAGCTTTAGTGGGAAGTACAAAAACTTTAACCCTTACCTGCACAATGTTTGCACCAGTGTCAAAAATGAACTCGGCTCGGGACATAATGCCTCATTGTTTTATCTTTGACTTATAAGAATGTTGAGTGTCTCTGAAACAGTGGTTTCTATCTGTTAGCTACAAAGAAATAAATAATTCCTGTAAACTGGATCAAACTCATCCGTAATGCTATTTGAGGAAAAAAACAACAACATGTTTTTACATTGCTTTAAAATCGCTTATTTTGATAAGTTATACAATATTCAACTCTTGTAAGTCAGTTTACTGTAATTTAAGTTGAAATTACTTAAACATCCATGTTATTTTTTTAATTTATTTAAGGAGGCAACTTTTTTTGTGTGCAATCTTCGCACAGTGATGTCAAATATTTCCAAAGCTGAATGATTTGTAACATATTATTGGCCTACATTTTGAATTATTCTTATTTATTTATTCAATCGAAGTATGTCGTAAATAAATGACACTCCGCAACTCCTGAAAATCAATTCCAGGGGGCAAATTTTGCCTCTAATACATTAATTCACATGTAATATAGAGTCAACAAAGTGCTTTATTTTAATGCCACAGGAATTAGTATGGTCAGGATTCTTGCTAACTGGAATGCTTTTGTATTGTGATAAATCACCAGACAGCCTATAACAAGCCTCAGGGAAAACATATAGTGAATCATATCCCAGTGCCCAAACTTTACTATGATTATCTGTGTTTACCAAGAGGCACCGCCTATGTAAAGTGGTTTGTATGACTACTGTCACTTTGTGTGGACTATGGTCATGCCTTTGTCACGCCCGCCCGCCTCACATCTTTTTTGATTATGCTATACAAAGTTCATTTTTGACTCATTTTTATTTCATAAAAAGGATAAAATTGTGTGTACCCCACATGAAGCGTCTATTGTTGGGCTAAGGTTTCAAATTAAAATCTTGAAGCATCTCTCAAAGCAGTTTTCAACATTTGTGTATTCAGTTTACTGGCACTTGCAAATAAGATCTAAATCTCCCTTAATTTCCAAAAGAGACCAACGCCCTTTCCTCAAGCCACACCTGTATGCAAGGCAACTGCCGGCACCTGCGTTATATTGTGTTGGGGACTGAATGTGTCAATAAAGACGTATCGTAACTGGCTTTGACTAGAAGATCTAAATCTAAGCCGCCGTGCAATGTGATAGTTAAGAGCCTCGGGCTGGTGTTGGGTTACCATAAATGATGCTATTAAATCAGATGTGCTACACAAAAGAATGGGTGAGATGAATCTTATATTGCACGGTCAATAAAGAGGCAAGACAAGATTACCTTGAGAATCAAACAAAGCTTTCTTTTATTTTCCGTCACCTTGGAGAATCATTAACTGTGCAACAGCACGGCCTGTTATAATTACATCAGGAAGTCACAAGGTAAAATTAAAGTGATTGGATGGCATTACGGAATGTTTCTTCATTCGCTAAAAGCCGCCATGTTGGTTCGCCACATTGCCAATAAGCTGCCAGAACTCCAGGAAGGTCAGCTCTCCGTCGTTATTCGCATCCAATGAGCTCATGAGCTGGTCAATGGTGGCTGGGTCAGAGGAATTCTGTGAGAGGACACATTGAGTTAGTCACTTATATGCACTTGCAATGATTGTGTCTCCATCTAGTGATCGTCACTGAAACTCTGCATTCTTTTCTGCTGACCTATTAGGCCAGGGCATGGGGGAGTTCCTGTTCTGGATGGGCCAAACAGTAAATGCTCTGATGTGGCATTTTTTTTCCATTGTCTCTGGCATAGTTTAGATGAAGACATAATGAAAGCAGCTGGTTTGTTTCCATACACACACTAGCAGTTCTTTCTATAATCTTAGAGTTTTGAAGGACGGATTTGTGTTATTTCCTCCACAAAATCACAAACATGTGACTCACATGGAATTCTTCAGAGGACTGGGATGTGGTTTACTAATAACTTGCACCAGGCCTCTAAAATGGTGCTCTTATCCTTTTTGGTTCATTCTTCTCAAGTCTCACAACATAGAATGCTGATCAAACACTGTAAATAACCTTAATTTTATATATTAAAAAAAAACTTAAAAGATCCAAAAGGTCACAGATAAAAAAAATGAGTAAAATATTTATTTTTGTAGTCAAATTCAACATGCTGTACACCAATGTTACTTTAGTATCATTGAAATTGTTATATTTGTATTAATAGTTTTGAATTGGTTTTTCCATTTTCATTTTTGATCAATGTTCAGTAAATTTGTTGTTTTTGTCATTATTAATGTCTACATTAGTCTTTCAGTATTTTTAATTGTAGCTATAGCTAAAAAGAATAGTTATTTGCAGCACCTTAGATTTAGGAGACATGCCTCTTCTTAATGAGAACCATTTTGAGTTGGTTTTATTCTGTGGAGATTTAAAGTAAGAAGAAAAAAAAGCTTTTAATGTTACATGATTGGTTTTTAAGTTCAATGTACTGGTTCCTTTTTTCTTACGAAGAACTAAAACTGGTTCCATATAGTATAACATTACATTTAAAGGGAAAGTTCATCCAAAAATGAAAATTCTGTCATCATTTACTCACCGTCAAGTTGTTTCAAACCTGTATGAATTTCTGTATGAATGCAAAAGAAAATATTTTGAAGAATGTCAGTAACCAAATAGTTGAAAATGCACTATGGAGGTCAACTGTTTGGTTCCGAACATTCTTCAGATCTTTTTTGTGTTCAGCAGAGGAAAGAAATTCATACTGTGAGTAAATTATGTCTTTTTATTTTTGGGGGAACTGTCCCAAAGTGTAGACCTGTATTTAGAAATATAAATATGAAGTATACAGATCATTTGTTATACTTTAATAACTCAAAAGGCTTACCTTTACGAAGTTGGGTAACTGGGATGTGACCAAACTCTGAAACTCATCCTTACTCAATGTATTTGCAGAGCCATCCTTCCCGGCATAAGTCTTGAACTGGGAGACGAGCGTGTTAATGGCAGATTCCATGATGTAGAAGTTGGATGGTTCGGTGGCTGGAGATTATAGGGTCATATGCAGGTTAGTCCTTTTCGAATAGACAAATCTGGTGTGAGACTCACAATAACCTTATTTCAAGTGAATATAAGGGTTAAAACACACACACAAAAAAATCAAGACCACTAAATGTCGTCTAACCCTTCGGTTGTTCCAATCCTGCATGAGATTTAGCAAAATATCCAAGCTTTTTTATTCATACAGAGAAAGTGGATGGTGATACACCACTTAATTTTATGGGAAACTGCAGCTTGAACATTCTGCTAGATTAGTCTTTTTGTGTCTTACAAAGAAAAATATACACGAGGGTGAGTAAATGATCCAATGATGTTCATTATAGAGTGACCCCTAAACAATTAAGGCCAAAAAGGTATATCCAGTGCATACTAAAAATGATTCAATAAAAAAAAAATTAAGTATCATAGGCTTACCTGGCCTGAGGAGTGATGTTCTGTCTTGAGTTGTGTTTAAATGACCACCTCTCACCTTATATTCTCTTCTTCTGACCGGCAAACTCAGCAGAAAACCAAAAATCACGCCCACTGCTCCATTACACAAGTCAGGATTTTCTTATCTATCTCCTGCTTAAATGTTTCCATAGAAAATTAGTCTATTAGACTCTCTTTCACATACAAATAAACATTAAATAGACATTAAATAGACTTCCATTGATTTTAGATCAGGTTAATGGCATTTTCTATCGCCAAATCCCTACCCCTAAACACATCCCTCATCGAAAAGTGCGTAAAACTATAAATAAATATGTGTTGGGGCCAATTTAGAAGCCTTTTTACATTGTGAAGAGTAGTGAATGTCCTCATGGTTGGTTGTCATAATATTTCATTATATAAGTGAGGACATTTGGCCCTCACAAGTAACCCATAATACATACGTGTTATGGGGAGTTCCCATAGACATGATTTTTGTACTGTAAAAACTATATTCTAATCCCGAACCCTGAACACACCCCTCATAGAAAACTTTTTGCATTTTTCCATATGATTTATAAGCGGTTTTCTTCATAGGGATTTTTTCCTCATGACATTGGCTTCACCAAGACCACACACACAATGCATTTATAGTAATCCAGAAGAGAAAATATGGCGTATATCTGAGATAAATAGCATAGAGCATTGTGGTTAATGTTTCTGAGAAAATGTCCTATATATATTTGTTTGTGATTATTTCTAATCTCAACCTTACATGTCTGTTGATTACTCTACACCTCCCTATCAGGTTTCCTTAATGTTGTCAATCCAAACATCTGTCATCAGGGAAACTTCATCTGATAACTCCATCAAAACTTACTCAGCAACAACAGACATACAAAGCCCTCACTAATACGTCTGTTGCAGATCCGTTTTAGAGGTCAATAGTGAATGTGCATGTATGCAGAATACTAACCCAAAAAGGTCAATTTAATAATTTTAAATGGGTTTTCAAAGGTACAAAACATAATGAGACCAGAAATCCTCAAGGAATCACATATTTCTGATTTGTCCGTTGTAAATAAACAATGAAATAAAATAAAATGAACAATGCAATCTCTTAATAAAGAAGAATTCTCATGGCAATGGGACATCGTTTTAATAATCATCATAAATTGATACATTGTGACATTTGGTCTTGTATTACCTTTCATTTGAAGTGGTTTTAAGTTTCTTTTCATATTAAATATCACTGTGCCATATGATAACTTACCTTAAATTCTAAGTTCCATTAATTTTTTTCTCTTATATTTACAAATTGGAGAAGAAAAGGCAAAAAATATAGGTATTCACCCCAGAAGAGTGCAGCAAAACAATAACACAGCTATAATCAAATGATCTTGATGATTCATTACAATGGCTGTTTTCCTAAGATAGAAAGAGGATATAAATAAATGTCCACATCACCACAGTGCAAACTACTCAATTATTGAAACTTTCTCCGGTTCAATTTCAGTTGTGTGTTTTTGGGCAGACCATTCATTTCAGTACCAGCATTCTTTGCTCACTAGTAAAGGCACATAATCTAACATATCAAATTCCATAAAGAAAAGAAACATTCATTTTGTTTTGTAATTTAAATGAAGTGCGAGCAGAACTTGAGTTGGGGTAAGAAACCGAAAACCGAACGCTTACAATGACCTCTAAAATCTCTGGCGAAAAACAAAACTTAAAGAAACCAGTTTCGACATCAGCTTAGTAAGCAAAATCATGGGTAGGTGTGAAGAAGCCAGGATCTAAAACAAAAAATACTAAACTAAAATAAAAATCCTGACAGTCTACATTTTATAAGTTGATTTTGGGAGCTCGGGTAACTAAATAGGGACATTCTTTTGCACTTCATTGCACTTTCCCAGTTTAGCGTTAATTCCGTTCACAACTCCACATGTACTACGTGATTGATCTATCTGCAAGTAAAGCAGTTTCATTCATGTGCAAACACTTAATGCTTAAGATGACTGATTCTTTACACAGCAAGCAAGAGTCAAAGGGTTTGGCGTTGAAGAACAGGACCAAGGGAGGTAGCTTACAACAAAACACCCAACACACAGGTGGGACTTCACTAAGAACAAGACTCCGAAGGGAGAATCCTCACACACAATGCATTAAACTACATCTACTATCCGTAAAGACCAGGGAAAGTAACAGCTAAGATTGTTTTCTTTCACTTAGTGATTTTTCCCATCCGTTCGACTTAGTTTTTAGGGTGGGCGGCACCAATTACGCCAAAGGTGCGGCGAACTTTAACAGTGCCTCTTTCTCAAACTCCTCCATCTCATCTTCAAGGGAATCATTGTCATGCTGCTCATCTTCCAAACCATCCGCCAGATCTTCCAGGATATCCACAACGTCCTCGGCGAAGTCGCTGAAGAGCATTCTGTCGTGAGCGAAAAGCCGCCGCTGAAGAACTGGGCGGTGAGGCGGCTGAGAGACTCCTTGCTTTCCTGAGGAACTCCCTCTAGTTTGCTTAGGTAGATCTCAAGAAGGTCCTGAAACTCCACGAGCTTCACAGGAACAAGCCCCTCGGCGTCGGCGCAGTTGGATACGCCATGGCAGCCCTCGGCAGGGTGTCGGTTCCTCCTGAGCTTCTCTTCTTGGTGTTTCCAGAAGTCTACCTGCTCCTTGTGGTGATGATGATGATGCTTGGAAGGTTTGGCCTCCCAAGGTCTATCCTTCTGTCTTCTTTCCCTCTCCTGCCTTCTCTCATCCTTCTTGTGGTCCCATTCTTCTTTGTACTTCTTGAGATGGTCTTTCCTTTTATCCTTCCCATGCTTCCACTCTTTCCCGCTCCCTGCTTCATCCTTCTTCCAGCGACTGTCATGTTCTTTCTTTCTGCCCCATTCCTTCTTTTCTCCTTTGTGCTCCTGGTGTTTCCTCTTCCAGTCTTCCCGCTTGCCCAGCTGGTCCACCTGTTTGGAGAGTCTCTTCTGCATTTCCACCAAGCTCTCCCTCAAGCCCTGTTTCTTCATCCCCTCCAGCCTCGTCCTGCTCTCCTCCAAAAGAGCTTTCTGTCGTTTGAGTTCCTCTTTCTTATCCCAGGGTTTCTCAGTTCCTTCTGGGCTAGACTCGGCAGTGGAAGGCGGGGACCCAGAGTCAGGGGCCTGTTGTGGACTATCTTCAACTGATGGAGGAAAAAAACAGATGATCGTGAAGAATACACTGCAAAATATATATAGAAAATACTATTTTTTCTAAATAATAGAATTTATAACATGAATGAAATGAGCAAATCAGCACATTAAGGGCCATACAGACCGGGACGAATAATGGCGCACCTTATTCGCCAGCGTTTTTCAACGCGTTTTTTGCGATTTTCGCTGACGATGAGCTGAGTGAACATGCAAATTCATTCCCTGAAATTAGATGGCGCCCATTTTGCTCTGCAATACCACTCCATAACAGTTTTATCAAGATTTTTGTAGTCGCTGTCGCGTTTGTCATATATTTCTTTATGTTCTAACACCAACGAGAACAGCAGCTCTACATTCATCTTGCCTTCCATCTTCCTCGTCTTATTTTTCCTGGCAGTGTCAGACGGCGACGCTACTTGGCGTAGATCTTCTTCGCCGTTACGTATGTGTGCTTGGCAAGAGCGTTTTGTGTTTGAGCGCCCCAAGTTGTGTTTTACTGTAACTTCAGAAGCTCCAAACCCGTGAGCAAAAGCGCCAATCTCATTGGTCGGATAGTTTTTAACACGGTGCGTCAAACTAAAAAAACGAACCCGAGGCGTTTTAAAAAAAAAAATGGCGCTTTCACGCGTTGCGTTTTCTGCGTCGAGTGTGCACGCAGATAAAAGACATGAGCACGCACAATGAAATATCCAATATTGAGATGTACCAATAAATAAGAAAAAAATCAGCTGATCACCAATATCATTCTACATAAATATACACTACCATTCAAAAGGTTGGGGTCAGAACGACTAATTAATAATTTTGGAAAAAGTCTCTTTGATCAATAATACAGTAAAAACAGTACTATTGCAAACTATTATTAATTTTAACAGTTTAAAATTAACAGTTCATATTTTAACAAATTTTAACAGTACAATTTTAACAGTTTAAAATTGTTTTCTATTTGAATTTTTCAGTGTCACATGATCCTACAGAAATCATTCTAATATGCTGATTTGCTACTCAAGAGACATTACTTTCAATGTTGTGCTGCTTAATATTTTTGTTGAATTTTTTCATGATCCTTTGATGAATAGAAAGTTCATTTATTTGCAATAGAATGCATTTGTAACATACATGTCTTTAGTAACACTTTTAATTAATTTAACTGCCTTTTTAAAATTTTATTATTATTATTTTTTATTAATCATACTGACTTTTAAACGGTAGTGCAATAGCTAAAAAACAACCTAACAACCTCATTCATCTTAGTAAACCAAAAGATGTCTTTTGGCTGTTCAATTTACAAGTATATTCAGAGCCCTTTCCACAATATCCAAATTTTTAATGTTGAGTTTTACAATTCAAATACTATTCATGTGCCGTTCCCACTCTTCCTCATCATACCTGTAAGCTTTGCGAGCTCAGCAACTCGTGCTCTCAGTGTCTCTAGTTCATCTCTTAAACCAGGAAGTTCAGACAGTTGTTCTTTCAATTTAGTGTTCTCGTTTTCCAGCGCTCCTCTCTCAGTGCTGTGCATATCTGTCGTCATTTTCAGAGCCCGGTCCAACTCCTGTTTCTGTGACTGATCATGAAAAAGACAAAGAAAGAACATCCCAAGTTCAACATTTTAAAATAATCTCTTGGTATGCTCTATAGAAAGTGCATTAAGCCCACTTAGTGGAAAAATGCATTTGCATGCAAAAGAAAAAATCTTTTCATGGCATTAAGAGGAAAAACTTTATATACAAATGTAGAGAAGGGACTAACCTCAATCTGAGCCTCCAATATATTAATTTGTTTATTCTCTTGAGCAAGTTTATCAAGGACTTCCTGGAAAAAAAGGTACAAATCCTCAGAGACTGCCACAGGTGAAATCAACTTGTCATTAATAAAAGAACACAGCAAAGACAGAGAATAAAGCACTGCACTAACCTGGTCACTTAATTCTGAACCATCAAAATCTTCTAGAGGAGAGAAAATGGATTTGTAATGTTTGTTGAGAATGCATAGACAAGGTGAAGTGAACTATAAAACTGTTACTGTAAAAAACTCAAATGATGCAAGTAAAAGTCAGTGTAGTTAAAGGAGTAATTCACTTTTGAAAAAAACTTTTGCTGATAATTTACTCACCCCATGTCATCCAAGATGTCCATGTCTTTCTTTCTTCAGTCGAAAAGAAATTAAGGTTTTTGATGAAAACATTCCAGGATTTTTCTCCATATAATGCACTTCAATGGGAACCAGAATGGTTCAAGTTCCAAAATAAACTTTAAATACAAACTGCAAACTTGTTCAAAGGGCTTTAAAATCGATTCCAGACGACTGAATAAGGGTCTTATCAAGCAAAACGATCGCTCATTTTAAAAATAAATAACAAAGTTTAAGTTTTATAAGCTCAAACTCTCGCCTTGCTCTGTTCGGTAATCGCACTCCTGTTCGAACTTGTTCATCAAAATGAACAAATCTTTTTCCGAGTCATTTGGTTCATTTGCGCAAAGAAATGAACGAATTGATTCGGAAAAGATTTGTTCATTTTGTTGAACAGGAGAGTCACGAACGTGCACCACAGAACAGAGCAAGGCGAGCATTTGATCTTATAAAACTTAAACTTTGTTATTTTATAAAAAAAATAAGCAATCGTTTCGCTTGATAAGACCCTTATTCATCGTCTGGTATCGTTTAAAGCCCTTTGAACAAGTTTGAAGTTTGTACTGAAGTTTCTTTTGGAACTTGAACCGACCTGGTTCCCACTGAAGTCCATTATATGGAGAAAAATCCTGAAACGTTTTCATTAAAAACCTTAATTTCTTTTCAACTGAAGAAGAAAGATAGATCGTGGACATGACATGGGGGTGAGTAAATTATCAGCAAAAGTTTTTTGAAAAGTGAACTAATCCTTTAATGCAGCAGTCCCACAATTCTGGAGTTTAACTGTCTTTCACTGTAAAAATGTATATGACTGAATATGTTAAATATAATCAATAAAATTGAGGCAACAGATTACAATCAATATTATGAATTAAATTTAACAAATTAGAATTGAGTAACAATTAACCAAATGAATTACTTAAAAGTTAACCATTTAAAATGAGTAGAATTTACACATTTTATTTAAACAAAAATATTGGAAAATCAGTTTTTAAAATATTGGAAAAACAAAGAGTTCAGTGATTCAGGTCAAATGTTTGTAAATTAATGATTATGTTAAAACAGGGGTTCTCAACTCCAGTCTTCACAACCCACTGCTCTGCATATTGTGCATGTCTCCCTTATTTACACACCTGATTCAGATCCTCAGCTCCTTAGGATAGACAGAGAGAGAGTCTATCCTAATCGAGCTGAGGATCTGAATCAGGTGTGTTAAATAAGGGAGACATGCACAATATGCAGACTGGAGTTGAGAACCCCTGTGTTAAAACATAACCAACACCATCAAATCACCTTTTCTATTTGTTCATCTGGTGGTTATAATTCACATATAGCAGTCAAACAACATCTAAAGTTAATGATTTAAGGCTCAAGAGCCCAACTACAACACACACTGATCTCCATAATGGTGACTTCAAAATTACAGTTTTCTCCTTCAGAGATTTTGCTTGTTAACATCAGGTGTCTTCAATGATGGCAATAAAAAAGAGGTCTTAATTCATCTTTGATGTCAGCCTGTTATTCCAATATTTGTGTTTAGAAAAAATGTGTACATTTTGCTCATTTTAAATGGTTAACTTTTAAGTAATTCATTTGGTTACTTATAACTCAATTCTAATTTGTTAAATTTAATTAACAATATTGATTGTAATCTGTTGCCTAAATTTTATTGATTAAATTTAACATATTCAGTCGTATTCATTTTTACAGTGTTCACTGGCATGTTGTAATTGGATATATGAAGCAAGTCTCTCTGGAACACACTGCTGTTCAAAAGTTTGGGGTCAGCAAGTATTATTATTATTTTTTTTTTAAAGAAATTAATACTTTTATTCAGCAAGGATGCATTTAATTAATCTAAAAGACAGTAAAGACTTAAATTGTTACAAACGATGGATTTATTTCAATAAATGTTCTTTTAACTATTATTTATCAAAGAATCCTGTAAAAATGTATCAAGCTGCACGACTGTTTTCAGCATTTATAAAATGATTTCTGAATTATCATGCGACACTGAAGGCTGGAGTAATGAAGCTAAAATTCAGCTTTGCATAACAGGAATAAATGACATTTTATAATATATTAAAATAGAAACAGTTGTTTTAAATTATAATATCATTTCACAATATAACTGTTTTTACTGTGTCTTTCATTAAATACATGTAGCTTTGGCGAATAGGAAGAGACTGCTAAAAAAAACTGCTTTAAAAAAAGCCCCATACTTTTTTACAGTAGTGTGTGTTGTCAAATTCGACAGTTTACACACAAACAAAAAAACAAACTAACTAATTACTTTTTATTTAGTAACCCTGGTAACCTCTACAAAAACTTAATGTCAGCAGAATCTCAGCATTAAGCCATTTCAGGGTGAGACAGCCATTACCGACACTAAAGAATTACAAAGGTGAAGTGTGTAATTTCTTGCCAAAAGTGGCACCAAATTGCAATTTGTTTAAGTGGCCTGAACAATATCGTAAATTTGAGGAGCTACATGTTGTCCGAGCAATGAAAGTGTGTTTGGCAATTACTAGTGGTGGCACAAAAATTATACACTTCAATTTTAAAAGGTAAGAGTAAAAGCAACCAGCTCACAAGCCCCTTGGTAAAGCAGTGCATCCTGGGTGATGATATAGGCTGATGATAGACATTGCCCTCAGGTAAATGTACCTTTTTTTTCCTCACTCATTTGTTGAAATTTGAATATGTGATATGTGAATATGTGATGGAAACGAACTCTACCATTAACACTGGAGGGCAACTCCTATCCACAGCTCAAACACAAGCATATACTGCCACCTAGCTCAAACTCTCAACATACCATCAGACGGGTCAATCACAGAACCTGGAGGCATAATGACATTAATGCAACCACTGAAAATGGGATATTAATGGATATAATGTGGTTGCATGTATTCATAACCATTGACCAAAATATGAATCACTTAATGGTTATGCCCAACCGATGTCATGTGTGATATTACACACCAATTATAAAATGTGGCCACACAAAACTCACCGGTGAAAAAGAAGGATCCAACACAGAGCAGGACCAGTGCACCCACTATCAGCTGATTCAAAGAGAAACCTTGTTTCTCTCTTTCCTCACTGGAAGAGTGAACTCCTCCTCTTCTTCCTCCTCCTCCTCCTCGTCAGAGCTTCGCTTCAACACTATGGTGGGTTGCACATGTCTGTGTCTCAAACCATCATCTTCTGCTGAGGTGCTAGCTGGGAATTGAGCACCAAGAGATTCTAAATGATACAGAAGAAAATAAGGACAAGCAAGATTAAGAGAAAGATGGTAAATGTGGGCAGAAATGGAACTAATTTGTTTGCTCCACCATTTTAATATAACATAATTAGGGATGTCAAACGATTAATAGTGATTAATTGCATCCAAATAAAAGTTTGTGTTACATAATATATGTGGGTGCACTGTGTATAGTGTATAATTATTTTGTATATATATATAATATATATATATATATATATATATATATACATACACACACATGCATGTGTATTTAAGAAAAAAATATTTATATATAGAATATTCATATATATATAGATTATATATAAATCTTTAAAAAGTATATACATGAAAATATTTCTTAAATATATACAAGCATGTGTGTATATATATATATAAAATAATTATACACAGTGCACCCACATATATTATGTAAACTCAAACTTTTATTTTGGATGCGATTAATCGTTTGACAGCCCTCAACATAATATATTAAAGCTGTAACATTTTGCTGAGCACAAATTTAATAATTTAGCAGACGCTTTTATCTACTATTCAAATACATAATGCTTTGATAATGATTATATTTATAATTGATTATAATTAATAATAAAATAATTATAATTAAGTCCAACAATACAAACGAAATATTTTAAAATATCTAAATTAATGTATAATATATAAAAAAATTATATATATATATATATATATATATATATATATATATATATATATATAACAAAGACAAAATAACATGAGAGGTTAAAAATGTATATATTTATATACTAATTAAACTATTATACTAGTATTTAATTATATGTATATATTTATTTATTAATAAGTAAAACAATACAAAGACGAAGTAGTATCATAAAAAAGAAAGGAAAAAGAGTTTTTTGCACATTTATTAATAATTTTAAAAAAATGTTAGTCATACCTGGCTCTCTGATCACATCAGGGAATTTATCTGGCAGCTCTATTTCATCTTTCTCAAAAATAGGCTCCTCCTCAGTCTCAACTGAACCAATGGTTTCTGGATAAGGGCTGTAAGGGGCGGGGCTTTCTGCTGTGGAGCCAAAGCCTGTATCAGCCTCAGAGGGCGTGGCCAGAGGCGGGGTTTCAGGGGTGGGATGTATATCAGCATGAATATCAAGCACAGGGATTGCAGAAGGTTCAATAGTTTTAGGGGCGGGGCTTATGTCTGCGGTAACATCAGAGACATCGAGCGAGGAGCTAATTTCTCTGAATGGTTCGGGAGTCGAGGTGATTCTGGGCTCTGTGTCCGGGGCGGGGCTTTCTTGGACTGGAACATGCTGGCCGGGAAGATTTCCGTTACGTCCTCTTCAGTGGGTTCGTCAAGGACCGCCTCCTCTGAAAACTGGAAGGCTGATTCTGTAGTGATGCTGAAGGGAACAGCGCCCAGAAGGTCACTGTCAGGGGAGAACTGGTGATAGTGTCATGGATGACAGGAGCATGGATCTCAGGATCAAGCTCAACATCGCCATGGCCGGATGCTGCCATTTCCTCAAAGAAATCTGGGATGTTTCCTGGCAAATCTGGATAATCAGACAACATACATTTTTGGGAGGGAACAGTTTGACATTGAGTATCGAGAAACAGTCTGCACTTCAAATTCAGAGGACAGGCACCACTTTAAGTAGAATAGTGGTTAAACTGGGGGTAAAAAGGTTTGTAATCTATTACCAGAAATATTGTAGTTTCAGTTGGATCCGTTGGATTTTAAAGGAGTAGTTCACTTTAAAAAAAACTTTTCGATTTTTTAGTTTTTTGATGAAAACACTCCAGGATTTTCTCCATATAATGGACTTCATTGGGAACCAAACGGTTCGAGGTCCAAATGAGAGTTTCAGTGCAGCTTCAAAGGGCTTTAAACTACACCAGACGATGAATAAGGGTCTTATCTAGGACCCTTCGAGTCATGACTGAGATGTTTCTTTTGATGAACGATTTCGAACACGAGAGTCACGAACGCTCATCACAGAACAGAGCAAGGCGAGCATTTGTGCTTAAAAAACTTAAACTTTTTTATTTATTTTTTAAATGACGAATCATTTCGCTAGATAAGACCCTTATTCATCGTCTGGTGTCGTTTAAAGCTCTTTGAAGCTGCACTGAAACTCTCATTTGGACCTTGAACCGTTTGGTTCCCAGTGAAGTCCATTATATGGAGAAAATCGTGGAATGTTTAATCAAAAACCTTAATTTCTTTTTGACTGAAGAAAAGAAAGACATGGACATCTTGGATGACATGGGGGTGAGTAAATTATCAGCAAAAGTTATTTTTTTTAAGTGAACTACTCCTTTAAGTGCACATAAAGGTGATGTCCAAAAGTGATGACATAGAACAGGGGTCTCAACTCCAGTCCTTGTGACCCACTGCTCTGCATATTGTGCATGTCTCCCTTATTTAACACACCTGATTCAGATCCTCAGCTCGTTAGGATAGCTGAGGATCTGATTCAGGTGTGTTAAATAAGGGAGACATGCACAATATGCAGAGCAGTGGGTTGCAAGGACTGGAGTTGAGAACCCCTGACATAGAAGAACTATTTTTGGTTCCACAAAGAAATCTTTTTAATCTTACTGAGAAGAAAATTGTAATAATCTAATTAACCCTTTGTTTCAGTATATAGCATCTTTTCAAGGTTATTCATGGAATCATAAATGCTAGAGAAAAAGAGTATGGCGTTTTTCAGTTTTTTCGAAGACATTCACGAATGGATAATGGCTTCACTGTCTGAACAAACAAATCAGACTTCATTTTAGAAGTTTCTTAAATTTTTTAAAAATTTTAAAACCAAGTCAGATGTGCAAAGTGTGAACAAAGTGTGCAAAACAAATACTGTGAACAGCCATATAGAATAGTAAGTGAACGTCCTGCGCTGTACATACCAGTGGTGATGCACTGACCTGGTGACCCTCCTCTGACAAAACGCTCTCCATCATTGGAGTTTCAGGGTCATGTGACCTCACCTCCAAAGAGCTTCCTGAAATAAACATTGTTTTACATTACAAAGCCCACAAATTGGGGTTGCAACTGTCACCAATATTGAGATGACGCCATTTATGCATATAAGCAGCACAATAATATACATTATAATACAAAAGTTCAAGGTTGGTACGATTTTTTACTGTTTTTGAAAGAAGTATTTTAACCAATAATTTATTTGATTAAAAAAA
>JAQIUQ010004147.1:607500-700329 GCA_030378365.1 Hybognathus amarus
GACTAGTCAATTTTGAGATTTTAGACTACCATTACATCCATAGTCTTCTTGACTAATGGAAAGAAAACATACAACTTTAAATTAGTAGATTTCAAAGACTGTTTCTCTTAAACTATACAAATTTCTCTCATTTTTCTTCTTCTTTTTGGCTGTTGGCAATATTTTCTCTGTAAAAAACTTTAACTCTAATATGTCAACCAAATTAAACAAGTGGCTTTATTCAATGCTCAGTATTTCTTTTCTTCAGTACAACTCTCTGTATATGTATATGTATATGTATATGTATATATATATATATATATATATATATATATATGTATATATATATATATATATATATATATATATATATATATATATATATATATATATATATATATATATATATATATATATATATATATATATATATATATATATATATAGTTAAAACAATAACATTTCAAGTCCTTTATCATTAAAATTCTAGACACAGTAAATGGCTGAAAATGTAATCAGATATTAAATTTAAGTTATTCTGCATTTGCATATTTTTATGTACTGTGAGTAATCACCTGGACGTAGGTTAAAGGAGATTTATAAAGATTACTTTATTTACACAAATATATATCCACATTTCGCCTATAACAAATATTTGAAAATTGCGTTGTTTATATTGATTTTGTAACACAGATTTTAGCATTTGGGAAGGTTTGGCCGGACGTGCCACGTCACGCAGCATGAATCCATCCATTGGTCAAACACAAGCATAGGCTATGCTGCTCCTTTTTTCCTCCCTATGGCAGTTTTACGCCTCAAACAGTAAATAATATTTTGCCCAATCAGCCTAACAAAGCGCATACCTTTGAGAAACACTTTTTTATGACTTTCATATGCATTTTTAATCGGCTTTGTTGTCGTTTGTAGTAGTCGTTCTCTTTGTGTTGGTTTGTTTTGCATCACTTATCGAGACAATGGAGTCTCTTCGCCATCAGCGCTTACAGCCCGGTATCGGATACGGAGCGAGCGCGACTGGGACTCTTCGGTCCCTGCGGCCCGGTGTAACGGGCACTCTTTCCTCGGCACAGGGTTCCCGCATCTCGGTGTCTGCTTCCCCGGGGCCCCCGCCACCTCTGCCGCCCCTTCAGCTCCACACCCTCGGGTCCGGTATCATGGGCAGCGGGTTCGGTTCGGTGGACATGGCGGCGGGTCTGGGTCTGTCCAATCCCACCAACCCGGCGGTTCTGCGGGAGGCGGTGGACGCGGTGGTCAGGAGCTTTGCCAAACACACGCAAGGATACGGCAGGGGTATGTGGGGTCAACATGGAGATGTTTGCGCTGTGATAATTAATGACAAAGCGTTTAAAAATGTTTCTTAAGAAATGTAATATGGGTAGGTTATTAAAATATGGTTCTTCTATTCAAGTTGGTGCATGTTTAGAATTTTTTTTTGTATCATATTATACATTTACTCAAAAATGTAAGTACTAAAAGCTGTGTTATGTAAAAAGAGGTGTAACCAACATAAAAAAAGTAATTCATTATTTCACTTGCACCTTGAGCATGTACTTGAGAGTACAAATTTTTATTTTCACAAATTAATTTTTGAATAATTAGTATCATTCAATTTTACTAGGGATTCTCTACCAGAACTAAGCTTACCCTTTCATGAAAATCACAAAATATGTAATATTTAAGATTATAAATATTAACACAAGGGTGTTTGTCATTTTCACATCTGTCTGTTTTGTCACTTTCACAACACAATTGCCTCTCCATGTTGGACTGACTTTAATTTGGCAGACTTGTACATTTTTCAAATATTAATAAAAAAAAACGTGTATTTTTGTGTATTCACAACCCAGACATTAACTTTATATATGCCCTGCAAAATATGACTTTAATTCAGAAATTATAAATATGATCGTAATAGGAGAGGGTTTCCTCATTCTCTATAAGAAATGCATTTTTTATGTTTTTTTTTTTTTATTATTTTAATAAGCTAGATCTGGACCAATATATATATATATATATATATATATATATATATATATATATATGTGTGTGTGTGTGTAAATATATTTATTTTATTTATTTAACCCACATGCAAGATATTTCAAGCGAACAGCTTCAGAAAATGTGTTCTCAGCAGCATGGGTTTGAATCTCAGTTCTCTAAACGAAAAAAGAAAAAAATATTAAATATTAAAACAGTAAAAATCAATCATATATTTAAAATCATTATGATGACTTTCCCATTGTGCCAGTTATTTTCATGATGCTTAAGCACATCCCTCTTATTATTATCATTGCTGTAATGTAAAAATAAATTAATGCAAATTATATTGTTTTATGCATTTTTAACATTTTATATAATTCATTTAATTTATTTAAAATTGGAATATTATCTGAAATAAATATTACCCAGACATGTTCTTCATAAGATTCAGCCCCCTAACAAGACTAGCACAACAATCAATTCGAGCGCAAAGCAGATTGAGTCCCCTGACATGCTGACCTAAATACATCGAAGGGATTATTGTCGGATAAATTCTGTTGCCAGTGCACTTTAGAGGCAGGTTAAGTGTTTTAATCTACGCCGAGACACCTCAGACCATCTCAATGTAACAAGCTCATCTTTTATTTACCGAAGAAGAAGACCTTTATACGTTTGTGATAATTTTTACATTACTCTTGTCCCTATTAACCACCCTTATTTCCTGTAAGAAACTATAAGCAATTCCACAACAAGCATCCTTTATATCAGACATTAAAGGAGCATGTGCTTTTCATTGTGTGCTGAAGCAGTCATAGTGAAAGATTTATGAACTGTTTTGCAAAAGTTATTTAACCCTCTAGTCCATGCTATCTCTAAACAAACTTAAAGCGCAAGTTCCCAATTTTTAACCTGCTTTGAAATGTTACCATGTCAGTAGTATATGTAAATTAATAGTAGATGTACTATTCATTTACAATAGTACATGTAAATTTGTACAATAGTATATGTAAATTTACTCGCTCTTTGTCTTACTGGAGGTTCGTTCTTCGTACGTGGATTACTCAATACAACGATTTGACATGATCCAGGATTGTTAGGTTCTTCAAAGCTCATCCCGGAATTGCTGTCATGGCAACAGATCCGTAATCTCAAGCCTGCTCGGGAGCAGTTTATGTCATGTAATCAGGATTAGATGCATCTTTTTTTAAGAGGAGCTGATTAAAGTCTGTTCCAGGCACTGCTACTTACACAAGTATTCTAATAAACCAGGGACAATAATAATAATGATTTAAAAATAAATTTGCAAACAATATTATAATGCTGTGTAGTTTATCATAATATAGACACAGTCAGTTTTACTCATTGCGAGATTTATTTGTGAGGAAATAATTACCTAATACTTTAACTGTTTTTACTAGTTTTGCACACACGACTTGTCGTTCGTTCATCATCATTTTGCATTCATTTTGCTTTTCTTCTGCTATGATAAAGAGACATCCATTGCATTGCGTGTTTGTGCATTTTGGGGCGGAGTAATGAAAGGAGGGGGTTGATTTCATATATCAACAGTGTTCAACAATGATTCTCATAAATTGCTTACTGCACCTTTAAAGTTAATATACATGGACGTACTGTATATAAACCTGATCTGCCCCTTAAAATATCCATCCAATGTATTTGTATGCATTCAGTACTAATAAGTTACTTCAACTTAAATATAAAAATATGATTGCTGTCGCTTCAAGCTACATTTGAACTTGTGAGTCTTAAAATATACTTGAATGGTGTTGTATATTCGATAGGATGTTTCTGATTCCCACAGTGAATGTCGTGGAGGCCTTACAGGAGTTCTGGCAGATGAAGCAGTCACGGGGTGCTGACCTGAGGAACGGCGCTCTTGTGGTCTACGAAATGGTCCCGTCCAACAACCCTCCTTACGTCTGCTACGTCAGTCTCCCCGGGGGCAGTTGCTTCGGGAGTTTCAGGCAAGCATCTCATGCAACATTCCCTTTGCTTTCTCCAATGCATATCTCTCTGAACCTCAGATCTTCAGAAAAATAAATAATTGTGTTTTGGTTGCCATCTGTGTCTGCATATTTTCTGTGTAATGTTTTCTCTTGAGGATCCCTTGGAAGTGAGCATCTTCAGGATTCGATTACAGTGTGGTTTAAATAGCATCTTTGATCTTCTCAGTTCTGCCCGACCAAAGCCGAAGCGAGACGGAGCGCGGCCAAAATTGCCCTAATGAATTCTGTTTTCAATGAGCATCCATCTCGACGCATCACAGATGAGTTCATAGAGAAGAGTGTGTGTGAGGCTCTTGCCTCTTTTAACGTGAGTTCTCACTGTAATCTTTATTAGGTTAGAGGGATAGTTCAGCCAAATAATTCATGTTCTCACCCTCATGTTCTTCAAAACATTTCTTCTGTGAAACACGAGTTGATTTGAAGTGCTGATTGATTGTCATGCAGTTACTGGAGCTTTCAAGTTTAATAAAAGCAGATCATGTGATTCATGGGCTGTTGTCAAAGAAATGTTAAGATTTTCAGTTAATAAGAATTGAATTTATTTGATCAAAAATAGAGTAAAATTGTGAAATATTATTACAATTTTAAGCAACTGTTTACTATTTTAATACATTATTGTAAAATGCCAGAAATCATTCTAATATACAGATTTTCTGCTCAAGAAATATTCCTTTTATTATCAATGTTGAAATCATTTTTTCAGGATTCTTTGATGGATAGGAAGTTCAAAAGAACAGTTTATTTTAAATAAATAAAAATAGTTTAACTATTTTAAAATATTTTAAAAATATTTTAACTATTACTATTAATTGTTAAAATATTTTTAAATATTTTAACTATTACTATTAACTATTATAATATTATAACGCCATCTTTTGCTGTCAATTTTGATCAATTTAATGCATCTCTGCTGAATAAAAGTATAAATGATTTTTTTTTAACAGTAGTGTATTGTTGACATTGTTTATCTTGACTCATCTTTGTTTACTTCAGGGAAACCGAGAAGAAGCTGATAATCCTAGCACAGGAATCGGTGCTTTCGCTTCATGTTGGAGTCTAATAAGGGGAAGTCTATGCTAGAGTTCCAGGTAAGTGAGATCATGAATGGACTGCATGGAAAGATGTGAGTAAATGTAAATGTGACTTAACATTATTATCATTTTCCTTAGGAACTGATGACAGTTTTCCAGCTTCTCCATTGGAATGGTAGTCTCAAAGCCATGAGAGAAAGGCAGTGCTCCCGTCAGGTGAGACAATATTGCCAAATATAATTTTTAGTTGCAAAAAAAGTTATATCATGATGAATCACACAGTCCTTCATCTTTTGAAATAAAAGTTTAGAGCACTACGAAAACATTCTGTGACTTTCAGATCTCAAAACTTTACTATTTATTCAAATTACTCGAACATGATCGCCCACTTTTTAGCTTAGCTATTAATGCAAATTATATTCGAAAGGTATGCAGAGGAATTATAGTTAAAACCATAAAACATATTTTCATTACTTGAAATAAAAGAAAAGTTAATATATAAAATAAACACAAACTTATTTTAAGCTTGTTGCATTATTTCTTATTTTTATTTCATTCTACTTGATATAATAGAATAAGTAATGCTAAAATAAACATGTATTACAGGGTACCCACGGGTCCTTGAAATCCTTAAAAGTTTGAGAATAAAAAAAAAAAATTCAAGGCCCTAGAAGTTTTTGAAAATAAATATACATGGATACAGGTCCTTGAAAGTGCTTAATTTTATTTTGTGCAAAACGTTTTCTGGAAAAAAAATCCATATTACTTGTATTTTACAGTATATAATATATTAACACTTCATGGCCTATGCATACTAGCTTGGTTGATTTACGTAGTTAGGCACATTTATACGTTGCGTTAAGTGTTTCCCGTGTGAGGTACCCTTTGTGTTGTACGTTGCAATAACGTTCACGTGCGTACAAAACTACTACGATGGTACCTCAGCGCTTGTTGTTGGACACAATAAATGTGTCCCCACATTAATTCCTTGAATTTGAGGGTATTGGACCTGGAAATTTTTTTAATTTAAAGTTAATTAAAGTGAGAACCCTGGTATTAACTATATAGATATATTTAAAATATATATATATAAAATATAAAAGGAATTTAAAATATTGATAAAAAGTAGGGCTGTCAAACGATTAATCGTGATTAATCGCATCCAAAATAAAAGTTTGTGTTTACATAATATATGTGGGTGCACTGTGTATAATTATATTGTATATATGTAAATACACACACATGCATGTATATTTAAAAAATATATATATATTTATATTAGGGCCGGGACTTGATTAAAAAAATTAATCTAATTAATTAGAGGCTTTGTAATTAATTAATCGAAAATTAATCGCATTTTAATCGCATAAATATTTGGACTAAGAACAGTGAGAAGATTTTTTTTTCAAATGGATTTTTAGTATACATTGCATAATGACTGAATACATAAGCTTAAGCAACAAAATATTGTTTATTTTTGTTCAACCAAGTCCAACAGACCAGAGCCATTGTATATGTTTTGCGTTGAGGTGAAACTTGAGGGTCGATGTGATATGCGAATTCCTTGTTGCATAGCTTTCACACAACCCTGCTCTTAATGACGCTTCCATACAGCGCTTCACATGAACTTTTTTGCTCACTAGACAATGTAGCTAGTGGTTTTCCAAAATTACTAGCCACACAGCACTTTTACTAGCCACATATTAAATGGGGCTTAAAATGTGCTAAAATGTAATAATTGTATCATTAGCTCTGGTTGTAAAGCTCATTTTTTGAAAACATGTTGTCTATTAAGATAAACACATACAATAGATTCTTATTGTATATAATAAAAGTACTGCATCTTTTTTTCTTTTTTTTACAGCAGTAAATAATACAGAGTAGAACAATTATCTGCATTAGTAACAATGACCAAAGAATACATAATCTTTTCTAAGAAAAAATCCACAATTAAGGCAACAGGATTACAACTTTATATAGGCCTATATGACATAGTTTTGGGGACTTTAGATTGTTTGTTTTGCATCAGCATTTCCTCGAGAGAGAGACTTAATAATTATCATCATGAAGCTGGTAGCTCTGAGTAACTGGAGATATGTCCACCTGAAACAAGTATAGGCCTACATGTTTATTGCCCAGATTATTCCCACAAATGCATCTCCTGCTTTCTTTCATGACATGATTAATTTTATTAAAATATAGAATTAAGTCTGTAAAGATAGTTGTGATATGACGTGACATAAGGGCAGCCCTGCTAGTAGTTACACCGTGTCCCTTAACCATGAAGATTATTTTTTATATAAAATATCGGCCACACTCACGAACTGACTGAACGCTGTGTTGGTGTGTGTGCACGCGACCAGTCGCGTGTGATGATCATTTGACAAAAGTCTGGAATGTCATATTTGGCACGCGCACCCTTGCGCAGAGGCACTACAGGAGCGCGTGAGACGCGCCTATGTTCTGGATTCTCATGCTTATTAAAAAAGATCAGCTATATCATCACATTAAGTGGATAATTAAGGGCAGACTAAAACAGCCCTCAGTCCGACGCCAGCCCGCAAGTTTAATCTCCACGTGTCTAATGTCGTGCAATTCGTTTGTTATGTCAGATGTCTTTTGACAAGACTACAATTTTTAACAAGCCAAAGTGGCTAGTGGGAGTGACTGTGTTACCCGCCACGCGTGAACTCCACCCGCATTTGGTGGGTGTTAATGTCAAACCCTGCATCCGTTCGTTTTTATAACATAATTTCCCATCCACGGGACCAACCAAAGCGGTCTCGTCAGCTGTGTTCACTGTGGTTTGTTGTTTAGTTGTCTGAAGCATGGACTGTAAAAAAAAAAGTCATGAACGCTAGTTGGTGCTCCAGTATAATCAGTCCGCTGAAACTAATCCAGAGAGAAATGTTCCGCGGTGGAAAAATATGTGCGATTAAAATGCGTTAATTTTTTGTGTAATTAATTAATGCGTTAAAGTCTGTAATTAATTAATCGTAATTAACGTGTTAAAGTCCCGGCCCTAATTTATATATAAAATATTTATATATAATATAAATTATATATAAATCAATATACACTATATACATGAAAATATTTCTTAAATATATACAAGCATGTGTGTGTTTATATATATTTATATATATATATATATATATATATGTGTGTGTGTATATATATATATGTGTGTGTGTGTGTGTGTGTGTGTGTGTGTGTGTGTGTGTGTGTGTGTGTATATATATGTGTGTGTTTGTGTGTGTGTATATATATATATATATGTGTATATGTGTGTGTGTATGTGTATATATATATATATATATATATATATGTGTATATGTGTGTGTGTATGTGTATATATATATATATATATGAAATAATTATACACAGTGCACCCACATATATTATGTAAACACAAACTTTTATTTTGGATGCGATTAATCGTTTGACAGCCCTAATAAAAAAATTATAATAATTTTAAAAAAAGCCCTAATAAAAAGTATAATAGTATCTCAATAATACTAAAATAACACTGGCAAAATGTTTATGATTTCTAAAATATACATTTTGGCACAAAAAGCTTGATTTTATTTATTTGTATAAGTTTTTTTATTTGTTATTAGTCCCTTGTAAATATTTATTTGACGCATCGATGTGTTTCACTGACCTGTCCACAGCATGTATAACAATCATCCCCTTTTGTAAACAGGAAGTGCTCGCTCATTACTCACACCGAGCGCTGGACGACGACATGCGTACACAAATGGCCGCCGACTGGGTCAGCCGAGAACACACTTTATCCGGAACCATCAATCGAGAGATGGCGGCCACCGAGCGCGAGCTGGAAGAGGCTCGTCTGGCGGGACGGGAGCTGAGGTTTTATAAGGAAAAGAAAGACATTCTGCTAATGGCAGTGGGGCAGCTAGGTGGGTCAAACACTACAACTCTGCCCTGCACATGCTGAAGAGTGAAGATGTGTCAGACGTGGCAAATGATTGTACCAGAGAGCACTCCAAAACTCAAAACACTCTTTTTTTAACTATGTATGGAAGTGTGTTTGTGTGTGAGTCAAAGAATCAGCATTTTGAATAATTCCACAGACAAAAAACACAATTAACTATTTTTTTAAATTCTGTCTCAAGGCATTTTGACCTTGAAACCGAATCAAGTGCTATCATTACTATACCAGTATTATCCTCTAGTGTTACTGATTGGCTGGTCATACTATGTCTGAGTCGGGGAAATCAGTTTTGAGGCCTTCTTAAAAATCTTTGCATTGTATTCTCATGAATCCTATTACGCATGGGCGCTGCTGCTTCGTTCTTTAGCTAACTCGCCAAAGCACTGCCCATTAGTTTTTGTCGTGTGGACAACGATATAGTAATTTCCAATATTCTGCATTTATATTCACAAAATAGCCTTGCTCATTTATTTGCTACATATGTTTTCTTTGTAATGTTATTCTATATGTTTATGTAAACACGCATTTATATACAGTACTTTTAAGTTAACTAAACTTTTCCGTGAGAGCCATAAGTGTTTGCTAAGGAAGCAACCGCACTATATTTTATGACACAAAGGTCAGATTTTCTCACACTGTCATAGTTCAGAAAACACACCAAGGCTGTTTCCTCTCATCTATGAAGCCGTGCCCTCGTTCGATTGCCTGTTACCTTTGTGATTGTAGAGCAATCATGCTCATTTCAAGGCAAGGTTTTTTTTCTACCTCCTTTCTCAAAACTTTTGTGAATTTCTTTTACCATATATACATATAAGTGCAGATGGGATTTGTGTTAAGATGAGCAATGCTTTGCAATTAGGTGCTTCATTAAGGACCAACAGGAAATGAAGCCATACACCGTCTGGAAGTCAACTTTTTGTAATAATTAAGATTTTTAATCATTTTGAAATAAGTCTCAAAGCTGATTTGATGTTCAGTTAGTGTCAATCATTACTGGTTGGTCAGTTATTAATAATGGTTCTTTCTTTTTTTTTTTGCTGCTCAATATTTAGTGAAAATACAGGTGAAACTAACAAAAAAAATAGAATATCATGTAAAAGTTAATTTATTTCAGTAATTCAACTTAAAAGGTGAAACTATTATATTATATATACAGATTACTGGAACTTTTGCACAATATTAAATTTTTTCGAGTTTCAGCTATATTTTTGATGAATAGCAAAAAAAAAAGATTTTATTTGAAAGGGAAAACTTTTGTAACATGCCCCAAACTTTTAAATGGTAGTGTATCACAGTTTCCACAAAAAACATTGTTGTATAAAACTGTTTACTACGGAGCTCCGAACATAACATGCGGGAAAAATAATATACATGGTCATCACATTTTACTAATATGTTCCCTCGTTTTAAAGGGATGGTTCACTAAAGAAGATATTCTTTATGTTGGTAACCAAAAAGTGAAAAAAAAAAAAATAATATAAATAAATAATAATAATAATATAAATATATCTTGTGGCCACAAATTAATAATTTGTTCTCACGTTTTAGTAAGTCATGGCACTGATATAATAATTGTTTCCTCGTTTTACAAAAATATAATAAGTTGTATAAATTAGTTCCCTTGTTTTAGTTAAATCAAAACAAGCAAATTAGTACAACAAGGTCATGATTTGCTAAACCGAGGGAACAAATTAATACGTCCTGGAAACTAATTCATAATTTGTGGCCACAATTTTACTAAAACACAGGAACGGATTAGTAAACCGTGGCCACGACTTACTAAAACGAGATAACAAATTCTTAATTTGTGGTCACGAGATATATATATCATTTTTATTTTTATCTGCATGTGTGGGGTTCCATAATACATGTTTCTTGAGGAGCAAATCAGCACATTAGAATGATTTCTGAAGGATCATGTGACACTGAAGACTGGAGTAATGTTGCTGAAAATTCAGCTTTGACATAACAGGAATACATTACATTTTAAAATGTTTTCAAATAGAATTCTGTTATTTTAAATTGCAAAAATCCCTTTTTTTCATCAAATAAATGCAGTTTTGGTGAGAATAAGAGACTTATTTCAAAATAATTAAAAATCGAATCTAATTCCAAAATGTTGACCAGCAGTGTATATGGCGTCTTATTGACACTTTGGTTTCCCAACTCAAAAATAGCCTGTACTGTTTATAAAATAATTACAGTTTAAATCATTAAAATGCTATCAGATATTTTAAAATATAACCCCATTCTTATTCCATCATCATAATTAATTGTATTATAATTGATTATTATGTGTTACTGGATGAAGTGATGATGTAAACGTGTTAATGTTTCATAATCCCAGTCATTTGCTCCAGTATTAGAGGCTACGACAGCATGTCATCAGTCAGTTACATTTCAGATCATATTAGATCGGCTTCGAAGGACTAGCTGCTAAATCTTGATACTCTTCACATCATAATGAGGATGTGTGTGGTGTGGAACTTGTCATTATTAGCCAGACACATTTCTGAAATTATACTTTTGAGGGCTTAATGTAATCAAAGTTGTGCATTTGTGGTCTTAAACATCAAAATGACACTGCAGAACTGTCTTAATTCAGTTAAAGCCCTTGTAGTTTATAGGCTGGTATTGGCAGACTATATTACAGTCCATAACATGACATAAGAAACAAGTTTATTTAAATAAACTATGCACACAGAGAGTTTGTTAAAATCCAGCTTTGTCTCTGATAATCTAAAGCCCTCTTTCTTTAAACTTTCACGATGTGCAGGCGATTATGTAGGATCCCTACAAATTATTTATTTATTCAGACCATGAATTTTGTGAAATGACAATGATACATTAACAGTAACAGTACTATTTGCAGTTACTATCGATATATCTTTTTCAATGTAATTATTATATGAATCATATCATGTTTCTGAAAAGGATTTCTTTGTGAGTGTATTTTCAATGTAATTAAGACTTTTGAATCCATCATATTTCACTGAATTGTATTGACATGTAAATTGCATATACATGTGCATTGCATATACATTGCTTATAATTGTATACAATTTGTTGGGCTGTTTTTACACTCTTGTTTACCAAATTTATTTTTTCTATTAATACTTACGGTAGTGAATTTGAATCAGCGCATGTTGAGACATTTTATACATTCTTTATTTGTTTTGTATGAATAGTCTAACTGCCATTTTTCATGTTTTATAAAACTTTGGTGCATAGCTGATTTTTTTTTTGTTGATTTATATTCTTTACAAATCAATAAAGAGCCTTTTCATAATGTAACGTTATGTTTATTTTAGTGTAACTTCTGACAATCCCGACTGTAACAAAAAAAAACGTACTAAACTTACCAATTCCACAGGTTGTGGTCCATGAAGGTTACAAAATCTGGAGAGAAATTTTTTTAAATGTTGTTCTTCAGTAAATGCTTTAAGCGCCCATAGAAGAAATTAGACTTTTATTGAGCAGGGACTTTTATTTTGAAACTGAGTTACTTTGGGAACTAGTTATGTTTAACGTCATAACTCTTATATATCTATATATTTGTTTACAATATATATACCACAATTTAGAAAGCACACCTGCTGTACTATATTCATATTTAAAGTAAGTGATAAATTCAGCTCATTAAACTAACGTGCGGACATTTTTTGTCAGGCAAAATACACTGCTACCTTTTAGGGGTCCTTTATCACCCCAGCGCTATTCATGTGTTGTAGTGAACGCAATGACAGATTGTGAGCGATATCTGCTAAAATAATTGTGAATTTTGACAAAGTATTTAATGTTGTGCTACGGATGGTGGATATGATTATTATTTGCAACTAAATAAATTCATTTATCTTAAATCTTAACGTGTATATTAATAATGTGGGCGGTAGCATCAACAAGGTTTGTCCTTCAAAGCTGCTGGAATCTTTCAAATCTAAAATGTTCCTTGAGTCGAATACAGAATCTGTCGCAAACAGCATGCAAGGTAAGCAAAAGAAAATGCACATGTTTGATAACTCGGTGACTGATATCACATTGCAGATTTGTAGTGATTTTTTTACAGTTATTAGCAAATTTAGCAAATAAACATAATTTCATAAACTGATGATGACTGAACATGCTCGTCATAGCTCATATTGTTTATGTGTGTAGACAGTAGACACAGATAAACAGTAGTTCTTAAAAGCACATATGTAATGCATTGTCACTGAAATGACTGAGGATGGAGTAGTGATGAAAATCCATAACAACTTTTGACTTTTTAATCTTCTTCTAGAATACAGTAATTGTTGAACGCTGTTGGAAGGTTCCTTTATCAAAGGAAGGCAAGCCACCCAGGCTACATCCACGTCGACACAGAGTGTACCGCTTGGTTGAGGACAAAAAACACAATTCTGAAGCTAAAATGGAGCTCATCCTCTCGCAGACCGTGCCCAGTGAGTGCTCTTGCAGTACAAAAATATCGTAATGTTTTTTTGTTCGGATTTTTTAATGTTATATTCCTTTTACAGAGCTTGGTGGACGAGGCGACACAGTTTTTGTGAAAAAATCATTGGGCCGCAACAAATTGCTTGCCCAAGGCCTGGCTGTCTACCCTTCACAGGAAAATAAAGACATGTTTGCAGAGGAAATTAGGGTTAGTTACATCTACAAATCAGTTCATTTCATATGGAAGCCCATTTCTGCCACATAAGAAAGGAGCGCATGCTTTTGTAAATCATAATTATGACATAAGTCAACATTATGACATACTAAGTCATAATTATGAGATGAAAAGTCGAAATTATGACTTAAAGGTTGGGTAGGGAATTTATCGGAGAGGCTAACAATAGCAAGTTAGCTTTGAAAGCGTAAGAGCCCACCCTCCCTTCAGAGCGTCCCCAAAGCTTCCCAAAGTCTAAAAAAGCATTGTGAGAGATGTTGTTATTGTTGCCATTGAAACATAAATTATAGTCGCGAACTGCTAATGTAAGGGTCATTGCATTTGGAATAAAGGCGATAATTGGACAAACATTTTGTAATCTTGCACACCTTTTACAGACGATATATTTACATATAAATACATTTAGACCTATTTACTTTGTGATTGCTATCGGGATGTGGAGACTTTCATCCAGCATAGCTAAAAATGTTTCTGGAACAAAATTAAAATTATTATGCTCATGTCATAATTTCAACCAGATAGCATGTCATAATGTTGACTTTTTGTTAAATTATTAAATTTCGACTTCTCATAATTGACTTTGTTATATTTTGACCTTTTATGTCATAATTAAGATTTACCAAAGCATGTGGTTTTCCTATGTGGTGGAAAAATGGGTTTTCATAAGTTCAAGTGTTCACAGTTTGCTTGGTTTTTCCTGTAGCTTCTGCGTGAGGGACGGCCAGAGGACCGAGTTCAGACACGCACGGGACAGCTAGTGAGTTATCTTGTGTGTTTTAACTATTAAACATAATTTATAAAACAAAATTGCTGGTTTTATATATTGGTGTCCCCATGAGCAGCTTCATTTTGTGTTTGTGTTCATTTTGCAGACTGTTGAATTCCTGAAGAAAACACAGCTTGAAGTTGCCATGCACACTTCAATTCAGTACTCGCTCACAAAAGAGATCGTCTGCAGACAGTTTCTCAGACGGGTAAGACAATAAAAGGAAATCAGAATTTTTCACAATATAAAGTGCAAAAGGAAACATACCTACACTGTTGGCAGTGGTTTTATACCATTGACTGTATTTCTGTTCTCAGCTCGGTGTGGTTGTGCCGATTCATGCCTTGACTCTTCCAGAAGAACCAATCACAGGGCCTGGAGAGTACTGGTGTGATGTCACGGTAACTCATTGACTTTATAAGTGCAAACAGCACAGTTTTATGATCATTTTACACTTATGGGATTGAACCATTTCTGGCAGAACTTGCTATCTGAACAGTGTTTGGTCTCTCAGGTGAATGGAGTGGACACGGTCAGGGTGCCCATGCTTGTGGTGCCGTATGTGGAGCCCAGCCAACTGATGCTGATGAAGAAACAGCAAAAACAAGAACAGTCCGACTCAGAATAGCGTTTCCGTTGCTGAAAGCAACTTGTAGAATATACTCAAGGAATTTGTACAAATAAAATGATTGTTTATTTCTTCCTGTGTAGTCTTCATTCATTTGCCTACATCCAGTGAGTTTATAACACGACCAAGGGAGCTGTTTTTCTGAATAGGCTATTATCACAAAGTAGGCTAGCCAATTTAATTATCATAAATGTTTATTACCATAAACAAGTAGCCTGTAGGCCTATATTAAGTTAATTTACTTACAAACGAGGCCAAAGTCAACGGACGTCCTGATCTTTCCAAAATGCCGGTGAAGGCAACTGTTTACCTTAATAATCGTCTTGGGCCAGAAACCTCCTAAATGAGAACGAAAAAAGTAAAAAAATAAATAAATTTTTTTTGAAAAGTTAACCATTAAATGGCACTTTCGGGAGGGTTTTGTGCTAAGAAATATAGGAAAAAATCGGTCTAACAAGTCTTATAATTCTGTAATTCGCACAGATCAAAACACAAATAGCCTATGCTGACTGAATAGATTGCTAGTTGAGAAACACTGCTTTAATTAATGTTTTTATGATGACTTGTCTTTGTGAAAGGTTAACTAAACAGCATCTTCCAGCTGGTCAGTAAGTTATTTGGCAAATTTAATTCAAACAGATCTGTATATTATGCTATAGTTTTTGATAGTGTTATACATTTCTTCCAGATAATCACGATGATCATTGCGTTTGTCTTACCGAATGTGGTAACTTTATGCAATTACAGTTTGTCCATAAGCTTTTTTTATATTAATGCCGACAGTAAAATGTTGCCAGATATTGCTACGAAAAACAAAACAAAAAAATATTAATAGTACGAAATAAGTCCAAAGCTTGTGTTTTGAAAATAAGATTAATATATCACTAAGTCTAACTTATAACTTTCCACTTTATAACTTCCTAAAGTGTCACATTAAACCAGAAAAACAGGTCCAGAAGACTACTGCACCTTTCCATAAGGTGGATCTGGCAACACGGAGACTGTACCCGCGCGCTCACAACGCGCTGAGGTGGTTTAAACGGCTGATTAATAGAGAGCTTGACATTTTATTTTTGAATGTGAAAAAAATGACATAGGTCCGGACTTCGGCGACTTCATAGCTGGCTACGGCCATGGACTTCTAACATATTGTGTTGTCATTGTCAGCCGGCATCACAAAAAAGTTTGTTACCTTCTGCTAAGTTGCTGAAAACGTTTTGCTTTCCTCCCGCGTCCTGCTTTTTCAGCAGCGCTTGGGTAAGTTAGCGGTAGATTTGCTTCATTTTTACTCTGTCTACTACTCTGTACACTCTGCCTGTCACTTCTTTTTCTCCGTCAGTTTTTATTTGTATTTTTTTGCGCATTACAGCTTTGTCACTTTCGCACGCAGAAAGTCAAGTCAGAAAATGAAATAGTCCAATGCAGTGAGTTGAGGTGGCCCTTCTGTCTGCGACACTAATGATTTTATGCGTTTTTTAGAAATACAAACAAACAAACAACTTAAGCATAATTTAATGGGACATTTTGGGGTCCCCTAGGTAGCTCGGGGCCCAAGGCAGTTGCCGACCTTTGCCTTATAATGGTTAAGTCCGCCCCTGATGGAAAGACAATATCAACTCGCGGAACCAATGTAAAATTAGCCCAATTTCAGAGGGAAAACCACAGACTTGGCAACACAGTGTGAAATCGTGTTCAAGTTCAAATCATTTACTTTTACCCCCTCCCCCTTTTTTAAAAAGTATAATAAAACACACAAACTCAACAGTAAATCACTGTTCAATTTAATGTTTGTGGCTTGAACCCATACTTTTTAAGACATATTTACACATTAAGCATAAACATAATCCCCCCATATTTTCAATGTAGAAATCTTGTAAAAGTCAAAATTATATTGTGAACCAACCTTATTTTGCTCAGGTTAATGTATTTTTTTTATTTCTGGCAGTGATATAGGAACTATTTCACACATAAAAGTGTTTTAACACACAAAATGAAACATTTTATTACATTTCCTATAGGTGTCATCATAAAACTGTTACACTTTACTCTGGTTCTACACAAGGGTCTTTGATTACGAATCTATATTCAAATGAAAACGAGCCGTTAAAAGAAACAAACCAGGATTGGGAGGATTCACTCAAACACTTTTTAAGATTTACAACACTTTACAATAAGATTCAATACATTACCATGAATTAATTTACACACAAACATTACTTTTTAGACATTAACATTAGTTAATGCATTAAGAACTAATAATAAACAATAGCATATTCATAAATTAACATTGACCAAACTTATTAAATGCTATAAAAAAATAATAATACATAACGCATTAACTAATGTTAACATACAGAACCTTATTGTAAAGTGTCTAGTCAATAACGTTTTACATATGCCACTGCTTACGATAGCAGTGTGGAAGACAATACCCTATCAGACAAACAATTCATCATGTGAACCCACACAGCTACTGTAATGTTACAAGTGATTTTGGACAGAACTAAAACTTATAACAAAATCCAATGTTGTTCAAATGGAAAGACCGTATTAGGTAGACATTTGGGAGCCATAGAGTTTTGACATAGAGTTTTGCAGTCCTTCGCTCCTTTGTGAAACAATACGAACTGGCATTACAGCTCTAAACGCTGGCAAAAAGATTTCTGTACAGGCCAACAAAATCTGCTCCACATTATATAGATGTTTGCACAACATCCTGATATCCAGTCCATTAGAATCCGTACTTGGCTTGCGTTTGTCTCCGAGTCATTTTGTTGTCGGCCCAGTTGTTTTTGAGTTCCAGCTCGCGTTCCTTGGCCTGATGAATCAGATATGTGATTTGGTGCTTGCGTCTCTGTTGCCCCGTTGGCTGATCTCCTCTTTTCTGAAAAATGAGATGGAAAGGTCAGTCTCTCTCTTTCATTTATTTCCATCCCTCAGAAAACAGACACCGTTAGCAACTTCTGCATCTGTCCGAACTGAAACGTCCTCATGTAATGCCTTGTATTGGAGGTGCTTACCTTGCTGAAGGACTTGCGCGGCTCGGCCTCCGCTGACATGTTCTTGGTCATCCATTGCTTATTGCCGCTCAGCTGATCGTCTCCTTTGATCTCCAAGAACTTGATTTCCTCTCTTCCGCGATTCTGTTTGCCCTGCAGCCGCCGAAACTGGAGGAATACACAGAATATTGGTATTGATTAATCAAGATTTAGTCATGGCAAAACATCATGATGCTAGGTGCACTAGATGGTTTCTAGGGTGTTCCTAGTGGTTGCTAAGAGGTAACTTACTGGCCAAAGTTTGAAAAAACAAACAAACAAACAAACAAACAAAACAAAACACTGTATAGAATTGTGTTTTTATAACACTGTATAGAAGTATATTTGCTTGAAAAAGTATCAGCACACCTCAACTAGATGCAAGATGTGAATGAAGAAACATTCAACGGAACTGGACAAATGCACACCAAAGATTAATACTTGAGTAATAGTAATCAGGCATGTGATTGGCTAAGAATAAAATGTAGTTATAAATTATGAAGAAAAAAAAATATTTTTAAAATTATTTAAATAAATGATTCATTTAATTTAACGAAAAAATAACACTATTGCAACTATTGTACTGAAAAATAAAACAAAATATTATTTTGAATAAAAAAATATGATCTATTATTTAAAAAACTAAAACGAACAAATTGATCAAATATTACGATTGCAGTAATTATATTGTACTGTAAACTTTTTTTAATAATTATTAAATAGGCAATAAATTAATCAATCATTAAATATTTTTAAAATTTAATAAAAACCAACAATAACAAAAAAATAAGAATTATTATTACTACTACTTTGTTTCATAGAATAATAATACAAATATTTATGGCTGTGAATTAAAAGTAGCCTATTTGAAAACGCAGAAGTTTTGTTCTCCGGATTTAAGCAATTCATGTGGGTCAAATTTCAGGTTGGAAAATATGGAAATCCATATAAAAACAGAAAATCATCATATTTAAATACAGAAAAAATAGTGACGCTACAAACAACTCACTGCTTCATCATTGAACATTGAAGAGGATCCTGAATCGTGTTGCTCATCGGCTGCAGGGTTTGGGTCTTGGTAATATCCCTCCTCAAGGTAATCCTGTCAAACATATGCAAAAAGCATCAGCAGCTGAAATGACAAGGAATAGGGTGTATGGTGCTTCTTCACAAGGACACGTCACGTGTTTAAAGTACCTGTGGAGAAGTTTCGGGCAGTGGATTCTCAGGATACTGCGGTGGGTATTCTTCCTTTTGACCGTCTTGAATGGCTCCGACTGGCATACTGTAACTGTCTGCATTAGAACCAAAGTCCAATGGAGAGTCTTCCACAACGGGTGGAGGGTGGAGAGTGGGAACGTACTGCTGAGAATCTGGGTTTATAGGCATCACAGGATCTGATGAGCTCTCTGGCAGGGAAAAGTGGTTCTCCGGAGAGACCTCATCATCACTTCCCTCTTCATCGGCGGCCATTTTTTGGGCTAACTGCATCGCCTTGGACTTTGCAGCGGCTTTGATGGCGGACGGGGATGGGCTGGTTCCAGAAACAGCCTGGGATTTTCCTGTGGTTGCCTTCGGCTTATCCGATCCAGGGCGTTTGGTTAGGGTGTGCGGCACCAGGGGACGATGCATTTCCTTCACCACCATATTCTTAGGCTGGGGCAGCAGAGAGGACAGACCACCACCTCCCTGGAAGAGAATATTTGTATTTATTACAAGTTAAGTCAACCTAGATCATTTATACTTTCACATTTATGAAAAATATGATGAAATCAGACCATCCAGAAAAAGTTGTGATGATGATGATGATGCCACAACCAACAGCTTATCAAAATATGCCCCCCACTTATTCGATATTCAGAAACTTAGAGAGGCGCTGTGACTTTTTTCAAACGTGAAAGCCATTTCAAACGTTATTTCAAATGTTAGCCAATTATAACAGAGGTCATTTACATATAGAGTGCAAAAGTCTTGGCCACTTTTTACTATTAATTTTTTCATAGGCATTTTTTTTAAGTATTTATTTAAGAGTTACAAGCCATGAACCAAACTACCATCCTTTAAGGTGATTCACAACATTTAAAAACTTTGATTTGAAGCAAAAAGGTATTTGAAAATCAGACAAAAAGAAAGTAGAAGACTGTGCGCTTGACAGCTTTAATGAGTCAAAGAACTACAATCCCATTACGCACTGCGAATGACATCATTGATTTAAAAAAAGGAGAACTATAAAACTATTGATCACATATATAGAAACAATATTGTTTATATTTACTGAAAAATTATACATGCATACAAATATCGTCTGACATGGTTATGTTATTCACAGCTCTGGTGTTAAACAGTTCCTGTGGAGCAATTTGCTTGACACGATTCTCTGATTGGTGGAAATCATGGGAAGGATCATGGGTAATGTAGTTTTTCCACTTATAATTATAAATGTACTAATATTTTACATACTTAAATGTGAAAAATGTTTAATTCTTAAGGTCAGAAGAAGGTGAAATAATAAATTACAGCTGTAAAAAATAAATATATATTTAGGTATCCATACCTGAGGAGCTGATTTCTTTCGTACTGGCTCGTCATCGTCAGAGTCGGACTAAAACAGACAAACACCATCAATCAGAAATCCTTTCAGTAAAATTATTCGCCTTTAAAAGCTCATTAAAACTCACATCTGCTGGTTTTATTTCAGGAATGGTGATTCTGACGGGTTCTGTGCGTTTCTTAGGTTTCGGCAGGTCCATCACTTTCTTAGGTTGAGGAGCTGAAGGTTGTTGTGGTTTTTTCGGCGCGGGCAGAGAAGCGAACAGTCCGCCGATCTTGCCCGCGGGTCGAGCGACTAAACCCGGCGAGTCATCGCGATCACTGTCGTCGCTGCTGTCGTACGCTACTAGAGACATCGCCACAGATCAGATGTGTTCATAAGAGAGTGAATCAGACGCAAGAATCGCTGACAACAGAGCTCAACCGATCTCATATCATTCTGTACGGTCCTTCCATGTTTATTTGGACAAATATTGTGTGTAAATATCAATCTAACGTTAAATCACAACATCGATGTCAAATTCGCCTCCAGATAAATCTACGCTCGCTGCAGGACCCGTGATTACATTTAAAACTCAGCTTTTAAATCAATATTTTCTCTGCAAAACGCGAATAACACACTAATGAAATAGTCTAAATAAACAAGCAATAACTGTTAATACACATATCGTTCCTCTTTAACCATTTAGACCCATAAACAGTTGTCTTCCACCATCATCGTGAAGGATTTCCTCAACATCCGCTGTATCCTTTCAGAGGATTACGCGATACTGACACCAACTGGCGCGGAGTGGAATCTGATCAATAACCGTGACGAACCATGACAATAAATCTTCGAATAAACAACTGTAAACAAGTATGTCATTACTCTTGCAAAAACATAACTCACACATAGTTCTATTCGAGTTTTAACATGCATAAATATTATAGAGATAGAAACTAGGAGTTGTTGTGGAGATAGACAGATAAATAACCCCAAAAAGTATCTTTATGTGAATATTATTTGAACAGTTTTCTTGTTGCTGAGGTAAAGATGTTAGGTCGGATAATGTTTAGGTAGAATATTGAGTGAAATTGTTAGATTTTTCATTGTTTTTGTTTAGAAGACTCACCAAAGCTTCATTTATTTGATTTAAAAAAGGGGTAAAATCAGTAATATGGTGAAAAATGTAAATAATTTTGTGGAAACACAATTTCAAGATTGTTATATGTTCAAGATAATATGTTTAATATAATGTTATAAATGTCTTTAGTGTTTTTTAAAAACAAAGCTTTTACTGACCCCAAATGTTTGAACCATAGGATACATTTGTACAGAATAATAAGCCAAGTATTGGTTGGTAGAGTGTTTGTGGCATAAAATCAAGGAAACAAAGTATAACATTTGTTTAGTTTTATTGACAAAGTCTGCAGAACACACACATTGTTTCTCCATGATAAATAATCTTGCTGTTGTTGTTCTCTCAAACATCATACACAGTCTCTGTGGTAACTCAGTACCAGTAGCTTTTACGAGGCCTTCTATTTTCCTGAATGTTTAATTTCTCCATAACTTCTTCCTCAAGGGTTTTCAAAGACGGCATGTATGTTTTCTGAAGCGTGTCCTCTGGTGATGTGTCCTTGGGTCCATCTGGAAGGTAGATAAACCCATATTTAAAGATTTGAATGTTTATAACTCATTGTTTTTTAACTTTCAACCCCTTTCCCTTCCTCAGACACCCCACCTTTCCACTGCTGGGGAATGATGCCGTCTTTTCTCTGGAAGACAGGTTTGGGAATAATCCGTCCTGTCCTGACAGAAACACGCACTCGCTCCCCCTCTTCAGTGTATCTCCAATCGATATCTGTGGGCTTCCTAAGACACAAACACATACATTGAGAGCCATTCTACTGTATTACTCTATTGAATGTCTGATGCTCCAGAGGGCAATATTAACGCTCACCTGTCAGTAGGGTCAATAAGTGCAATATCTTTCAGCAGCAGAGGGGCTTCACTGGCGATGTAAGTACCCCGATAATCTCCAGATCTGCCAACATACCTGAAATGCTGGAAAAAAAATGTTTAAAACAATTTAAAGTGTCGCTTTTTAATAAAATCGTAAAGAAAATAGTCTTATTAAATACACGTTTTACTCCTACCGTGTTCAGGCCCTCGAGAATGACCCAGTTTCGACGCCGGAACACCTGAGCAACTTTGCCCTGCTTTCCTTTGTCCTTCCCAGACAAAATCTCCACCTGTTTGAATTAGATTTAAAAGCCATGTTATACAGATATGCATTGTGATTATTTAAAAACAGGTTTTTGTTATATTTTGCCATGGACCCCCAAATATAATAATCCTTGAGTGTGGGACTCCATTCAAATGTTAGCCATATATTTGGTATCACATTATTTTAAGGGGACATACAGTGTTACTACAAGTACTTACTATAGTAATAACAATAAATTATGCAAAATTACTAGTAACCTACTACTACTTCGGACGAGGTTATGAAGACACGTTACTGACCCATGAGAGGCCATGGGAGAGAATTTGTGAATGTCAGAGCAATGAACGTAATAGGGGCTGTGAAACGATTAATCGCATCCAAAATAAAAGTTTGTGTTTACATAACACATGTGTGTGTATTGTGTAATGTATAATTATTTTGTATATATAAATACACACATGCATGCATATATTTAAGAAATATTTGCATGTATTGCATGTACAAAATTAATATTATACATAAATATTTGCTATATTAATAACACATTTTTCTTAAAATATATACATGCATATGTGTGTATTTATATATACAAAATAATTATACACACACATATATTATGTAAACCCAAACTTCTATTTTGGATGCGATTAATTGCAATTAATCGTTTCACAGCCCTAGAACGAAATAGGTGCCAGTAGGTCACATGGTAATGACAACATGGTGAACAGTACGTCCGTATTACAATCATACTACACACATTTATACTATATAGAGTGTATTTTTCTAGGGGGTACTTATTCAAAATACTCAAGAGTATACGATTTCAAACGCAGTAATAATCTCTACACATATTACTTGTTTACTGGCGTGAGGGCAGGGCAACCTGAACTAAAAGATGCCTATGATTTTGAAGTCGTCAGGTGGATAAAATATACATATTATATATATGGATAATATATAAACATATTAAATGTTTACATTCGTAAAAAGATAAAGGGTCACTTACTGTGTCTCCTCTCAGGACATGCCATTCCTCATTTGCAATAGGTTCAACAAACACCTTTCTTCTTTTCTTGCCCGGTGGATTGAGCCGCTTGGCTGCGATCGTCCAAGGTCTGTTTGTCCCGTAACGATAATCATGTGGAAATGCAGCTTTTGCTGCCATCGAAAGCAGCGCTGTCAGTCTCATTCTGCGGTGACAATAAAAATAACCTATTAATTATCTGTGGAATCTACTCTTGAATAACACATGTCATGCATTTCATTTAATCTAATAAAACATATTTGGGTGGTAATTATATTCCCACTGACAGTCTGTAATACTAGTAGCGGCATTTTCAATAAAACTAAAAGCGGTCACTTTCTTTGGCTTTATAATGAGTGCATGATGTTTTTAAACGGATCCCATATAATACAGTGGCACTCTACCTACCTGAATTATTGTTGCTGCTTTTAGAGGCACATTTATATAAAATAACTAAATTAATTTGTAGTAATCAGAAATCCATCACCCGCAAGGGTCAAACTTGTGTAGAACATGCGCTACTTCCTTTTCCTTTCGAGACAACTGTGTAGTATCAAAATAAAAGTCTCGATTGGAAGAAAAGACAAAGCAGCAAAAAATGCGTCAGGGTCTCATATCAAATTCTGAATTGTTTTAATTTGTTAGGTTTTACAATAGTTTAATAAAAGCAATTGCAATTGCTAGAATAATGATAATTTGTAGCAATAAAAATGTAGCAATAATTTATAACAATTCTGAAAGTCTTCCTGAAAGGTTTTGTTGGCACGTGTGTAGATGTTGACGGTTTTTTTATCCCTGAGACGTTAAAGCTTAATTTAAATTATGTTTTATATATATATATATATATATATATATATATATATATATATATATATATATATATATATATATATATATATATATATATATATATATATATAAAAATCTATTCATATTGCTAGTATTTAGTTGCGCTTGAAATTAATTAACGGGTTGTATTAATGCTTTCAGTATATAAAAGTAAATGTCAGGTAAAGTTACCTTTGAATTTGTAAAAAAAAAAAAATTACTACTTCAAGGCTAATTTGGTATTAATATCACCATACAAAAGCATATTAGTAATTTTCTATATTTTAGGAAATGTCCATCATTGTGTCCAGTAACATTTTAGTTGTTTATATTTCATGAAAATGTGCACAAAAATGATAGTTGCCTGACAGAATACTAAAAGGATTCTCTTATCTTTTTTTCTGCTCGCATAAAACCATCAACCAATCAAATCGCCCTTTCATTCTGTATCCAAGTAGGATGTCTCAGACCAGCCAACTAGCGTCGAGCTTTGCTTTGTAGTCAGGCAGACATAACACAGTCGTCCAATCACAAAATAAGCCGAAAGGGGATTTTTGCTCTATATTTGTCTCAGGTAGTTTCTTTTTCATTTATAAAATAAACGGTATCATTATTTTGTATTTGAATGATATATTGCAGTAGGTAAACTTTGTACAATGATAATGGGTCTTTTTTATGAGAAAAAAACTGGTATTATAATGTAATAACCGAAGGTTTTCGAGGCGTACAAGTGTGGCTAGCTAGCTCTAGGAACAGCCTGGTAATGATATTAACGATAGCTAGCTTGTGCATACATATACTAAAAGCTAAAGTTATTAATTTATTTTACTTATTTTTTACAAATTATGTCATTATAATTTGAATTATAGTAAAATAACTTCGTTTTTTGTCGGTTTCGTTAAGTCGACGTCTCTTCGGCCTGTTCGCACTCACGTTAGCCTATTAGCTGCTAAGTCACACTCATTCAAACTAGGCTGTTGTGATGTTTATTTCTAGTGTTCAATGAGAAGTTGCGTTTGATAATTTGGTTAACTTGCACTAAAATGAGCTTTTGGTCATAAATAACCAATGGTCTCGTCTAGTGTCTGGTTGGTTGGCCTTTCTGTACGCCCACATAGAGATACACATGGGTGTAATCAACCAGAACTGTGCATGTCTCATGTATGCTAGTCGTATGTTCAGATTAAATCATGCATTTAAGTGATAAGGAGTGATCGGATTTGATCCTGGTGTCATGCACACACCGGCCGAAAGCATCAGTATTTTATGTTGAGATCTTCATTGGACGCGTGTGTGTTGAATCTGAGCAAATGTCTGGACTGGGGCAGGAAAAACAGCCCTGCAGTATTTGGGCATGGTCGCTATCCGATTGACCTGACAACAGTTTCATGAGTGGCTGTATTTTCAAAATGGGGAAAATGTCTTGAGCGTTTAGGCGTGGGAAAAATTAGGCGCTTGCGTGGTTTTATTGCGTGTTTACAGTGTGTAGCTGCATGTGTAAACATGGCCTAAATATGCTAGTTTGTAGTGAAACTGATGATCATTTACAGACATGTGATGGATTAATTGTTTACCAGTAAGCAGTTTGTTTTAAGACTATCTGGAGACTGTATGTTGTGCATATTAAAGAAATACTATAAAACAACAAATGTGCTTTTTAAAAACCTAATACCACAAATATGGTCTAAAACCTGCAAACACTCTATAACTTTTACTGTTGACATTTAGTTGCATAAGTTAACAGTAGAATTGTTAGTTAAGCCCTGGTTGCATCTCTGAATGAACCTATAATTAATTTACTTTTGTAAAATATGCTGGTGCACATTTTTAGACTCTAGAAAGTTAGTCGAAACCTAATGTGAACACACATTAACATTTGCCTCATGTTCTTTCTAGAGCTTCAGGTCCAGGAAGGTTCTGAATGCAGTTTGTCAGTCCAGTGTGGTTGAGACATGGCAGAAGATCAGTTAAAGACAGAAGCCTCGGCTGGGGAGGGGGAGACGGAGCCCAGTATGCTGCTGCAGAAGCTTAAGAGCAACATTTCGTAAGATACTACTACTTTATACTCACTTCATTGTGTTTCAGATATGATCTTAAATCTATATTACCAGAAGAAATGGTATATTATTTAAATTAAAGGGTTAGTTCACCCAAAAAAACGAAAATTCTGTCATTAATTGCTCACCTTCATGTCATTCCAAACTCATAAGTCTTTCATCTTTGGAACACAAATGAAGATCTTTTTGATGAAATTTGAGAGCTTTCTGTCCCTCCTTTGACAGTAACTACCACTTTGACGCTTTAAAAAGTTCATGAAGAGATCATAAAACTTATCCATATAAATTGAGTGGTTTAGTCCACATTTTCTGAAGAGACAATTGCTTTATATGCTGAACCGATTGAATTTAGGCTTTTATTCACATATCAAACATTCATCAACTCGCACATCAGCTATGGTAAACAGACACTCAAGCATGTTCGCCAATAGGTTCATTCTCCGTGTTACACAGCACGTTTGAGCTTCTGCAAGAACCAATGAGGTTCATTCACGTCATGTGTTAAGTCTTCATGTGTGTGTGAAGTCATAAATTAACTAAATTTTTGAACCAACGTGGTTCGAATGATGAATGTGTGACAAAGTTACTATTTTCGGAAAAGGCTTCTTTTTTTGTGACCAGTGGCAGACAGTATAGAGTTTTTGTGAAAACTTTTTTAAAATGGTCGTTATTGATACTAGTGGCACAGAAATTACATCCTCTATTTTTTATTTTCAATTCTCTCTTTTTTTCCATATATTCCCAGAAATGTTAGAAAAAGAGAAGAAAACATTTTTCTTTTCTTCTTTGTTTGCACAAATATACATGTATGTTTCTTTTCTTTTTTCCACAGTAAAAATGTGCAGGGCAAAGTGGACAAAATTTTGGTAAGTGGATAAAGTATAATGGGATTTCAGTCTTTTTTCTTTCTTTTTTTTACAACTATAAAATTGTTTAGTTGATATCAAGTGTATTTTCAGTTTTGTCGTTATATTCTAATAACAAGGATATAACAGAGTGACACTTTTTGTTAGCTATAGTGTGAACACTGGAGAAACACAAGTATCTCATTAAAGCACAATTGTGGTCGATTTATATTTGAACCCACAACTATTACATTAGCAGTTCAGATCTATAACAACTAGGCTACCACCAATCATGTTACAACTGTGTATCATTGTATAGTATAATATTACAGTCATTCAGTTTACATGTGCATTTGCAGTGTTTTTGAGCATTTTTTTCCCTCATTTCTTCATTTCTCCTTGCGACATGTCTCTTCTTAGGAAGATGTACAGCGCTTCTCTGACAACGACAAACTCTACCTTTATCTACAGCTACCCTCAGGTCCAAGTGCAGGAGAGAAGAGGTACAGGTCATAAAATTCAGTCAGCCTTGGTCCATTTGTTTAATCTAGAATGCTGTATTTATTTATTTTTTAAATATATCAATTCTGAGTAGTAATATTTGAGGTCCTTCTTTAAATCCTTGCCAATCTGGCGAGCTAAAAATAACACTAATGTGACAAGAAATGTTATATGTGAAACATGTTGGCTAATAGCTTTCTGTGTGCACCAGTGGTGATTCAAACTCGGTCAACACAGCAGACCAGCTTCACACCTGTAACTGGATCCGTAGCCACTTGGAAGAACATCCTGACACCTGCCTGCCTAAACAAGATGTTTACGAGACATACCGGTAAGGACTGATTGGTTGTCGGAAAAATATAGGAATCAAGGAGTACATCAGAATTATTCTTGCCTATTTCAAAATGATCTCAGAGTTTCCCAGTTGTAAAAACAACTTGAGAGGACGTTCATGTCTTAATTTACCAGTAGGAAACTTGATAATTTACAGTATTACTTGTGGTTATATCTAATAAATGTAATTTAAGGGACAATTATCTGTTTTTTTCTGTCTATATTTGCAGTTTTTCACAAAAATACAATGATTGCTGAATGACCTCTTTTATATCTAAACAGGAAGCACTGTGACAACTTACAGCATCGGCCTCTAAGTGCAGCAAATTTTGGCAAAATCATCCGAGACATCTTCCCTAACATTAAAGCACGAAGACTGGGTGGTAGAGGACAGTCCAAATATCCTTTTGTCCCTGATTTAATTTAATTTCTATAAAACACAGACAAACATTTGTGCCTCAAAATATTTCCAAAACCCTATCTAGAGAATTCCAAGCCACCATATCATCAGATTGATTGTACAGTGATTCATAAATGTCACGAAAACACACACATTGCACTGTTAAAGATTTTTTAAATATTTCAGATACTTAGATGGCTTTCTGCACATTGTCAACACACTTGATACAATGTAAGCTTGTTTCCGCCACAGAATTAAAAAATAAAAAAGGTATTTTTTTATATCACAGTTATGACTTTTTTTCACCTCATAATCACAAGTTCATACCTCCTTTCAGACTTTTTGCAACTGTGAGTTATAAAGTTAAAATGTTGTGATATTAAGTCACATTTGCAAAATAAAAAATCAGAACTGTGAGATAAAAAGTCACAATTACCTTTTTTATTTGATGGTGGAATATATCTGTAATGGTTTGGTTTTGAGAGGTTTTTAAGATGTCATGTCTTTTCATCCCATTCATTTGATAATCATTTAACTGAATTCAAACTTAAAATCTCTTGTAATTTGATGAAACTTAGTGTATAGTATATTGTCACTTAACATAATTTCCAGCACATACTGCTATAGTGGGATACGTCGAAAGACCGTGTTAAACATGCCGTTACTGCCCAACCTGGACCTCAAAAATGACCCGGTATGATTGTCTTCTTACTACAGACCTTTTCTCTGATTTGCTTTCACATCATGAAAATAATAAAGGCTATTGGTTCATTTTAACATAAACATATGCTTATGCTAAAATATTGTATTTACATACCCATTTGATGTGCCACCTCCAGTCTGAACTGACAGAACTGGTGCAAACCTACAAGCAAGAGGTCACCGAAGCAGCCTGTGAACTCATCTGTGACTGGGCCCAAAAGATCCTAAAGCGTTCTTTTGACACGGTGGTAGAAATCGCACGCTTCCTCGTGCAGGAGCACATTGTCAACCCACGCTGCAGCCAAGCCGAGCTCGTCACCTCAGCCGCTCTTGCAGGTACATGTCAAGTAAATAGTAAGATGACGTGTTACATTTTGCTCAGAGTTAATGTAGTATCAATCATATATGGTTATAGGTTTTGTAAAAAATTTTTGTTAATTTTTTCTGTTTTCAGTTTAGTTACAATGTTATGCTTTTGTCATTTTTAGTAGGGTTTTTTTATGTTTATGTAGTGTTTATGGGGTTTTAGTTTTAGTATTTCAACTTGAGACATGGGAAATGTTGCCATGGCAGCTAGATGAAATAAAATAATTTCAGGTAGTGAAAATAAAATGGTTTTTAGTTAATGAAAATAACACTGGTTTTGTCTGGTTTATTAGGTGGATCTTCCAAACCTCATAAGGTAATCAAAAAGATTTCCGCAGCTTCCCGAGCAGGTGGAGCAGAGGACGATAGTGGCAGTGGGGAAATTAAGGTATTACTATGTAAAAAAAAAAAAAACCCTGAATAATTCATAATGATTCATAAGTCATTTTTGCTCTACTCTCAAGAACAGTTGATTCAGATTGCTGCAAATATTTGTTTTTCTTTACTCTTATGTTTCTTAACTGAATTAGGTTTTTAATGGCCATTTATTTATTTATTTATTAAGTAGCCAGGTCCTAAGTAGTATAATTTACTGTTAGCCGATCATTATCACAAATAAATCCTTTGGGATAGTTCACCCAAAAATGAAAATTATTCATAATTTACTCACCCTCAAGCCATCCTAGGTGTGTATGACTTTCTTTTTTCAGCCAAACACAATCGGAGTAATATAAAAAAATATCCTTCCCCTTTAAGCTTTATAATGGAAGTGAATGGTAGCTAATTTTTTAAAGCCCCAAAAATCCCATCCATCATAAAAGTCATCTATACGGCTAAGGGGATTAATAAAAGCCTTCTGAAGCAAAGAGATGCATTTTTATAAGAAAAATATCCATATCTATAACTTTATAAACAATAATCACTGGCTTGCCAGAGTTCAAGTTCTGGCCGAAAAGTGACCTCTGACCCGACGTATGATGTAGGAGTAGCGTAAGCTTAGGTGAGAGTATTTGCATTTTGTAATTCAAACAAATAGGGCTGGGCAACACACTCAAGATCCTCTAATTTGTGACTTGCTCTATGTGTTTTGCTCTAACCTCTGTACTTCAGCGTTCAGTCAGAGGTCACTCTTCCTCCGGAACTTGACTCACAGACTGCCATTACTGGAAGCCAATGATTATAGTTTTTAAAGTTATAAATATGGATATTTTTCATTACAAAAATGCATCACTTTGCTTCAGAAGGCCTTTATTAACCCCCTGGAGCCATATGGATAACTTTTATGATGGATGAATGGGCTTTTTGGGCTTCAAAATCTAAGGTATCATTCACTTCCATTATAAAGCTTGGTTTAAAATTACTCCAACTGTTTTTGGCCGGGAGAAGAATGTCATATACACCTAGGACGGCTTGAGGGTAAGTAAATCGTAGGATAATTAAATTCTTTTGGGTGAATTAACCCTCGTTTTGCGATATTGTCACATATTAACAGTAGCAAATAGTATTATAAATAGTAAATATAATACTTTTAAGAAAAAAAGTGTCACTATGCTGTTTTTGGCAGCAGAAAGAGAAAGATGGTGTGGAACAGACACCATCCAATAAGCTGCAGGTCAGTGATAAACCGACCAACAAGGTGGAGTCGGCTCGAGTGGAGGCCTACATGAAGAAGCTGCCTCAGCTCCTTCCCAGGGGCACCGTCCCAGAAAAAACCTCCCCACCGTGTCTGGCATCAGCCGATTCGGGAAGTGTTCAAGTCACTTTGCCCATTACCGTCACGACGATACCCTCTCAACCAGGCGGCACCGTCCCTCTAATGATTCTGCCGTCAGGCATGAGTCTCTCTTACCCTGAGCGTGAGAAAACTTCAGTCACGGTCACCACTTCCGCTGCTCCAACGCCTGTCGTCCAGAGAGCGCGACCGGCGGCTCCAAAAAGGGGCCCTGACCCCTCCACCTCAGTGTCAGCCGCTTGCGTTGCTCCAAAACGCAAAAGAGGACGACCCAGAAAGCCGAGACCTGATGATGTGGCACCACAGGTACAGTCAGCCCCAACCTCCAATCCAAATCCAACTTTGCTCACAAGAGGAGTAATCCAAAAGGCCATGCCTTCTTGTGCTCCCACAACTCCTTCGCAGTTGGTTGAAATTATGATCCAGGACCAACCAGGCTTGATGCTAAGCCAACTTCCGACCATCCAGGAAGTGACAGACGCTGAGAACAGAGGCATAGTGGTGCAGTGTCAACCTGCAGCAGAACCCGAGAAGCAGCAGTCCGTCCTGCTAATGCAAGATCCCAACCAGACCGAGCAGGAGGATGGTCATCCAACGTGCGCCGTTATACAGAGAAGGAAGGCCCGTTCCCATAGAAGTGCCACAGAGCGCCATCTCGTACCTCCCGCCTGCAACGTTCTTAGAGGAGAGAGGAGAAGTGGAAATTACGCTGACTCCTGTGGAGCCACATGCCGAATCCATGCCAAACTCAGCAGGTATCTGCTTCGGCTCCTTGACTGGAGAACCCCCCAAACCTGACGCCCCGTGACGGCAGCACAGCAAACCGGCTCCCTTCTCAGAGACTCCGTGATCTCAATGCCTTTCCAGTGCTTCTGTGAATCGCGTATTAGCTTCAAGTCAAAGTGAGGTTTACCATCTTGGCTGAGCTTGAGTGGGTGTGTCTGCTTTCTGTGTAAAAAAATGTATAGTACAACCTGTCATTGTTGCCTTCAAACAGCAACTACACTCATATTTTCATATTAATAACATGACACATTAGTGAATTCCTGAAGATTTCAGGAATGCTGTTGAGATTATGAATTTAAGTGACCTAAAACAAATTGACTGTTTTGACAAGAAAGAGTGAATTTTAGTGCATTGGAAATTGATATACTCGCAAATAACAGTCCAATCTGGTTCTAAACATCTAAAAAAGATGATTCATAGTAAGAGGAGAACTGCTTACCATCCGTCTGCGTTTGTCACCGGGCTCAGTGCCATAAAGGGCAGTCGATCTTTAGTTGCTCTTACCATCTTTGCATGTTTGTGTTTGTACACATGAATTGAGACATTTGAGTGTGTTTGTAGCTGTTCAGAAGACAAAGAGTGATATTACGGGTTTGCAACTTCAGGGTTCTAAAAAAAGTCCCTCTCTCACCCAGTGCTTGGGCTAGTAGTTACGAAGTTCAGTTTTTTAAGTATTATTAACGTCACAAATAGATAAAGCTTCGAAATGACTACATCTAGTTGCTGTTGCGAAGGTCAAGACGACACTACTGGTTCAGATGAGAGCACAATGTAGGTGGATAGAAAAACCAAGACCTCTTAAGTCCCTTTAAATATGCAAATGAGGCTGTGATTTCGGGATCGTTCTCAAACCCCACGTTCGTTCAGGTCTGTCCAGTTGTTTTCTTACAGCAACATAAATAGCACTTAACAGATGTAAATAGTTTATCTGTGAGCCCAGAAGAATATCTTCATAGGTTAAGAATACCAGAATTTAAAATGTAATTTAAATCTAAAAGTTTTTTTTTCCAAATGTATAGCCATCTTCACTATATTGCTACTATGAAATATTATTCATATTATTAATTACTAGTAAAGTGTGCACTGTCACCCTAAAAGCATGTACAAAAAAATTAGATGTTACATTTCTAACATTTGATTATATTATTTAAATTTAGACTGAAATATGTACTAATTATTTATTTATTGAAAAAAAAAATACAGTTTGCGCCACAACAGCTTCTCTTTGTGTTGATTGTCTCTTAAAAGAGAATTTCGATCTATTTCTATAGCCTTTCTATAGTTTGTGTTTCAGATATTACACTTGATCTTAGCCAAAGTGTTGTAATAAAATTCTCACTTTATTCGCAATTTCGTAATTATTATTTTGAATTAATTTGATGTGCTTTCATAAATTCAAAAGTATTTAAAGGCTATGAATTGGGTGGGAAATCTTCTTTAAAGTCGACTCAAGATGATGTAATCTCAGCAGAGGCTGTTGATGGTCAAAGGGCTTAAAGGGATAGTTCACTTTAAAATTAAAAATAATTTTTGGTATGTTTTAGCTTACCTCAAGGGCATCCAAGATGTAGGTGTCTGTTTCCAAAGTAGTTTCAATTTTTGATATTTTTAGGTCAAACCGTTCTTGTCAGTCAGTCATATAATGGAGGTCTATGGTCACCACCTCAAAGAGCATGCACAGAGAAGTCCAAATTAAACATGATTTAATGACTCGTAAATGTAAGTACACATTGATGGCCTAAGACACAAAACGAGCGGTTTGTGTGAGAAAACGAACAGTATTTATATAGTTTTTACCTTGTGTAACCACAGCCTCGTCCAAGTGATCTGAGAGCGCTGACGCTTTGTGGCTGTGGTTACAAGAGGTAAAAACAATATAAATTCTGTTCATTTTCTCAAACAAACCGCTCGTTTCGTGTCTCGGGCCATTAATGTGTACTTACATTTACGAGTCTTACATTAATTTGGACTTCTCTGTGCATGCTCTTTGAGGTGGTGACCATAGACCTCCATTTTATGACTGACAGACAAGAACGGTTTGACCTAAAAATATCAAAATTGAAACTACTGCAGAAACAAAGACACCTACATCTTAGATGGCCTTGAGGTAAGCTAAAACATACCAAAAGTTAATTTCACAGTGAACTATCCCTTTAAATAGGCAATTGGTTTAAAAACAAAGCCACTCCAATTATTTATGAAAGAAATTTGGAGTCAGATGTAGTTATTTATTCAAATATTGTAGTAATATATGCGAGATGGAAAATGAGTAGAAGTGATAACTTTACTAAAGAGTAATGGTGCTTTAAAAAAGCGAAACGGGTTTAACTACGCAAATGATTGTGATTCACATGGCAGTGATTTCACCAATCAGCAGTTTGACTGCACTGAACGTCCGCTGCTCAATGGTGCTGGATTACTACGGTACAATATTAGCAGAGCGGTAACCGGCTGTCAGACAGCCTGAAAATCAGCAGAAAACACATTTAGGCTCGTCATATGAATGTGCTATATATGTCATGTTTAATTCTGCTCAGTTTACTCAAGGTTTAAATTTTGAGACTAACCTAAATTAATTGAAGTCTTTATTATAATTGCAGGAGCTTTTATTTTGTGGTATTGGTAGGGCCTGTTGCATTTTGATCATTTGTGTTTTGTACTATGATCTATTTTCCCTTGTGAAGGCAGTGCACAGTTCTAATATTCTGCCTCATTTGCAGTCTTGAGATTTGAATACTAATGTTATATCTCAATATCCTGACAACAGCAATTCTGTATCCTATGAAATAAAATATCAGACTTACTTTTTTAAAGAATACATTGACAAAAAAAACATGTAATTTACATTAATAACCACAAACAGTTAATGAAGTCATTTACCAAGACAGTTCTTAATTGGAACGTTCAAATGAATGACTGAAAACTGGAACATTAGATTAATGTGGATCTGAGAAATGGTTGAGGAGTGAGTGTAAATAATCAGATTTAATCAATTTTATACCTGAAAAGTGATTGAAAGGAGTTTAAAAGTGTTATTTTATGGAAGCTTGTTTACGCCAGGAAATAAAATAACTAATTGTGACTTTTTGTCTCACATTCTTGGGAGACTTTTTTCTCCCAATTGTGAGATATAAAATCGCATTTTTGACTTTCTCGCAATCGAATTCTCGCGATTCTGACTTTTGTTTTTATATCCTGCAATTCTGATTTTATTTCTTATATCTAAACTCGCAATTCTGACTTTTTATTTTCGCAGTAGATGTTTCAGAATTTCCGATTTTCGCAGTTGAGAGTTTAAATCTTTTAAAAAAAACATTTACTCAGAATTGGGAGATTTGAGAGAACTCACAATTGTACTGTAAGTTATGAAAGTCTGAATTGCGAAATATAAACTCAATTTTATTTCTCAGAATTGAGAAAGTTGGGAGTTCCAAGTTATGAAGTCAGAATTGCGAGATTCAAACTTGAAATAGTGAGTTATGTCCGAATTGCAAGATATAAACTTGCTATTCTGAAAAAAAAGCCTGAGTTGTAATATAAACTTGAAATTGCAAGTTATAAAGTCTTGCGCGATAAAAACTCGCAGTTCTGACTTTTTTTCTCACAATTGTGAAATATAAACTCGCATTTTTGGCTCTCACAATCGAATTCTCGCGATTCTGACTTTTTATTTTCGCAGTAGAGTTGTTTCAAAATTCAGATGTTTACACAGTTTAAATCTTGCAATTCTGACTTTTCTCGCAATCGAATTTATATCTCGCAATTCTCAATTTTTTTATCAGAATTGAGAGATTTGAGAGAACTCACAATCGTACTGCAAATTATGAAGTCCGAATTGCAAAATATCAACATAATTTTATTTCTCAGAATTGTGAAAGTTGGGAGTTCCGGGTTATGAAGTCAGAATTGCAAGATTCAAACTTGAAATTGTGAGTTATGAAGTCCGAATTGCAAGAGTATAAACTCTCTATTCTGAAAAAAAGCCTGAGTTGTGAGATATAAACTTGCAATTGCAAGTTATAAAGTCTTGCGGGATAAAAACTTGCAGTCCTGACTTTTTTTCTCACAATTGTAAAATATAAACTCGCATTTTTGACTTTCTCACAATCAAATTCTAGCAATTCTGACTTTTTATTTCGCAGTAGAGTTGTTTCAAAATTCAGATTTTTTCACAGAGTTTAAATCTTGCAATTCTGACTTTTCTCGCAATCGAATTTATATCTCACAATTCTCTATTTTTTAAATCAGAATTGAGAAAACTCACAATCGTACTGCAAATTATTAAGTCCGAATTGCAAAATATAAACATAATTTTATTTCTGCGAATTGTGAAAGTTGGGAGTTCCGGGTTATGAATTCAGAATTGCGAGATTCAAACTTGCAATTGTGAGTTATGAAGTCCAAATTGCAAGATATAAACTCGCTATTCTGAAAAAAAAGCCTGAGTTGTGAGATATAAACTTGCAATTGCCTAAAGTCTTGCGAGATAACTCGCAGTCCTGACATTTTTTCTCCCAATTGTGAGATATAAACTCAATTTTTTTACTCTCACAATCGAATTCTTGTGATTCTGACTTTTTATTTTTTTTTTCGCAGTTGAGAGTTTAAATCTTGCAATTCTGACTTTTCTCGCAATCGAGTTAATATCTCGCAATTCTCTATATTTTTTTACTCAGAATTGCAAGATATAAACTCGCTATTCTAAAAAAATATCAAAATTGCGAGATATAAACTTGCAATTGCAAGTTATAAAGTCTTGCGAGATAATAACTTGCAGTCCTTACTTTTTTTCTCACAATTCTGATTTTATTGAAGTTATAAACTCAAAAAAATGTCAGAATTGTGGAATACAAACTTGTAATTGCAAGAAAATTTTTAATTTTTGATAAAAAGCCTCAATCACCTTTTTAATATTTTTATTCTGGGGTGGAAATGAGCTTCCATATTATTCCATGGGAATAAATGAGACATTTAGGCATATCGATCACTTCCATCCATTCATGATAGATTATTTATATCCTCATAGTCCATTGATTGACAAATAATGTCATTTTTTGTTGCAAGTACAATGTCACACCGCAGAAATGTAAAACGTTCAGTACAACATAGTGCCTCATACAAACCACTGTGCTCTGTAAATATCCATTTTCTTTGCATTATTTCTGAGGTTGTGATTACGCTCTGAAGCATGGAGTGGATTATTTGTATTTACCGTTTGGTAAAGGCTCACAAAACTGTTGCCCTCAAAAAGAAGGAAAACCAAAATGACACGCTGGTCACGCGAGTGGTCAAGCTGACGATCGTGTGTTGTAATTACCCATCAGTGTTGGTAATTCTCATGTTTCATTGTGACAAACTCAAAAGAAACCAATTGCGAACGTGTCTAGCACATTAACTTCTTACTGAGTCGTGTAGAATTTTTCATTCGTTTTTCTATCAACCCCGTGGAATCTGCGTACGTGTTGATTTGTTGTGCGTGTCAGTACTATGCTGAGTTTACCCTGCCATTTTTAACATGGACATCTAACATGTCTTATGTTATCTAAGTACCACCTCTTTTTTAGTCAGTCCATGCATGGTTTGTGTATTGAATATGTTTTTAAAAAGGTTCTGATATTTGTTCGGAGTTGGGCAGTTTCTTTTAAAAACATTTGAACCCTGGTGTTTGTCTTGCACTTTAATTTTCTCAATGGAAAGCACACAGGGGGAGAAACAGAGGAAATGCAGCACCTTGTACATTGTTTGTTTTTGTACTTATAAAGTCCTCTTTTCGAAAAGTTTTTCTTTTTTGTATTTCATGTTTTTTCATGTTAAAAGTGTACTATTGGACATCTTCCATATAAAACAATGAAGTGAAATTATCTCTGACTGTGAGCACATTTTCATAAATCAGCACTAATAAACAATATGTATGATGTGTTTCTTTATATCAAGTGTTTGTGAACTGCTTTACCCATGTTCACTGCATTTATGTTTTAATGATACACAATTATATAGATTATAAAAGGCATTTAAATCTAACTCATATTTTATCAATAGTTTTATCAAAACCTAACCTTTTCAGGATTAATAAAATACATTAAAGAATTATTATAGATTTTATATAATCATTACATAATTTAAAAAATGTTCACTTTTAAAAAAAACTTTTGCTGATAATTTACTCACCCCCATGTCATCCAAGATGTCCATGTCTTGAAAACATTTCAGGATTTTCTCCATATAATGGACTTCAATGGGGTCCAAACGGTTCAAGGTCCAAATGAGTTTCAGTGCAGCTTCAAAGGGCTTTAAACGACACCAGACGATGAATAAGGGTCTTATCTAGGACCCTTCGAGTCATGACTTAGATTTGTTCATTTTGATGAACGAGTTTGAACAGGAGTCACGAACGCTCATCACAGAACAGAGCAAGGCGAGCATTTGTGCTTATAAAACTTAAGCTTTTTTATTTATTTTTTAAATGAGCGATCGTTTCGCTAGATAAGACCCTTATTCGTCGTCTGGTGTCGTTTAAAGCCCTTTGAAGCTGCACTGAAACTCTTATTTGGACCTTGAACCGTTTGGTTCCCATTGAAGTACATTATATGGAGAAAATCCTGGAATGTTTTCATCAAAAACCTTAATTTCTTTTCGACTGAAGAAAGACATGGACATCTTGGATGACATGGGGTGAGTAAATTATCAGCTAAACTACTCCTTTAAGAAATATTTGATCATGTGACTTCTTTGAACAGATGTATTGATGTTCAAAGAAGCAGATCTTGAATCATGCTGGAGAACATGATCATCATTTTTTGTTCACGTCAGCTCTTTTCATGCTAACGGATACAATGATATTAAAAAATTATGCAAAAATAAAAGTGGTCATGGACTTTATACACAGTCCATGTGTTCACAGTAACACCAAACAGTGTGTGTGTGTGTGCAAAATGATGACTCAGCACCAAAAATGCTGCACTACGTTGCTTTGTGTAAAACAAGTAGCCCAGCACAAGTTATGACTCTTCATAAATCAATGGCCACACATTTCCTGTTAACACAGAAGTGGCTTTTATTAGCTCACAGAATATTTGGAGCTCCACGGTGTGCTGAGCGAATCAAAGCACAGAGTATGGTTTACTTAATGTGCTGTACATCACTTTGGATGAAACTATGTACAGATCGACTTGAGACAGTAGCATTTCAGTGTAATATTAAATTCTTATAACAATACCTGATTATTTACCAATACAGTCTTCAAGGGCATAGTTAGGAGCTCCATACTAGCACTCAAACAGATACTTCATTAGTGCTTAGAAACAGATGCTACCTTTATTTGGTCCTGTAGACAATGATGAGCAACAGTTCCAACCATGAGGATAAAGGAAAGGCAAAAACAAGGGGAACAACTGTACTGTAAAGGCAGGCTTGGTGTCGGGGACGACAGGTCAGATAAGAGTGAGGTCCCTTGTTTCAGTAGTGGTAAAGAAGATGTTAACTGAAGCTCAAGTGGCTTTAGTGAGTCTGGTTATGGTGGTGAGTGGACTCGGACTTAAAGAATACAACAATCGGAGTCTTCCTTCTTTTCCCGGCGCCTCTGTCCTCCCTGCTGCGATGCGGCTTGACCTCTCATCTGTGGGGATATGAAAAAAAGGACACAATTACTCGAGAGGTCAGTTTCAGTGACTCTACGAACACCAAAAACACTAGTCGTGTAAATGAACAGCCACTGAATTAATAACTAATGAGTTTTACAACGAAAATGAAATGCTAGTGTTTCATGAATAATGCCCATTTACTCTCAAAGAAAAGTGTGATGTGCAGGTTTCCTCCTCAGGGAAAGCAGTACCTGTCCTGCTGTGGGCGGCTGCTGTTGTGTTTGTGGCTGCTGATACTCCTCCTGCTGCAGTTGTCTGGCCAGCTCAAGATCACTCAAGGGTCCCGGAGCTTTCACCCTGTTCCTGCTGCAAGGACATCGCCACCAGATAGTCCTGGTAAACACATTCAATCACTCGCAAACCGATCTTTCTGTAGATGCCAACATGAAACGGCTTTCTCAATGCATTTAACTTCCTTAAAATGACATTTCTGAGTTCTGAGTGGGAAATAACCAAAGGCTGAACTATGTTTATATTGCATAGGAATGTGACTGGATTGTGAGGAGGTGCAACATTTTCACAATGTAATGTTAAACTTACATTGCACCAAAAAGAAAAGAAAAATCCTTTACCACCTGGTCGATCTGCATTTGCTGCTGTTGCACGGAGGGCTGACTGGCTGCTGTGGGTTTCTGGGATGGGTGACACAATCTGAAGTCTGAGTCACAGAAATTCCCATCCCCTCCACATTATGGAGACTCTCCCACACCACGCTCTCCTCCTGCAGGAAACCCTGATCTGTGACCAGCAGGTAAAGGTGACCCTGCAGATTCACACAATGAATATAATGATTATTGCTCAGCTGAAACAAAGCCATTCAACTTTTAAATGCATTTCCATAAAGTTCAATTACATCATTATCATCCAACTTGAAATGTGTTGCCTGTATTTTGACATTTCATGTGAGATTTCAACAGTTATTAACATCATATATGTTTTTGTGTGGGTGTTTCTAATAAAATGGCTAAGGGAGAGACAGCAAATTTGACATTGTTCTCTCTTCTGACTGCTGTAATCAATCTCTGAATATTAGTTCCTGTTTTGGAAAGGATTTTTCTTTTCTTTAGATATTAGAACAAACAGGAACATAAACGTTATATTTGTTCTAGTTTTAGTTCACCACTATAGAAGTTTACCCAACTATGACAATTTCCACTTTTATGAACACCAGAAATGTGAAAAGGGCCCATTGTGATTTTAACTTTTTTTTGTCACAATTTCTGTTTTATAAGTTTTCAAAGCAAAGTATCTGCATTACAGAGCCTCTTTCTGCTCAAAATTTGAGCAAAATGCATTCCAGTTGATGTATGTTTTTTTACATGGGGTAAAAAATATGAATAAATACATTCGTCTGTGCTATTTTTGCTTTATAAATCTGTCCTCAAATCTTTTCCTTTTTTTTTAGTGGTGGGTTTAAAGCGGCTCGACGACACTGGGGTTGTTATAATCAGCTTAGCGGCCATGAAGAGTGTTGGTGTGGGAAGGCTGGTAAACACCTTGTGTTTTATCATAGTGCTGAAGTGGTTGTTCCTGAAAAACACAGACAGCTCGCCCTCCTTGGCAGTAGTGTTGAGCTCACACAGGCCGTGATACGACAGCTGGGTTGCTGTGGACTCCAAAAACTGCTCCGCTACCAAACCTGTTCGACAAACCAGCCAATCAGCCATAAATACAATGCGGTAATGTTCACACACCTCTGATACACATTATCTGTGTATACCAATAGCTCATTCAGGGGTCCTATTATGCTCATTTACAGGTTAATCATTTTGTTTATGTGATCTACCAGAAAACGTTTACATCATTGAGTTAAAAAAAACCATTATGTGCCCTTTCATACAACCTATGCAGCACCCGGCGTGTCTTGCGCGACATTGTTTAAATAGCAAATGCATTTGCACCGAGAACGAGGTGTGAGGCAACTAAAATAGACCACGCCATTTTTTGTTATTTAAAGGGCGCATTAGTAATATGTGCCTATAGGCAGGTGCACAACACGCGTACATTGCTTATTACACACACAAACGTGGCAAATATTAAAAATAAAAAGGTTTACAATGCGAAAGATTATTAATGTGTACATAAAGATATGGTGGAATCTGGCTGGGGACAACCCTTTTAGACCATGCGGCGGGTGCACTGACCATTTGTCCCGTCATTAAACTAGCAAAAGGGGATTCGGACACGCCCTAACTGCAATTGTGCCGTGCGCTTTAGACCATGCGTTTACATCATTAAAATAGGGCCCTTAGGCCCTGCTTACACGAAAACGCTCGCGGGTGAAAACGTAAAAATATTTTATCGGATGTGCCTTTCAATTACACGGCGATGACGTTTTGGGGCTTAAAAACGCAAAAAAGTGAAACCACCCTCTAGAGTGGAAATCTTAAAAACGCTGCACCGCCGCGTTCCTGTGTAAAGGGTAAAAACACTAAAATATGCTTGACAGTGAAGGTTGTACGCAGGTGCGCGGACTTGGTGTTGTGTGGCAGTGCTCCACATTGCCACCTAGCCGCCTGGAGTGCATACTACATTGAATTTCACACACTTTTGCGTCACCATATGCACACGGATTTCACACCCAAAACGCTCGCCTAACGAAGAAGAAAAAAAAATGATAACGCAACACCACATTTACGTTTTCTCTTCAGAATCGTTTCTGTGTAAACATAGCCTAAATCTCTTAGAATTTATATTGTTGCAGCACCTGTTTTAATCCTCTGTCTGAACGCTTTGCTTTAGCTTCAGTTTCTTTAAAAATCACCTTCCGAAAAGCAAAGTCTGCTCTGATTGGTCAACTGGCCCCAGTCTGTTGTGATTGGTGTTCTGCTTAGAGAGTGTTTCTATAGACCTTATGCACCAGAGAAACGCGGGCGCGGTCATCTTTAGAATATTGTCTCAGAACTTCCGTTTTTGCGGTCGCTTTGTATATTTCTATGTCATCGCTGTCGAGGAGTAATTAGCTGGTGAAGTGGATTTACTTATTGTAGAGTTAACAAACGTTATCATGAACATTGTAATGTTTATCATAAGCATTGTAAAGCAGATGTCTTAACAAATGTCGACTGGGAATTTTTTACGAGCAGTTCATTCCTATGCAAGATCGCAGTGAAAATAGAGACCGGAAGTCAAAAGACCACGAGCACAGCGCTGAAAAGGGGCGGGGCTACATAAGGTCTATACCATACCCAGCGAGTATCAGCAGCATAAGTTGCTGTACACCTTAATGTAACTATGCTAACTATGGTTTGAGCCCGAGTCCAATAATGACAGTCAAGAAGAACAAGCTGATCAAACATATGTTCGTAGAAATAACATTTAACGTACCTTCACTGACTTGACTGCTATCTGTCGAGTGCTTGAAGTCTATGATCTTCTCCACCAGTTGGTTGTAGCTGAGTTTTCCAACTGCAGACACCACCTCAGGACTCTGAAGAACAATGTAATACTTGCAGTGTCGTTTGAACGTACAGAATCCACACATTACTACATTGTTTTGCTGACGTACCTGCGGGTCGACAAGCCAGCCGTGGTAGAGCGGAATATCGAGCAGATCGAAGACGATGCACTCAGGTGTGTACTCAAAGTCAGACACACCAGTAAAACGCACGTTAACGTCGAGGCCTGTGGACAACTTTGGCAGCACAGCCATCGCGTCGCTCATGTTCTGTGAAGGGAATGAGATACACAATGAAAAATTAGGTCTATGTCATTTCAGGGGAATTTATCATGGTCATGTTACTGATTTTAGTGTGTGACAGTGAGTTATTGAGATTTTTAGGTCAAGCGGAAAATGGTATGAGTGTAATTTACCACACAAAATGCTGATTCAACTTAGCTAACCTATTACGTTGAAATCATGTGAAAAAACAAGTAGTTGCGTACAAGCTTGAATTCTTCTATTCAATCCATCTAATTTCCAATCACAGGCAAGGAATCACATTGACAAAAGGAAGCTTCTTTATAAGCACAAACAGACGCTGTAATTGTTGGAATTGTTAATGAAGGGATCACAAGCCTTCATTCATAGACTGAAGGCCTCGCTCACAATATCTGCTTATAAATGTGTTTTGGTTCTGAGGTTTCCAGCACAGCCTGTCTGCTTAACATGTTAATTCAATTCATTAGACATGCGTTGAAGATCTGTGCTGGTTTCACTTGTTCTTCCACAACATTATGATTTACCTGCTGGAAATTGAGCTCCATGCCCTCCGCTTTCTCTCGCGGTTTGATGGACAGCACACACTCACCTGGAACGAGAACAGAATCAGATTTTTAAAAACACTTCGGCTTTCTGTCAAAGGTTGTTTGAGAAGCGTCACCTTTTCATGTCAATGATGTTTGTATTGTTAGTGAAAGCACTTCTGGTTTATCTCCCTATCACTCAACAACATCCTCATCACATGTAGATCTTTCCAGCTATAACCTGATGATATACAGTGGCTCCAAAAATGATTTGGACACTTTAGCCACACTTAAAATGTCTGAATGCCATTGTATTATATGTGCATAAATATATAAAATTATATTGAAACCAGTTGGTTAATGGGGTTTTAAAAAAATGGAGCAGAAGGGTTAGTTAGAGATTATTTAGTTGCAACTTGGTTTGAAACTTTATGTAATGCAATGCAATGACATTCATGCATGTGACCTAAAAGTGCAAACGTTTCCAAATATTTTTAGCAACACTGTCGAAGAAAACCTCCACCCATCGGTGATCATTAGAGTGGCAGGTAAAGTGCCCCTATTATGCTTTTTTTGAGTATTGCCTTATCATGCAGTGTGTAATATAGCGGTTTTTGAATGTAAAAGGTCAGCAAAGTTTTAAAGATTAAAGTGCATGAAACAGTCATGGCCTCCTAAAAGAAAGAATTGATTCTGAACTCCTGAAATGAATCATCAGCAATTCCAGTCTCTCTTCTGTAACATGTCCGTAACAATGTAACAAATTTGCATAATGTCAGCCTATGTTCTTAACTGGCTGCACGGGACATTGACCCTCAAACAATGTAGTTTTAGCTGAGACTGGAAGAGTTTGGTTCACATTGCTGTCCAGAAGACTCTGCAAATCCACTTTGCAATAGGGATGTTAACCAATGACCAATGGTTGACCGCATCAACGTTAACCGATCAAAGTTGTCGGTACTCGGTTAAATCTTATCTACATTTACATTTATTAATTAAGCTAACGCTTTTATCCAAAGCGACTTACAATTGCTATATATGTCAGAGGTCGCACGCCTCTGGAGCAAATAAGGGTTAAGTGTCTTGCTCAGGGACACATTGGTGTCTCACAGTGGATTCGAACCCGGGTCTCTCACACCAAAGGGATGTGTCTTGTCCACTGTGCCATCACCAGTTAGCCATCTCATTCCAAGATATTTTTGTGTGAAGTGAACAAATCTCTCAAACTCAAATTTTCCTAACCTGCCTGTTTGTACTTAATAAACCAATAAAAACATTTGGAGCGAGGTCACAGCGTTTGGGTTCACGCGCTCACAAGGTATGCGAAAAGTGAAGGCTACAGGCTAAAACACTCGAGGTTAGAGCCAGGGCAGATGACAGAATGAAGCGTGCAAAGAAAAGTGTGTGTGGGACCATTTCACCAAAAAGAATGAGTTGGAACTTGTGTTATAAATACAGTAGTAGCACATCATCTATGTTGCATCACCTGAAAACGTGACACCCGCAAGCCTCTTCGGGTGAGAAAAGCCAAAGCCAACTTATCGTGTCATGCTAGCTGGTGGGAAATGTGACAAACAGCGCTCAGAGACTATTATAGTGTGTGTGAGCGGGAGGCAGAGCGGCAGAGAGATGCGAAGTTGCAGGCGCGGAAATGGCTGTTATTTCTAATAGAGTAGCTTATTTTAAACTAATGGGTTAACCGGTTTCAACCAGCTAATGAGGCTCGGATGGTCGGTTAAGAACATTTTTAGTTTTCCTCATCCTTACTTTGCACTTCAAAAGTTCCATTGCATGCAACTATTGCCATTGCTTGTGGCAGAAGTTGAAAAATGTTCCACTTTTCAAGCACCAACGCAGGCGTCAGCCAATCAGATCGCCTTTATGCAAATACCCTAGCGTGTTGCATTCCAAGTGATGTAATGGCTGTTGTCACGGTGACGGTCGAGACAGCAGAAAGCGTTGACGCCCTGTGTGAATCAATGCAGTGTTATGGTAATGGCTGTTTCGTTACCGAATACGCGGTGTAAACAACAGACCAATCACAACAGACTAGGCCGTCTGACCAATTAGAGCAGAGTAGGCACATGGAAAGAAGGGGTTTAGAGAGACTGAATCTTCGAACTAACCGTTTTCAGACTCTTTGAGAAATGAGGTGATGTGCAATGTATATTATAAGAAAACTAAATTGGATTCATGTAGACCTATTGTAGGAGACCTCCTAAACACCTTTAGAATAGCATAGCAGGGGCACTTTAAACATCTGGACTAGTAACCACTCACTGAGGGGTCAAAAGTATTACCATTGTGTCCTTGAGTAAGGTACTTAACCTAGAAGCATCTGCTAAATTACTACTTACACCAAGGGCAGAGACTTAATGGTCTAATCCGTGATTGGGGTGCCATTAGTGGTACTGAAACACAAATGTATTCACACAGTAACCACACCCCTTTCTTCTCAAGTCACACTAGCCATCTGTTTTCAACCATAAAGTTAGTTATGGCACACCACTAAGGCTCCTTAACTTATTAGAAAAGATGTGCTGTGACTCAACACTTTGTGTTTTAATGTAAGTTGATGTAACATATAGAGACAGTGCTCCAAAACATCATACCAAGGTGAGCCATCAGCTCTTCTGTGGTGACCACTTCCGTCTGAGCCGGGAACTTCACCTAAAGAATATACAGACAATTCAAATCATGTTTTTACATGCATATAATCTAAACTACATGCACATGAAACTCACATACAAAACTTCTGCTTTTAGCCATGGCCCAACCTTGTCTACATCTTCTAAAATTTCACAACAGGCTTTTTTCCCCTGAATGTGTTATCAGTGTTATAGTGTAAGCTAAAATCATGTTTATACAGTAACACAGAAACAGATAACGAGTTAAAACTATTACAAGGCCAAAGAAAAGTTTTGTAGTTCAGCTAAAAACTGGTTTGGTTTGGATTGTACTGCATTTTATGATATAGGGTTGGAAGGATTTTGGGGTTTTGAAATAAGTCTGTTATGCTCATCAAGGCTGCATTTATTTGATATTTTCAATATTTCCACATGATCTTCAGAAATCATTGTCATAGGTGGATTTGGTGCTTAAGAAACATTTTTTCCTTATTATCAATGTTGATTTTTGTGGAAACCATGATACATTTTTTAAAATTCTTTGATAAATAGAAAGTAAAAAACAGCATTTGTTTGAAGCAGAAAACTACTTAGTTACAATGTAACTTATGTGTATGTCTTCAATGTCACTTTTAATTAATTAAATGCATCTTTGCTTAATAATAAATATAAAATAATAAAAATAAAAGTGTATATATATATATATATAAATCATGTTTAATTTATTTGACTGCCCTATATATATATATATATATATATATATATATATATATATATATATATATGTATATATATATATATATATATAATTAGGCCAGCCAAATCGATTAATAGCATCTAACATAAATGTCTGTGTATATATAATATATGTGTGTAGTGTATATACAGTATATATAGTGTATATATATATATTTTTTTTATGTGTGTGTGTAAAATATTATATATAAACAAACTACATGTTAGATGTGATTATTCGTAAACAATTGATTTGACAGCACTAATATATCTGTATGTGTGTGTGTGTTTTAAAAACCTTGTAACATATTTATATATAGGCTATATTATTTAGGTATTTTATAAAATATAATAATTGTCATAGATTTTACTCACTGCAATAAAGAAAAAAAAATTCAGTGACTTCAAATTTGAAGCACCTTTCACATCAGTAACATAAATCTTGCATGAAAAGTTACACACTGAAATGTAATACATAGTTCTTAATACTTAGTACATAGTAAAAGTGATGTCTTGCCTTTGCTAACATCACACATATTGTATTTGTTCAGCACCATGTAATTGTGTGAAAAGCAGTTAATGCAGAATGGCTAACCTTCCATCGCAACAACAGGATGTTCATGATGGCAATCAGGGGGCAGGGTCCGTTCTCGCTCTGCGTGATGATGGCCGTCTTCTTCTCTTTCCAGGTAATCCACTTGACAAAATAATATGCTGGCATCCCAGGCTCGGATGCCCTAGCAGCCCCCGCACCGACCCCTTCGTCCCCCTGAGAGGGGACTTGGTTTCCATCCTGAGCAGATTTGGGTGAAATCAAAGGTCCATCAGGAGGAATCCCATTAGTCTCCTCGGAGAACTCCAGGCTTGCCACTGAGAAGTGGGCGTCACTTCTGACTGGCTGGGCGTGCAGGATTGGCTATTGATGATCTCGGATTCATCGGTTTTGTCTTGGTTTTTACTGGTCACAGAGGTCGATTGAGCCGCATTAGCATCATCTTCCAGAGAAGTTGTGGTTGTAGGAGGACCTTTGCATGGTGTGAGGTCATCTTTCATACTCCCAGAGGATTGCTCAAGGGTGGTAACACCCTTGTTTTGGCTGATTTTCTTATCTTGTGGTCTACCAGGGTCAAAGTCCTCATTTTTGGATGCATTTAATTGCTGTCCCTCAGAAATGCCTATAATCTCACCATCAACGGTGTCTGGGCAAGAATCTGCCATGACCTGACAGCCGAGATTGTGTGCTTCCAATAAACAGAGCTAATTCGATCTTTTGTTGAAACAGCACGTTTTAAAAATCTGTTCGGTTTCTGATAAATAAAAAAAATCTGGCAGTGACTTTGTATTTTTTTCCCCAAAATTGTATTTTTGCTTACTTCATATTCCTGAGTTTTAGCACTTGAGGGATTTCTGAAGCTCCCTCGTATCTGATTTCTACCTGTGGCAGTTTCTTAAAAACAATCACTTGCGTCAAAAAGCCACAATTTTTATATCAATTCCTACTGAAGTGAAAAACTTGGTATGTCCTTGCTTTCATGCCCAAAACTGTTTGAGAGGCAGTTTTTCAGCACACCTCTGCTTAGTAGTGTTGTTTTAGAGTTGCCCAATTCTGGGAACAGCTGAGTCACAGGGAGGCTTTCTGTGAAGCACACAAAGCATATCAGCATTTACTATACACGTACAGAAAAAAATGCATTACTTTTATTCTGAAGTAGACTATATGAGCCTTAAAGTTACAATTGTTGGTTTGGAAAAACTATTTCATGTGGCATCCTAGAAGACCATTTGTATACGTTTTTTTACCTGATCACTGATGGGTGAAGATCTGGATGTTAAGAAGGGTTTCTGAGCTCAGATTTTGAATTTCACAAACTCTGAAATAAACAGGAAGAAGATTTAGACAATATATCTATGCTAAACTAAAAAGTGCAAATGAACGTTTGCTGTCATTTTTTATACAATATAACTTCCATTGCTAATGAGGTTTTAACCAAGTGAACTGACAACACAAGATTGTGTCTTACCAAAGGTAGAGTTTTGCCTATCTATTAATAGATAAGCAATTCCTACTCAGTACAGTATGTGAAGTGTTTATTAGTTCATACTAACAATCTTGATAAGAGTAACAGACAGCAGTTCTCCCTGAATTACTTACAACGGCGGCAGCAACTTACCATAGCAACCTTTCTGCAGGTCTTAGGTGTTTAAAAATGTTCTTCTTTGCCCCTAATCCATACACTGTAAAACACAATAAAGTAGTGAAGGTGTCTGGCTAAATTGTACAGATTTTGCTGTGTACTAGTCCGACTGATACGTGCGCACGTCACTCTCTCTTTCTCTCTCTCTCTCTCTCACTCCCTCCTTCTCTCTCTGGCCACTCTTTCCGTAATCTTGTTTTTGCCAGTCTCACTTCCGGTGCCTGTGTTTGTAAACAATGGCGTCATGTCGGAAGTTAATAACTAATAACTCTTTATTACTCTGTACTATTTTCTCTATTTTGGCAAAGTGTTTTGTTAGCGTACACTGGTAGGAATTCTGCTGTAAAATTTGTTTTGATATTTTAAGACGTATAGGATTCACAATTATTACCAGGTGTCTAGTAACATCTGGTGGTTGGAGGATGGAAATGCAGGTCCGAGTTCCACTAAGGATGCCAACGCGAATAATATAATATAATATAATATAATATAATATAATATAATATAATATAATATAATATAATAAGTTCTGTCATTTTAGTCACCCTGATTTTTCAAAAACAAGACAACTTTTTTTAGTCTGTCCCAATTCACATTCATTATGATATATTTTTAAATAACTGTCTCTGCAATGCATTTGATTAATCCTGTAAAACACATCATTACACTTTATTATAGAAATAATACAGCAATGTTATATAACTGTCATTTTTATTATAATATATTACATTATCTTATGTTCTGTTATATTATATTATAGTTTACTGACTGCTATGATGGAACCACAATGAATGGTACAAAAATGCATTTTAGTGAATGTTTAACTTTACCTGACTAAGTTTTTGTATAACTGGGCTCACAATTGTAAACTCATTGAGCTCACAATTGTAAATCATTTATGTTTTTCTTGTGCGCTTGATGTTTTCTGAAACTTGTCATGGCATTTTCATATCCTGGCATTAAAGGTCATATGACCAAATGAAGAAAGTGCAACTATAAATGTTCCAACTTCATAACATTATCAAATATAATAAAGTAGCCTATTTAATATAATCTCTCATCAATATAATGATATTGAATAATTTATGATAATTTATGAATGATATTATAATTTGTATTATCTTTCTCTAGAGCTTTATATTCCTGTAAATCGCTGACTTACTTATAAGAATAGACTATAAACCAGGGGTGGGCAATTATTTTGGCTCAAGGGCCACACTGGGTTTTAAAATTTGACAGAGGGCCGGCCCAGTGGCAGATTATACCAGCAAACACATTTACGTGGATCACGTAATTTACATGGTATATTAATTTATATGTTGTAGATATCCCCATTTAGCATTGTTATATTTTGCAGTTATTTTTTTTAATTAAATTTTATATTTATTTTAATTTTATATATATTTATATTCTTTTTAAATATTGTTTATCTTTAAAGTTCAATCAGTGCAAAGAAAGATCTAGAGAAGGGTCAATCCAGAGCCGTTAAATATGACGGCTCTGGGTCAATCGACCTGATGGACGCTGGAATCAGCCAATCAACGAGCAGCACTGACGACTGCACTTTAAGAACAGAAGAATGGGTCGTTAGCAAATGCAAATGGGAAGCACAAATTGTACAGAAAACAGAAAAATAGTAACATACACCATAAATGCAGTTACTAATTTCTCTATTTCAATAGCACAAGCAATTTGACACGCCCACTCAACGCTAATTATGCACCTGTCACTGGTCCCTCAATCGCCCACAGAAGGTGGGCGGGACTAAGAGCGAATCTCCACTAGTGATGTTGGGTGCGGTTGGTTCAAGCTGAGCAGCCGGCTAGAAGATTGAGCTCAAACAGCATCGTCTATTCTTCTTCAAACCTGAATTACGACAAAACAGCTTGTAATTCCAAGAGAAAGAACCCGACCACATACTAGGGGTATGTTTTATAAAATGATCCTTTTATTGAGCAATATTACTGTTTTAGTCCAGTTTAGTTAAAGCATTGGTGTTTCAACAAATAGACATGATGTAACAAAATTGACATGACCTTATTTGTCAGTTGAAAAATAAGATAATATAACGTATTTTATTGGTAAATGTTTTTGCTTCAGGCCTATGTAAGTTTTTTTTTGCTGATAACCCATTCTTACCATACTAAGCATCTCTAAAATGCTTTGTCACGAGATGCGCCATCCCTATTTTGGGAGCTGCGCGAGCCTGCCTTTTAATAGATGTTCTTGCGAGATGTTGCAATATTCGTGCAGGGTATCCATGATAGTCATGACAGGACCTCATCCCCTGCTTCTCTCTGAATATTGGGCGTATACCGCCTCTGCATTGTGTGACCACAGCTAAATCACGACGCGCGACATGACAAATGAACGTTACGTGTTGTTCAATTAATTGGAACAGCTTCATTAGAATCATTGTCATCGTTTTTAGATTTCACACGTTTTTAAATTGCAGCTCCCGAAGGATGTCTTTTCTTTTGTAACAAGATAATGCCTCTTTGTTCTTATTCCTGTAAGGACTTCAATTTTGCATCTAATTATAATATATTAATATCATTAGATTACTAAAGTGCAGATACTAGGCTAAATAGCTTATTCTGTTTTTTTATATAATTAAAATAAACATAAATATAGTAACAAGTACTATTATTAATGATTTGCACATGTACATTGCTTACATTTCAGTATCACAGCTTACAAATAATATTTTACTCTATGATAATAATTTATTTTTAATTGTAGTACAATTATATTATAATTTATATATAAGTTTACACAATAATATTAATATATTATAAATAATTATATTTTAGCCTTTGGCCTGCATATGAAAGTTGTTTTACAGATGTAAATTGCTCGGGTTTCCCTGAAAATAGCAGGTATCTGAAAATAGCTCTTAGGGAAAGTCAGGAGCTCACTAAGGGAAAATGTAAACAGGTTTTTAAATAGCAAGCAACGCAGTGTATTCTGTGAAATGAGTTAGTTAAATTATTGTCATCATTATTTAATTACAACATTGCATTTAAATGAATGACCAAAAACGGTGTAATCTCTCTTTTGTTTTTATGTACAGATCGAAATGTTAGACACAGCCACCAGCCAGTTCAACTCCTTCATGTTTTGGAGGGAACCCATCCCATCACTGGACCTGTCAGAGCTGGAAGACCTCGGGATTTCTATGTCCAAGTCCAAGGAAGCAAAGTCGAACAAGGGCAGGAGGGAGGAAGAAGACTTGGAGCTGTTGAAGTACTCCACCTTCAACTTCTGGAAAGAGCCCATTGCTAGTATTGATAACTTGGATTTTAACCTGTTGTTATAAGACACTGCAATGCAATTATCAGTTCCTGCTCAAATCTGTGTTTTATGCCACTGTGGCTGCACAAATTCTCTACTCTGATCTGATGTTGATGAAATGATTGACTCATGTATTATTATGTCAGTAAAACTGTGATAACTGTGCTAAAACTATCAAGGCATTACTGAATGTGGATGTTATTTACACTACTGCCCTGTAAACTCTACATGACTGCTCAATATGTAATGTGCATATGAAATAAGATTAGGATATTCAGAGCCTAAATCTGCCAATTCATTTCATGTTGAAGACAATGGGATTCAGATCAAATGGTACATTTAAAACTTTATAATATTGCTGAATGCCAAATTATTTGTAATAATAATGCATACAGTAACTTTACTAGCTTAAACTAAAATTTCACTTGAAGGTGTTTTTGTATTGAACAGATGTCCATGTTTAACACACACCTAATGCTTTTCACTCTTTTATTTCCCCCACCATGTTTGATGACAAATGCCAGATGCCAATTAAAGTGAGCTTGCTGCTAAATGAATAAAAAATGCATTTGTGTTCATGTTTTTTCCCTTCTGTTTAATAGGTATAAAACAAAGAATACATTAATTTTTAACATTGACTGAGAGAAGAGAGTATTAAACACAAACATTTTCAAATACAGGTGCAAACACAGTTTCGTAGTCCTGACTCCTGCTGTAGAAGATTCTGGTTATGATAATCTTTTTTTTTCCTGTGGTTTATTGTGCTGATAGGCACAGTTTTGACAGCTGTGTAGCAATTTAGGAAAGCATAAGCTGCAAAGAGTTTGCAGTATTAAATATTTTACCTTAAAACGTTTTTCTTTTATACATCAGTAAATATCAAGACTTCTCAATTTCTAAACATCCATAGTAAGATATACCCCCCCCAAAAAAAACCTAACATTTTAAATATGTAAATAAACATTTATTTTATTTATTTACAGTCTATTACACACACACACACACACACATATATATATATATATATATATATATATGCACACAAGCACATTATATAATTTTTTTAGATTTATTTACAAAAAAACTCAAGTAGCCTACACATTTAACTCTCCATCTCTAACCTATTATACATTTACAATATATATTTATAAATTAAAAAAGATACTGATAATATATATATATATATATATATATATATATATATATATATATATATATATATATATATATCTTATCAATTATCAATATCTTTTAATTTATATATATATATATATATATATATATATATATATATATATATATATATATATATATATATATATATATATATATATATATATATATATATATATATATATATATATATATATATATATATATATATATGAATGATCTATATAGGCCTAGTAGTAGTTGTTGAATAGATAGGTAGGCAGTTTCTCGAACCCCAGCGTGCTGCCTACCTAGTCAGTATTTTTCTTTTCTTTTCTTTTTATAGAAAAATAGGGTTCGTGTATTGTTTTGTGGGGTTCATTTTTTTTTATAAGTCTATGGTTCAAACGCACTTAATAGGCCCAAACAAGCAGTCTAAGGAGGCAGTTCGCTAGTAGCCGCATTTATTGGGTCCAAACATGCTGCCTAAGTAGACAGCTCGCTAGTAACCGCACTTAATAGGCCTAAACATGACGTCTAAGAACGCAGCTCGCTAGATTTGAGACACGTCCGAAGCGTCTGAGCAGCTTCCCTTTTATTTCCGGGGTTAAAGCAGCCGCCATATCTGAATGCGCTTTAAAACACAGACATGTTTATGTTGAGCCAGTTCAGAAATACACTACGGAGAACTATATAGTACTTTAATATCACCCAATAGACGTCCGACAGACAGGATATAACGGTGAGTTTGATACGCCGAGTCTGTATTAGTTCGTGGCGCAGATGGAGGATGTGTGTCGGTTCTGCTCGGTTGTTTTTGACTCCACATGGCACATGAGTTTGGCATGTAAAATACGAGCTTTAAAATCGACCTTAAAGATTTTCTTACTAATGCAAACTCATTTTTCTGTTTTTAAGTTCTCATGTATTTGGTGTATGTGTTCTCGGAGTTTCTCTTTGAAATATCTGGCCACTGTTTTCCTCATTTATTTTCGAATGATATGAACAGAAAGGCTGTTATTTAACTATTCAGCTGGTTACTACATTGGTGTAAATAGTAGGCCTACAGATGTATTTTTAAACATCCTCTGAAAAGTAAACGCGAATGTCACGTCGAATTATGCATGATTAATGGTTGGACAGATGCAAATGTTTGGAAGATATGTAATTCACAATATAACGTTATTTAAGGAGTTGGCCACATAATTTTCTTCCTATTCTATCATACATCCAATTTTCCCAAAAATTAAATGAATTAAAAAGGTCAAAAAGCAAACTATAATCTTATAATTTGGTACACATCTCATACTACAAGTGGAATGTACAAATAGGCAATCACTACACAATTTGAAATGAAGTTAATGATGTTTTGTATTGATCAGTAACAGATCATTTTTTCCCAGTACAATATCTTTGTTAAGAGTAATGCACAGACATTATCATCATAACAGTTTTTAGTCCTAAATGGTATCTCTGTCTTTGCCTAGATGTCGTTGGTGGATTTGGGAAAGCGTCTCTTAGAAGCAGCTCGGAATGGTCATGATGATGAAGTCCGGACGCTGATGGCCAACGGAGCCCGTTCACCACTGACTGGGTTGGTCATGTCGTCAATAATGTTATAAGTTAATATGATTTTAGATCTTAGCCTTCATGAGATGCAATCAATAAGAAAAACAGTGTTATCAATGCTTTTTAAGAATCATAACATGTCAATCTATAAAGGTCTGACTATCTTTACATCATATTCTGACTCATAAGATGCGTCACTGACATTATCTGCTTGTAAACTGTTGCAAAGTGGAATTACAAAAAAAATTTTACACTGATGTAAAAGCTCATTTATATGTACCTATTTTGCAGCTTGGAACTTCTCCGTTACATTTAGCAGCCCAGCATGGTCATTACTCCACTGCTGAAGTCCTGCTGAGGGCGGGTGTCAGCAGAGATGCCCGAACCAAAGTGGACAGGACCCCATTGCACATGGCGGCTACAGAGGGCCATGAGGTCATTGTGGATTTATTAATCAGGGTAAGACGAGGCTTGTCCTGTGTTGCGTTAGATTACTTGTTGTACTATAAACTATTCCAATTTGTCAACCGAGGAGACTGACTAAAGTGTCTCTTTATGTTTTAGAGTGGTGCCGACATTAATGCCAAAGACATGTTGAAGATGACCGCTCTTCACTGGGCAGCCCAAGCACGGCCATCAAAACGTTGCAGAGCTGTTGGTCAAACACGGTGCAGATGTACATGCCCTCAGCAAGTTTGACAAGTCCGCTTTTGATATCGCTATCGACATACAACACGCAGAACTTATACACCTGTTACAGGTTTGTCATGTGTTTGGAAAACTACTGAACACTAGAAAATTGAAGGGCATTTTCAAACCTGTTAATCCTGTTAATCTAAAAATATTGCAATTTCTTCTTGGTTCGGTTCGCTTTCACCAGGCAACATTTCTAAATGGAAGCAAATATTGGTTAAACTTTATTTTTAAGGTGAAGTAGTTACATTGTACTTACTCAAGTACTTACTGTAGAATTACGGTTGGGTTTAGGGTTAGTTACTTGTAATTATGCGTAATTTACTGTTATTACTAGAGTAAGTACATGTAGTTGTGTAACTACGTCACCTTAAAATCAAAGTGTAACCCCAAAAAATATGAATACAGGTGATGTGCGAGTAAACTGTTCTCTCATTGGTATATTAATCATTGGGATTCTGTTCATAGCGGTCATCTGTCAGGATGGATAGACAACAATTCTGCAAGCTTGATGTGGCTTTCTTTGTAGCTGCCGGTATATTACTTTAGCAAGAATAACTTTGAGATGGAGTCTAGGTGCCAACTTAGTTTGTGTTTTTGAGTTTTGTACAGTTGTTGTACAGACCAAATTTCAATTAGACATTTCACTTCCTCTTTTCTCCTGGTTAACCCATGATTCATTTTCAAAAGCATTAGCAAAACAAGCATTGCTGCTACGTATTTAAAGTTGCAGTAAGTGATTTCTGAGAAAAACTGTGATATTTGAAATCAACCCTCCCTTCATTGCTCCATTCGCCAAAATGCACGAACACGCAATGCAAGAGTGGGATGTCTCTTTATCATAGCTGAAGCAAAATAATGTATAGAGAACATTACAACAACAGCATATCTTGGTTCTGTGAAACAGCAAAACCAATGTTGCTCACGTATAGAGCAGAAACAATGCAACCTAATCCTTTCTAATGTTAACGTGGGTCCTAAAGCTCTTCCCTGATCATAACCCTTATTTTTCTCTTTTTTGTAATGTCTCTCAACCATCTCTCTGACTTTTCTTTTTCCTTTAAATTATGAAGGACACGCCCTACATGTGTGTTGTACTGCTCGGTTCGAATCCACTTTCAGCTGTGTTTCTCAAAGATCGCTTGCTGCACCTTTAATTATCAGTCATAAATTGTGATACAACATTGATCGTTGGGTCAGATTGCCCTCTTGGCTCAAGCAAACCGCTCCAGAGTTTGTTTTCAAGCGGGTCGAGACAATCCTCGTTCAGGCTGTCTCTGACCGGGTTTTTGGTGAGGATGCCGAAGCGTAATTTCCATGCATAAGTTTGCCTAAGGCCCGATTTCACAGACGAAGCTTAGATCAAGCCAGGATTAGGCATTAGTACAGTTAGGGCATTTAGGTAACTTTTATAAACGTGCATTTGTTAAAAAATATTACTGATGTGCATCTTGAGCCAAAACAATGGCTCTGACATATTTGAAGATAAATCGGTGCAAGTTGCTTTTAGTTAAAACAGCTCAAACATATATTTTAGTCTGGGACTAGACTTAAAGGGATAGTTCACTCAGTAGTTTCAATTTTGATATTTTTAGGTCAAACCGTTCTTGTCTGTCAGTCATATAATGGAGGTCTATGGTCACCACCTCAAAGAGCAAATTAAACATCGATTTAATGACTCGTAAATGTAAGTATACATTGATGGCCTAAGACACGAAACGTGTGGTTTGTGTGAGAAAATGAACAGTATTTATATAGTTTTTACCTCTTGTAAACACAGCCTCGTCCAAGTGATCTGAGGGCGAGGGCGCCTCGGTCTTGCGCAAGCGCCGGAAGTGATCTCTCGCGTGTACATCACTCATTGTTTACACAGAGATTTCTGAAGTGTTACCTTTCACTGTGAAGATCTAAACATATTTAGATATACAGGAAATCACAATGAAAGATGATTTAGATATTTTAACAGACAATGTTGAACTGGGCGAGAGATCACTTCCGGCGCTTGCGCAGACCGAACTGCCCATGCCCTCAGATCACTTGGACGTGGCTGTGGTTACAAGAGGTAAAAGCGATATAAATACTGTTCGTTTTCTCACACAAACCGCTCGTTTCGTGTCTTAGGCCATCAATGTGTACTCACATTTATGAGTCATTAAATCATGTTTAAGTTTGACTTCTCTGTGCATGCTCTTTGAGGTGGTGACCATAGACCTCCATTATATGACTGACAGACAAGAACGGTTTGACCTAAAAATATCAAAATGGAAACAAAGACACCTACATCTTGAATGCCCTTGAGGTAAGCTAAAACATATCAAAAATTAATTTCAAAGTGACCTATCCCTTTAAGCATTGTCTGTGAAATTGTGGGTAGTGAACCAAATTTAGGGACAAAATATAGCAGGTTCCAAAACAAATGCTCCAAACAAGCCAGGTGTAAAGAAGCCCTAAGAAATGTTCCTCATAAATCCTCGTTTTGCCTTTTAGGAGGGAATGCAGAATCAGAGTGAACAGGAATGCCGAAGCGTCAATCATAAACGGGAGCTCCGCCCCACAGTTCATCATTCAGGGCGTCCCAAACATCCAAGGGGGAGTCGTCCAACCTCTCTGACTTGATCAAAGCCAGCTCAGGTACTGATACGACTAGAGAATCATTGCAAACGAATCTAATCAATTTGAACATTGTTGGTTATTTTATGATCTTAAATTGAATTTAAACCAACAACTGCATTTTGTTTTTCTCATGATGTTTAGGTGACACAGAGGAGGCCATAGCTGTCAGTTCCTTGGATTCTTAGTATCCAACAAGTGGTGAATGAATCAGGTCAGAGGGTCATAACCATATTAACAGATCAACATGGAAACCTGCAGACAAATGGACTTCGGCCAACCGTTCTTTGTCACAATGCAGGATGGACGACAAGGTATAACTAACTATCCTTATTTTGAACTTTTTAATGATATAATTTTTAGATTTATGTATAGTTTTTGGTCAGTAAGACTTTTTTAAAAAGTATTATACTCACAGAGGCTGTATTTGTTTGATCAAAAATACAGTAAAAACTAATATAGTGAGAGATTAGAATTTAAAATAGCTTTTTTATAATTTAAAATATAATTTATTTCCATAAGCATTCTTTATTATCAATGTTGAAAAAAGTTGTGCTGCTTAATATTATTTGTTGAAACTGATATTTTAGGATTCTTTAATGTAGTTTGAAGAACAGCATTTATTGGAAAAATATAATTTTTTGAAACAATGTAATAGTCATCCTTGCTCAAAAGTATTAATTTCTTTAAAATAACAACAACATTTGAACAGTAGTGTATATGATTATTATGTTATTAAATTGTGTGTGTGTGTGTGTGTATATATATATATATATATATATATATATATATATATATATATATATATCACGGCTGTCTTGATGTTTCTTATACCTTGAATTAAGCATGTTCCTCTTTGATTTGATTTTTTTTTATTTATCAGTATTGGCTGTTCCAGCCAATCAAATCACAGAGGAAGTGGTCGAAGACTCCGAACCTCCTGCTCGTAAAAGGAAAATTGAAGTTTCATCCAATAATGCAGAGACTGGTGAAACGGTGAGTCTAAAATGTAAAGATGTGTGTGTGTCTGTGTATATATGAACCAGGGACGTACGGTCAGGGTAGGCAGTGCCTCACCAAAGGAAAAGTTGACATTACATTTATTAATTCCAAGAGCTTTATTAATTCACCACATTATTAATTTAATTTAATTTATTACAAAAAAAAAATTTATGACTAAAAGTTCCACGAAAACACATAATATACTCCTTTTTGCCATTGTTTGCTCCTAAAAAACATTGTTTCATGTATGAAATTCAAGGCCATGGTCATTGAGGGAGAGGTTAGCGGTGCCTCTTCGGTCCATAGAATGTAGTTTACGTAGATGTGCGCATGCGCACTCATGCTGTCTTGAATTAGCAGAGAGCGAGTGGCATACGTGATCCACTCACTCTCACTTAGCATTGGCTGCAGGGGTGATTTTAGGATTTTCCTTTTAGGGGGGCTAAGCCCCCAATAAGGGTATGATTTAAAAAAAAAGAAAAAAAAAGGTCAAATGCTCACTGTCATGACCATGCATTTGCAGGGTTTTATAATCACTGTAGTCCTGAATTTGAGTTGTGTTAGCTAGGTGGGTTCGGGGTTTCCCCAGAACATTTTTAATTCTCTGAACTATTATGTGCATTTTAAGATGTTTTGAAGGCAATATTTTTTTGGATAAAACCATGTCAGTGGGCAGCTGATTATTTTTCTCTCCTCATCAGCATCACACTCTTTTTCTCTTTGTTTTTCTCTTGCCCTGTCTCTTCCCCTCCTAAAGTTGAGCTTTGACTGATAATAGGCTTTTCATTTTTGTCTGTCAGTGAAGAAAGTAAACATGGGGTCCACTGGTTGATTTTGCCTATTAATCATTTTCTCAGACATGTTAATTTACTGAAAACTATTAAGGTAACCATTTATAAAATTAATTCACATTAAAGGCTACACATTCATTTTTGATCTTATGCCTTATCACATATGTCTATCTGTGCACTGGAAGCATCAGCACCATAACAAATTCCTTGTGTGTGCAAGCACACTTGGGATAAAGCTCTTTCTGATTCTGATGCCTAATACAGGTCCGACATTTGAGGTGGAGGTTTGGGGGTTACATTTTTTTTTATCTCTGATATGTGCATTTCAAGACGTTTGAAGACCAAAAAAAAGGATACAAAATAGCTTTAAAACTATGTCAGTAGACTATTTGTCAATACTCTCCTCATCTCCATCATCCTTCCTTTTTCTTTTCTTTTTTTCAGTCTCCTCATCGTGCCCTTTCTCTTCCCCTCCTAAAAGCTGAGCTTTTTTTTGAAAACAGCTTTTTTGAATGTTTCTTGTCACCTCACAATGTAAACGAATTATTATATTAGGCTGACGTTACATGCCTAATTTTAGTTCAAAAGGGTGAAATTAGACAAAAAAAAAACTATATTAGTTTTCCTGATTATTTTTTGTCATTCGTTTAACATTAAAGACCTAAAACTAATTATATTATTTACGTTATAAGTTTAGCTACTTACATCTTATCTCGCACTCTGCCCGTGCACTGAAGCGTCGAATAGTGCTGCTAAAATTCGTGCTCAGCGTCTGTGAATGTAAAGCCCGCCTACTTTGGTTTGATTGGTCATCTCAAATATTCTGACATTGACGAGCAGTGACGCCCCTGATTGGCTGTCAACCTAGTTCGACGGCTGCAAACCATTGGATATTTGACAAAAAATAACACAAACCTTTCAAGCTGAGTGTTTTTTTGGAGCGAATAAGCTGTTTTTGTACTTTAAAGCGGTATGTTACTGCTGAACCAATGTTTTCTGACTGTATCCTATTTAAATCATGTGTGTGTGTGTGGCTGTCTGTGCGCCAGTGTTAGGAAAGTTCACAATTCAGTTCACACATTTTAAAATAAACTAGTTCAGTTCATAATTCATACTTCAAAAAATTTACTAGTTCAAGTTGCAAGCGTTTTTTTTTTTTATTCCCACAGCCCATATACAACCACAGACAACAATTATTTTAGCGACGGGCAGCTTGCACAGAAATGTTATATTTTTTTTCCATCCTCACCGACCTCATCATTAAATCCGTTTAAATGATCATGCGATGCCTCCTCGCTCGCTGCTTTGTCAACGGCGGCCGCGGTGCGCCACTGGTGTCTTGTGTTGCCAGATTGGGTGTTTTTTCACTACATAAGGCCTGTTTACGTGGGTTTTTGAACAAGTTCATGGTATCGTTCATCAGCCAGTAATACAGTATGTTCAGTTCACATTCGCTCAAAAATACTGAACACGTTCATGAACGCCGCTCGGCGCCGCCTCCCTCTCTTAGGCCTACTCTGTCCCGCACAAATCGTTTGTTTGTTGTGTAAGTCAATAGATAGATGTGTCCATTCATTTGATTATTAGATTTGATTGTGCATTAGCCTCACACATGACTGACTTTGCTGAATGCAGGCAGCGATGTGATGATACCTGATATGAACTTGGGTTGCTGAATGAATGTATGAACATATTGATAGGTCACAGCCTACCCATGACAAGATTTCAATGTACATTACTGATATGAACCTTTAGAGCAAAGCCATCAGATGATAACTTTCATCCATCTCGATTTATCTCCAGGAGCATCTCCAGTGGCAGTTACAGGAAGCTAACAGGAAAGCTCAATCCTATCGTCAGCAATTGCTCCGCAAAGAGCAGGAAGCCGAGGGTACCGCATGAAACTGGAGGCCATGTCGAACGGACAGAGCAACGGCACCACAGGCCTGGACCAGGAGCACATCGTGTTCGTGCAAGAAGAGGTCGGCATCGAAGAAACTACGGAGGGAACAGAGGAAGTTGTCATGTTTTCAGAAGGTGGCGTAGTCATCAAAACGGAGGACATCGATTGTGTGGACGAGCAGATCACTCTTGTGGAAGCCACAGCAGGTCACACGGAAGTCATCTCTTAAAAGAGCAACCCAAGAGCGTGGACTCAATCCTCTCAAGCAACCAAAGAGTGCATCAGCACGGTTTTGGTTTGGTTCATTTTGATTTTTCAGCAATTAAGTCCTTTTTGTAATTTATTTCCTTGTTCCGTTTTGGTTAACGTTTCTTGCTTCAAATGAAAGTTCACTAAGAAACAACCACAATGTGCATCATATGCACACAGACACACACACACACACACACACACACACACACACACACACACACGACCAGGGAAGATGATTCTTTCTGGGAGTCTGTATCTGCAGTGTCCTTAGAAGTGCTCACCCATCAATTGTCCTAGATGGGGTTCTTCAAACAGCTGGAAAAGTTTCACTCAGGATGGAACTCTTTGCAAACTGCATGTCTTTTGAGCTCCCCTAGAAATGCAGCCGTTTCATCGCTTTAGAAAAAAGAAAGATTGAAAATTCATCTCAGAATGCAGCAGTGGTTTGTGTTCTATGCATTGGGAATAAAATAATGCACCAGTTTCGAGAGTTTAATTTGTAGGGAATCCGTTTTATTTTTTCTGTCGGACCATTTAAAAATCTGTAGGTCAATTAAAAGTGCCTTGGTGTATTTTTGGTCATGTTTAGTTTTTATTCATACATGAATTATTGCATATATAGTATTTGTTTAAATGGGTATAAAGCATAATTCCCATTCAGTAACTCACATTCCTTATGTAACATGTATTTGTTTTCTCTGAATATGTATGTGGTTGTTGTTTTGTTTTAGTTACTTCGAGAGCTCTTGTTCGCAATGAGTTAAAGGGATAGTCCACCCAAAAATGAAAATTCTGACATTTACTCAACATTAAGTTGTTCTAAACTTGAATGGATCTCTTTCTTCTACTGAACACACAAGATGTTATTAGGAATACGTAACCAAACTGTTTTTTCATTACTATGGAAGTCAAGGGTGTCCATCAACTGTTTGGAATGACTTGAGGGTTGAGTAAATGATGTCTGAAGTTTAATCTTTGGGTGAACTATCCCTTTAACATCGCTTTCATAAATGTAAAAAGTCTGATTTCAATTTCAGGGTTTTGTATCTGTCTGGCTAGCCTTTATAATGTGTAATGTTATCTCCCTGAGTTATGACAAAATAATCAGTGGTTTTTCAGGCACGGAATAATCCAATATATTCACATGCATTAAATGGCAAGAGTGTATGGGACTTTTAAAATGAATCCAATTTTGTGCTATATATATATAAAAAAATAGTAACAGATATAATTGTAGTAACCTCTAAAGATATTGTCAATTTGAATTAGTTTTGATTGCTTCTCATATAGGAAATTATGTAATCATTTACTTTTGTAAGTAATTTAAGTTTTTTTTTATGTAAAGACATTCATCGTCCTCACATTGTAAAAATGAACCACAGTAATATACTGGCACTACAATTTATGGACCTACACTGGTGTTAATGCAAAATCTTGATTTTAGAGTTTCTCCCACTTGTTATATGCTTAAATGTATAAAGCTTTTGACTTATTTTTGATTAAAAATATTGCAAATATCAATTGTCAGCTTCTGTATATTTTCTTTTGTTCATATTATATTTAGCCCAATAAAAGTAGCTGAAATATTAGTCTGAAAGAACAATGTCATACACCTAGGATGGCTTGAGGGTGAGTAAATCATGATATATTTTCATTTTTGTGGCACATTTTCTCAGGATTCTATGATGAATAAAGTTAATATAAAAAGTTGAAATAGACTTTTGTAAACAAATTGACAAAAAAAACAACACTTATATAAAATTGTTTATTCTTGCTAATTCTGAAATAGCATAATGACCAAAATTAGAGAAATCTGTATACAAAGAAGCAAGTGGTCCATCTAGTAAAGCACAGAATGTAAATAAAAACAATGATTTCAAAAAGATCTTCACATTAGGGTTTTAGGGAGGCATTGGTGCTCTCATCGGACCCCTCGGTGGTGCAGGAGGACGAGGCGGCAAGGGAGGCCCTCTCTGAAAGCCAAAGTGTGGTGGTCTGGGTGGGCCGGCACCATAACCTGGGGGTGGCATTGGTGGAGGCCCTCTCATACCTGGATGCATACCTGTAAAAAAGGGGAGGAGTTATTGCATCAACAACATTTGATCTATTTTGCTTCCGTTGAAATGCACAAGCCACTTCTTCACACACATACCCATTGGGGGACCAAATGGTCCTCTGGGAGGGACACCCATGGGGGAGGAGGCATGCCAGGTGGAGTAGGTGCTCTTTGTTGAGAAGATCCAGGCGGGCCAGGTGGAGGAGGCACCATCCCGGGAGGTCCCGACGGAGGCATCGGCATTGGTGGCATTCCTGGTGGATGCATTCCTCCAGGCGGGAAGGGCGGGGGTCCTGGTGGGTGCCCTCCACCCTGTTGGGAAGGAGTACCTGGTGCAGGAGGCATCATACCGGGCGGCATTCCAGGTGGCATGGTGCCAGGAGGAGGAACAGGTGGGAAAGCTCCAGGAGGCGGCATCCCTGCGAGATCAATGCACAAATATAAAATAGATGCAAAAGACATTTATTGAACCAAAAATAACACTTCCTGATATCATATTTGCTGAATGAAAACAATACTTGTTTCTTACTAAATTTAGTGTGGTGATTCCAAAAATCACCACACTTTTTTTTGCTCTAACACAGCTCACACTTTCGATACAAAATATGACATGCATTTTTGCCTTTTTTTGACAAATGTTCCATAACAAAAATGTTCCACTCTTTCATATACATTTAAAAGTCTTCATTCCTATTTCTGAAATAATAAAATTGCATGTGCATTTTTTCTCTCAAGAAGCAGAGCTGTGTAATAGTTATAAAATAGATTAATACTCTCATAATATCTAACCTGGCATTGGCATCCCTGCACCCATGGCTGTCATAACAGGTGTGGGCATGGAGGGAGGCGGTGGGGCGTCTGCGAAAGCTGATGGGGCCGATCGGCCTGTGAAAGTGGATTCTGGGCGGCCAGGAGACGCTCTGCCGCTGAGCCGTGCCTCTCGCCCTTTGAGTCCTTCTTAAAGGCAGTACCGAAACCGTGATGGGCCAGATTTGCAGAGATACTGGCCATTCATGGCCTCGATAGCTGCATCGGAGGCATCAAAACTGGCATAGTTGATGAAAGCATAACCCTTCTGAGTTGCCCGTGTCCGGGTCTCTCATGATCTTCGGTGTCTGAAGGATCACACCGAAAGCACTGAAAGTATCATAAAGGAGTTTCTCGTCGATTTTCAGGGTCTAAGTTGCCAATGAAGATGTTGCGCCGACATCGAGGTTCTTATTGTGCGCCGAAGCCTTGTTGACTCGTATGGGCTTGCCGTATAGTTTGATCATGTTCATGATCTTTATGGCATAGTCTGCATCCTCTTCACTGAGGAACTCCACAAAGCCATAACCTGAAAAACAAAGACCAATATCAATTGAAATCATGCAAAACGATAGAAATCGTTCAACTGAACGCTCAATGATATGGAAACTCACCTTGGTGTTGTCCTGTTACTCTGTCTTTAGGCATGTGTGTGTTTACCACAGGACCGGCTTGCAGAAAAAGCTCCCACAGAAGAGGCTCTGAGACCTTCTCATCAAGACCACCCACATATACAGTGGCATCTGAAAATAAAATATGATTAAAATAAACATGCACTGCTGCACTAGACACAAAGATATGGTAAGATACACATTATGATGCTTATTATTATTATTATTACTACTAGTAATAGTTATGTATTATATTGTTTTTGGATACACTTAATTATTAAACCCTGAACTTTTTTTTGTTATTATTTTTTAGCAAGCGTATTTGAATGAATGGACGTGAGCGACTTAATGCTTAGAGAAGACAGGAAGAGCTTAAAATGTTTCCACAGAGCTGCAATACTTTTATTGAATAGTACATAAAAAATATCCCTACGAGTTTATTTTTATTCAACTTTAAGTTACCTTGATTTCGTTCTGAAATCGGTCCCGCCGCCATGATGAACCCGGCGTGTGTACTGACGGAAGCGTTTCTTTTCCCCGTAGCGATTTGCGTCACAAAACAAAACAACAACGCCACTTCAGCGCGGTGCTGCCACCAACAGGACAGGAGGATGAACGCTCACTCATTTGTCAAATTTGAATTTAATGTCCTTTTGGTCTTCTTTGTTGTGAAATTGCTTTTTTGCTTTTAAGGTCATACACTGAAGCCAACGCGGTAATACCAGTGCTTTAGGGCCTACATTGTGCATTGCCTGGGCATCAATGCAACCTAGCACATAGGCTACATAATTGTCATACAAACGTAACAAAACTGTCCTTAAAATAAAAAGAATGCAGTTCAATATGCGAAACTATTAACATGATAATGATTTTGGAAAGGCTGCATGACTAGGTGTAATTTACCAGTCTGATATTAACGAAACACTGGGCTAAACAGGTATTAGCATCTGTTTTTGTTTTGTAGAAGGACATTTCTGCTTATACATGATAAGAATACTAAGCAAACCCCTTTTATTTTATGTTCACAAGAACAAAGCTCTGAATTTGACAGGTTTGAGAAGCCCGTTGATACAGGACGGCTGGTTTTATGACTCAGCTTTATATCTGTTTTGCAGCCGTACAGAATATGATAAATGTACTGTGGGATTGAGAAGCGACTCGTGATTTAACAGTTTTGTGTGAGATCAGTGAAGTCAAGTCACTCCCAATTGTGTTTCTAGTGGTTCTACCTGTTTCACCTGCTCTTCCCACCCCAACTGTCTCAAAGAAGAGTCTGGCTGTGTGGAATCTGCCTTTTAGACCAACACAAGAATGGATTTATAAACCTTTTCAGAAACTTGAGCGTCTGCTTTTCTCCTCCCAGTGGATTTTAAGCTTGAGTAACACGTACACACCAAATACAGACTGACACATTACTGCTAAGGTGAACATGGGGACAGATTTAACCTACAACTTTGTCTTCAAAGGTAAGTTCTGATTTTATTTGACTGGAGGTCAGATTTATGTTTTTACAATGATCATTTTGACCTGAAACCCATAAAATAATAATCTCTAGCCTATAATGAATAAATGACAAAATGTTCTCTTTCTGTGTTTACATGTGATTTTTATTTGAACAAAATCAAGCTTGTCTTTTGTTGTCTTTCAGTGGTCTTTAATTGGGGAGTCAGGGGTTGGAAAAAGCAATTTACTGTCAAGATTTACCAAAAACGAGTTCAATCATGACAGCCGTAGAACCATTGGGGGTGGAATTCAGCACTCGCTCCATTCAAGTGGATAATATTACCATCAAGGCCCAGATCTGGGACACTGCGGGCCTAGAGCGCTACAGGGCTATTACCTCAGCGTAAGTCCCTCACCATGCCATCTTAAACTATCCTTTAATTCTATACCTCTGATCTATGTATGTTCACATGAATCCTTATTTAAGATTCTGGAGGCTTTGGAATTCGTTGTGATTATCACACCCAGAACCACTCCTTTTTTGACTGGGTATACAGTTAAAGGTATTGATATGTTACTGGCATCTAGAGTGGCCCCAAATGAATTTGCATGACTTTTTAACTCTTTTACTGTATCATATCTTGTTTGTAGATGCCATTTGGTTTTATATTTTTTAAGTTCATTAATTTTAAGTGCATGAACATTATCCAGAATACTTTATATAATGATATGACATAATGTTATTATATTTTAAATATAATTATCAGGGAAGCATACTAAGTTTATAAATGAAAGAGTATTAATAGACTTTATTTAAAAGTTTGGGGTTGGTGTGATTTTTAAAAATGTTTTTCCAAATTAGTCTTTTATGCTCACCAAGATTGCATTTATTTGATCAAAAAAATACAGTAAAAACATGAATATTTTGAAAATAACTTTTCTATTTTCCTGTGGTGGCAAAGCTGAATTTTCAGCATCATTACTCCAGTCTTCAGTGTCACATGATCCTTCAGAAATCACTCTAATATGCTTAATATTCAAGACACATTTCTTATTATCAATGTTGAATTTCTTATTGAAACATTTTTGTGAAAACTGATCATTCTTTGATGAATAGTATTTATTTATTATATTTGAAATAGTAATATTTTATTATATTATAAATGTCTTTAGTGTCACTTTTTATTAATTTAGTTAATTCTTTCTGTATGAAATTTAAATAAAAACTGACTGACCCCAAACTTTTTAACTTTAGCCCTGCATGTGTCATAATGAATAGTTTGGCTCTTGTAGGTATTACAGGGGAGCAGTGGGGTGCATAGTGCTCAGTTTATGACATCACCAAGCACCTGACGTATGTGAGAACGTTGAGCGGATGGCTGAAGGAACTGTACGACCACGCTGATCCTCATATAGTAGTCATGCTTGTGGGAAATAAAAGTGACCTGGGAAGTGCACGCACTGTACCAAAGAGGAGGCTAAGGACTTTGCAGGTGTCAATACATTTTGATTACCCTTTGTTTTACCCATTTCAGGCCTAAAAGGGAGTAGTCCATGCGCATTCTGTCATAATTTACCCTCATGTTCATTCTAAATCTGACTTCCTCTCTTCTGCGGAATACACAATAAAAGTCAGTGGGGTCCAGTGTTGTTTGGAATATCTTTGTGTTCTGAGAAAGTAAGTCATGTAGGTTTGGAAAGACATGAAGGTGATGACAGAATTTTGGGGTGAACTATCGCTTTAAGACATACTATAAAATAAAGTTGTGTTAAATTTTTTGATTAAACAGAGGCCAAAGGCTTACTATATATGGAGACTTCTGCTTAGAGTCAACTAACGTTGAATCTGCCTTCCTTGAAGTTCTAACCGGTGAGTTTTCTTTTTACTTCCGTCACTGATTAACATTGAAGCACAGCACATATTATTGGGTTTATCTTTATCATAGTGCCAAAACCAGTTCATACCTGAAGTTTGAAATGCTTCTTGACTTTAATTCAGTTTAAATGCATAAAGACAATGTTCGAATGATGTTTCATCCATCAGCAATACACATGAAAGTTGCTAGTAAAGAGGTCACCAGAGGATCCATCTGTGCGGTGACCCTGGGCCCGTCCAGCGAGTACAAGGAGGAGAGAAAGTCCTGCTGTAAAAGCACCTGAACAACATCCAATGTTATCAAGAGCAAAGACATTTCCCTATGACAGTGATTACATCATACCATGGAGGTATTTCTTCATACTTGGCCTTCATTAGATAAAAAACATTCTTTCCTTTTCGTTTAAATCCTCACTTATCTGGCTTCGAGCAATGTCTGAACTTTGTATTTTGAGCACTTCTTGCATTGTTTTTGCCTCTTCAAGATGACTCGCTTGGTTTAGTCCCCCCTTTTGGATAAAAGCGTCTGCTAAATGACTATGTAAATGCAATGAATACAATAGGGAGGTGACCAGGCGTTTTAGGGTTATAATTTTGTGGCTTGTTTTTTAGTTTTAAAAGTAAAACAATTGGAACTGATGATGTAAATGATGTGTTCTTAGATTTTTAATTACCACTAGACATTAATGTAAATTACTACCACAAATGGGTTGTGTTGTATTATAAAACTATTTTATATGGTGTTTGAATGAACAGAAATATATTTCAGTACACACTTTCAGGTCTGCAAAATATAGCTAAAAAATTAAGTAAATATGTTGGACTGATCAATTAGACATTTCTCATGGAAAGTATGTGTGGTTTTTAGATGATTAATAATTGGACATTACATTTTGCTTTTTTTGTTGCTTTTTTAAACACTGAGATCTGAGTTCTCGCCTGCAAAAATAATTTCATATTCATTATAGAAATGTGAAGAGCTTCACACTGCTGCAGACCTCATCCCAGCACACTTCATTTCCCATAATCCCTCCTGGCTCACACTCTTCTAATCATCACCTGTTTGTATTCGCTTCATCATTTCTTCGTATTTAGTTCCTGTTTTCAGTCTTTGGTTGTCGGCTGTTGTTCGTGTATGGTATGTTATACCTTTGCCTTTTTGTTTTATAAAATCCTATTTATATTTGTATCCAATCTTCATCACCTTAAGTCTTAAGACAGCTAAATTCATTACATGAATTGAAATAGTAAAATTTTTTAGTCAGGCACAAAAAGTTGCCGTTTTAATAAATATAAGATTTTATGCTGGACTTGTTTAGTCACTTGCTCTATACAATTGCCTGTGTGTGTGCTGATTTGTTTTTCTATAAACATATTCATTAACATTGTTATGGATGTCAGCATAAAGTTTTTATTTCAGTTCAAATGTTACATATTTCCATGCATAAATGATTAACTGTAATATATTTAAACACAAAAGAATAATACAAGAATTATTCAGGCTTCAGGCTCCAAAATCATCAAAAACCATTATTTAATTTTGAGGTTTTATAAATCCGATAACTAATCAGACTGGTTATTGGCAATAAAGAATCAATATCTTTAAACATCATCATAAACAATTATTGATTGATGCTTGATTAATCACCAAGCCCATATTTACCCAATATAAGAAAAGCAGAAGTATTCAGAGTGGTCAACCATACAGTTATTACCCATCAGTTTATTCATTCCAGGATTTCTTTCTTTTGGATTCCTAACACAAGTGACATGAAAGACTAATGTTCAGTTCAGCTGATACACACAGTCAGTGCCTGGGTATTGAGGCAGATTCAGCTGGTACTTCTGTTCAAGTTTTAGAAGGAACGAACCGTCCTCCCAGGAAGTGATAGCGCCCTTTGAAGAGATTGGCAGCCTTCTTTGGGGCTGTGAGGGAGATGAGCATATCAGGCTGAATCCCATCAAGAGAGCCTTTCTCTACATCCCAGCCTAAAGAGTGAAAGAAAATAAACATCTTATTCTTTTGTCAAAATTACATGACATTTATGTATATAAACTATTTGACTGACCATCACCAGGCATTTTATGCAATACAAATATGATTCTCGTCTCTGAAATGCTGATCAAACAGTGATTATTTCTACCCATTATGGTGTGTGTGTGCATTCTCACCTGAAGGTATGTCGACACTAGCAATGGGCACAGTGATTTTCTTTTAGTTTGGAGAGATGTCACCGAATGGCTCTCGCACCGCACCCTTAAAACTGAATCCAAAGATGGCGTCCACCACCAAGTTATAAGCCTCATCAATCACATCAGCCTACAGACAGCATGATGGGAAAATGCATTACATATAGAATATAGCAGACACAAAGTATATTACATGTATACACTGCTGATAAAAATTTTAGGGTTGGTAAGATGTTTTCCAATTTATTTGATAAAATAATTAGGGCTGTCAAACGATTAATTGCGATTAATCGCATCCAAAATAAAAGTTTGTGTTTACATAATATATGTGGGTGCACTGTGTATGATTATTTTATGTATATATATATATATATATATATATATATATATATATATATATATAAATCTATATAAAGTATATACATGAAAATATTTCTTAAATATATAAGCATACATATATATTATGTACATATATTATGTAAACACAAACTTTAATTTTGGATGCATGTAATCGATTAATCGATTTTGACAGCCTGAAAATAATATAATATTGTGTAATATTATGTTTTCTATTTGAATATATTTTAAAATGTTATTTATTCAAAGCTGGATTTTCGGCATCATTACTCAAGTCTTCAGTGTCACATGATCCTTCAAAATCATTCTAATATGTTGATTTGCTGCTCAAGAGAACATTTCTGATTATTATCAATGTTGAAAACAGTTGTGTCCATGTAATATCTTTGTGAAACAATTACTATTTTTTTAAGGAAATTATGTTAATTTTTTTAACTATTTTTTATTTTTCTGTAAATGTCTTTACAGCCACTTTCGAATCAATTTAATGCATCCTTGGTGAATAAAAGTATTAATTTCTCTCTTTTTAAAAAAAAATGACTAACCGCAAACTTCTAAATGGTTGTGTACATATACAAAAACATAAATGTATATCCATTAACGTAAACAATAAATGAACATAAATCAATTTATCTAAAGGTATATGAACAAAAACACAACCATTTAGAAGTTTGCGGTTAGTCATTTTTTTTTAAAAGAGAGAAATTAATACTTTTATTCACCAAGGATGCATTAAATTGATTCGAAAGTGGCTGTAAAGACATTTACAGAAAAATAAAAAATAGTTAAAAAAATTAACATAATTTCCTTAAAAAAATAGTAATTGTTTCACAAAGATATTACTGCAGCACAACTGTTTTCAACATTGATAATAATCAGAAATGTTCTTCTTGAGCAGCAAATCAACATATTGAGAATGATTTTGAAGGATCATGTGACACTGAAGACTTGAGTAATGATGCCGAAAATCCAGCTTTGAATAAATAACATTTTAAAATATATTCAAATAGAAAACATAATATTACACAATATTATATTATTTTCAGGCTGTCAAAATCGATTAATCGATTACATTCATCCAATAATTAAAGTTTGTGTTTACATAATATATGTACATAATATATATGTATGCTTATATATTTAAGAAATATTTTCATGTATATACTTTATATAGATTTATATATATATATATATATATATATATATATATATATATATATATACATAAAATAATCATACACAGTGCACCCACATATATTATGTAAACACAAACTTTTATTTTGGATGCGATTAATCGCAATTAATCGTTTGACAGCCCTAATTATTTTATCAAATAAATTGGAAAACATCTTACCAACCCTAAAATTTTTATCAGCAGTGTATACATGTAATATACTTTGTGTCTGCTATATTCTATATGTAATGCATTTTCCCATCATGCTGTCTGTAGGCTGATGTGATTGATGAGGCTTATAACTTGGTGGTGGACGCCATCTTTGGATTCAGTTTTAAGGGTGCGGTGCGAGAGCCATTCGGTGACATCTCTCCAAACTAAAAGAAAATCACTGTGCCCATTGCTAGTGTCGACATACCTTCAGGTGAGAATGCACACACACACCATAATGGGTAGAAATAATCACTGTTTGATCAGCATTTCAGAGACGAGAATCATATTTGTATTGCATAAAATGCCTGGTGATGGTCAGTCAAATAGTTTATATACATAAATGTCATGTAATTTTGACAAAAGAATAAGATGTTTATTTTCTTTCACTCTTTAGGCTGGGATGTAGAGAAAGGCTCTCTTGATGGGATTCAGCCTGATATGCTCATCTCCCTCACAGCCCCAAAGAAGGCTGCCAATCTCTTCAAAGGGCGCTATCACTTCCTGGGAGGACGGTTCGTTCCTTCTAAAACTTGAACAGAAGTACCAGCTGAATCTGCCTCAATACCCAGGCACTGACTGTGTGTATCAGCTGAACTGAACATTAGTCTTTCATGTCACTTGTGTTAGGAATCCAAAAGAAAGAAATCCTGGAATGAATAAACTGATGGGTAATAACTGTATGGTTGACCACTCTGAATACTTCTGCTTTTCTTATATTGGGTAAATATGGGCTTGGTGATTAATCAAGCATCAATCAATAATTGTTTATGATGATGTTTAAAGATATTGATTCTTTATTGCCAATAACCAGTCTGATTAGTTATCGGATTTATAAAACCTCAAAATTAAATAATGGTTTTTGATGATTTTGGAGCCTGAAGCCTGAATAATTCTTGTATTATTCTTTTGTGTTTAAATATATTACAGTTAATCATTTATGCATGGAAATATGTAACATTTGAACTGAAATAAAAACTTTATGCTGACATCCATAACAATGTTAATGAATATGTTTATAGAAAAACAAATCAGCACACACACAGGCAATTGTATAGAGCAAGTGACTAAACAAGTCCAGCATAAAATCTTATATTTATTAAAACGGCAACTTTTTGTGCCTGACTAAAAAATTTTACTATTTCAATTCATGTAATGAATTTAGCTGTCTTAAGACTTAAGGTGATGAAGATTGGATACAAATATAAATAGGATTTTATAAAACAAAAAGGCAAAGGTATAACATACCATACACGAACAACAGCCGACAACCAAAGACTGAAAACAGGAACTAAATACGAAGAAATGATGAAGCGAATACAAACAGGTGATGATTAGAAGAGTGTGAGCCAGGAGGGATTATGGGAAATGAAGTGTGCTGGGATGAGGTCTGCAGCAGTGTGAAGCTCTTCACATTTCTATAATGAATATGAAATTATTTTTGCAGGCGAGAACTCAGATCTCAGTGTTTAAAAAAGCAACAAAAAAAGCAAAATGTAATGTCCAATTATTAATCATCTAAAAACCACACATACTTTCCATGAGAAATGTCTAATTGATCAGTCCAACATATTTACTTAATTTTTTAGCTATATTTTGCAGACCTGAAAGTGTGTACTGAAATATATTTCTGTTCATTCAAACACCATATAAAATAGTTTTATAATACAACACAACCCATTTGTGGTAGTAATTTACATTAATGTCTAGTGGTAATTAAAAATCTAAGAACACATCATTTACATCATCAGTTCCAATTGTTTTACTTTTAAAACTAAAAAACAAGCCACAAAATTATAACCCTAAAACGCCTGGTCACCTCCCTATTGTATTCATTGCATTTACATAGTCATTTAGCAGACGCTTTTATCCAAAAGGGGGGACTAAACCAAGCGAGTCATCTTGAAGAGGCAAAAACAATGCAAGAAGTGCTCAAAATACAAAGTTCAGACATTGCTCGAAGCCAGATAAGTGAGGATTTAAACGAAAAGGAAAGAATGTTTTTTATCTAATGAAGGCCAAGTATGAAGAAATACCTCCATGGTATGATGTAATCACTGTCATAGGGAAATGTCTTTGCTCTTGATAACATTGGATGTTGTTCAGGTGCTTTTACAGCAGGACTTTCTCTCCTCCTTGTACTCGCTGGACGGGCCCAGGGTCACCGCACAGATGGATCCTCTGGTGACCTCTTTACTAGCAACTTTCATGTGTATTGCTGATGGATGAAACATCATTCGAACATTGTCTTTATGCATTTAAACTGAATTAAAGTCAAGAAGCATTTCAAACTTCAGGTATGAACTGGTTTTGGCACTATGATAAAGATAAACCCAATAATATGTGCTGTGCTTCAATGTTAATCAGTGACGGAAGTAAAAAGAAAACTCACCGGTTAGAACTTCAAGGAAGGCAGATTCAACGTTAGTTGACTCTAAAGCAGAAGTCTCCATATATAGTAAGCCTTTGGCCTCTGTTTAATCAAAAAATTTAACACAACTTTATTTTATAGTATGTCTTAAAGCGATAGTTCACCCCAAAATTCTGTCATCACCTTCATGTCTTTCCAAACCTACATGACTTACTTTCTCAGAACACAAAGATATTCCAAACAACACTGGACCCCACTGACTTTTATTGTGTATTCCGCAGAAGAGAGGAAGTCAGATTTAGAATGAACATGAGGGTAAATTATGACAGAATGCGCATGGACTACTCCCTTTTAGGCCTGAAATGGGTAAAACAAAGGGTAATCAAAATGTATTGACACCTGCAAAGTCCTTAGCCTCCTCTTTGGTACAGTGCGTGCACTTCCCAGGTCACTTTTATTTCCCACAAGCATGACTACTATATGAGGATCAGCGTGGTCGTACAGTTCCTTCAGCCATCCGCTCAACGTTCTCACATACGTCAGGTGCTTGGTGATGTCATAAACTGAGCACTATGCACCCCACTGCTCCCCTGTAATACCTACAAGAGCCAAACTATTCATTATGACACATGCAGGGCTAAAGTTAAAAAGTTTGGGTCAGTCAGTTTTTATTTTAATTTCATACAGAAAGAATTAACTAAATTAATAAAAAGTGACACTAAAGACATTTATAATATAATAAAATATTACTATTTCAAATATAATAAATAAATACTATTCATCAAAGAATGATCAGTTTTCACAAAAATGTTTCAATAAGAAATTCAACATTGATAATAAGAAATGTGTCTTGAATATTAAGCATATTAGAGTGATTTCTGAAGGATCATGTGACACTGAAGACTGGAGTAATGATGCTGAAAATTCAGCTTTGCCACCACAGGAAAATAGAAAAGTTATTTTCAAAATATTCATGTTTTTACTGTATTTTTTTGATCAAATAAATGCAATCTTGGTGAGCATAAAAGACTAATTTGGAAAAACATTTTTAAAAATCACACCAACCCCAAACTTTTAAATAAAGTCTATTAATACTCTTTCATTTATAAACTTAGTATGCTTCCCTGATAATTATATTTAAAATATAATAACATTATGTCATATCATTATATAAAGTATTCTGGATAATGTTCATGCACTTAAAATTAATGAACTTAAAAAATATAAAACCAAATGGCATCTACAAACAAGATATGATACAGTAAAAGAGTTAAAAAGTCATGCAAATTCATTTGGGGCCACTCTAGATGCCAGTAACATATCAATACCTTTAACTGTATACCCAGTCAAAAAAGGAGTGGTTCTGGGTGTGATAATCACAACGAATTCCAAAGCCTCCAGAATCTTAAATAAGGATTCATGTGAACATACATAGATCAGAGGTATAGAATTAAAGGATAGTTTAAGATGGCATGGTGAGGGACTTACGCTGAGGTAATAGCCCTGTAGCGCTCTAGGCCCGCAGTGTCCCAGATCTGGGCCTTGATGGTAATATTATCCACTTGAATGGAGCGAGTGCTGAATTCCACCCCCAATGGTTCTACGGCTGTCATGATTGAACTCGTTTTTGGTAAATCTTGACAGTAAATTGCTTTCCAACCCCTGACTCCCCAATTAGAAACCACTGAAAGACAACAAAAGACAAGCTTGATTTTGTTCAAATAAAAATCACATGTAAACACAGAAAGAGAACATTTTGTCATTTATTCATTATAGGCTAGAGATTATTATTTTATGGGTTTCAGGTCAAAATGATCATTGTAAAAACATAAATCTGACCTCCAGTCAAATAAAATCAGAACTTACCTTTGAAGACAAAGTTGTAGGTTAAATCTGTCCCCATGTTCACCTTAGCAGTAATGTGTCAGTCTGTATTTGGTGTGTACGTGTTACTCAAGCTTAAAATCCACTGGGAGGAGAAAAGCAGACGCTCAAGTTTCTGAAAAGGTTTATAAATCCATTCTTGTGTTGGTCTAAAAGGCAGATTCCACACAGCCAGACTCTTCTTTGAGACAGTTGGGGTGGGAAGAGCAGGTGAAACAGGTAGAACCACTGAAAACACAATTGGGAGTGACTTGACTTCACTGATCTCACACAAAACTGTTAAATCACGAGTCGCTTCTCAATCCCACAGTACATTTATCATATTCTGTACGGCTGCAAAACAGATATAAAGCTGAGTCATAAAACCAGCCGTCCTGTATCAACGGGCTTCTGAAACCTGTCAAATTCAGAGCTTTGTTCTTGTGAACATAAAATAAAAGGGGTTTGCTTAGTATTCTTATCATGTATAAGCAGAAATGTCCTTCTACAAAACAAAAACAGATGCTAATACCTGTTTAGCCCAGTGTTTCGTTAATATCAGACTGGTAAATTACACCTAGTCATGCAGCCTTTCCAAAATCATTATCATGTTAATAGTTTCGCATATTGAACTGCATTCTTTTTATTTTAAGGACAGTTTTGTTACGTTTGTATGACAATTATGTAGCCTATGTGCTAGGTTGCAATTGATGCCCAGGCAATGCACAATGTAGGCCCTAAAGCACTGGTATTACCGCGTTGGCTTCAGTGTATGACCTTAAAAGCAAAAAAGCAATTTCACAACAAAGAAGACCAAAAGGACATTAAATTCAAATTTGACAAATGAGTGAGCGTTCATCCTCCTGTCCTGTTGGTGGCAGCACCGCGCTGAAGTGGCGTTGTTGTTTTGTTTTGTGACGCAAATCGCTACGGGGAAAAGAAACGCTTCCGTCAGTACACACGCCGGGTTCATCATGGCGGCGGGACCGATTTCAGAACGAAATCAAGGTAACTTAAAGTTGAATAAAAATAAACTCGTAGGGATATTTTTTATGTACTATTCAATAAAAGTATTGCAGCTCTGTGGAAACATTTTAAGCTCTTCCTGTCTTCTCTAAGCATTAAGTCGCTCACGTCCATTCATTCAAATACGCTTGCTAAAAAATAATAACAAAAAAAAGTTCAGGGGTTTAATAATTAAGTGTATCCAAAAACAATATAATACATAACTATTACTAGTAGTAATAATAATAATAATAAGCATCATAATGTGTATCTTACCATATCTTTGTGTCTAGTGCAGCAGTGCATGTTTATTTTAATCATATTTTATTTTCAGATGCCACTGTATATGTGGGTGGTCTTGATGAGAAGGTCTCAGAGCCTCTTCTGTGGGAGCTTTTTCTGCAAGCCGGTCCTGTGGTAAACACACACATGCCTAAAGACAGAGTAACAGGACAACACCAAGGTGAGTTTCCATATCATTGAGCGTTCAGTTGAACGATTTCTATCGTTTTGCATGATTTCAATTGATATTGGTCTTTGTTTTTCAGGTTATGGCTTTGTGGAGTTCCTCAGTGAAGAGGATGCAGACTATGCCATAAAGATCATGAACATGATCAAACTATACGGCAAGCCCATACGAGTCAACAAGGCTTCGGCGCACAATAAGAACCTCGATGTCGGCGCAACATCTTCATTGGCAACTTAGACCCTGAAAATCGACGAGAAACTCCTTTATGATACTTTCAGTGCTTTCGGTGTGATCCTTCAGACACCGAAGATCATGAGAGACCCGGACACGGGCAACTCAGAAGGGTTATGCTTTCATCAACTATGCCAGTTTTGATGCCTCCGATGCAGCTATCGAGGCCATGAATGGCCAGTATCTCTGCAAATCTGGCCCATCACGGTTTCGGTACTGCCTTTAAGAAGGACTCAAAGGGCGAGAGGCACGGCTCAGCGGCAGAGCGTCTCCTGGCCGCCCAGAATCCACTTTCACAGGCCGATCGGCCCCATCAGCTTTCGCAGACGCCCCACCGCCTCCCTCCATGCCCACACCTGTTATGACAGCCATGGGTGCAGGGATGCCAATGCCAGGTTAGATATTATGAGAGTATTAATCTATTTTATAACTATTACACAGCTCTGCTTCTTGAGAGAAAAAATGCACATGCAATTTTATTATTTCAGAAATAGGAATGAAGACTTTTAAATGTATATGAAAGAGTGGAACATTTTTGTTATGGAACATTTGTCAAAAAAAGGCAAAAATGCATGTCATATTTTGTATCGAAAGTGTGAGCTGTGTTAGAGCAAAAAAAAGTGTGGTGATTTTTGGAATCACCACACTAAATTTAGTAAGAAACAAGTATTGTTTTCATTCAGCAAATATGATATCAGGAAGTGTTATTTTTGGTTCAATAAATGTCTTTTGCATCTATTTTATATTTGTGCATTGATCTCGCAGGGATGCCGCCTCCTGGAGCTTTCCCACCTGTTCCTCCTCCTGGCACCATGCCACCTGGAATGCCGCCCGGTATGATGCCTCCTGCACCAGGTACTCCTTCCCAACAGGGTGGAGGGCACCCACCAGGACCCCCGCCCTTCCCGCCTGGAGGAATGCATCCACCAGGAATGCCACCAATGCCGATGCCTCCGTCGGGACCTCCCGGGATGGTGCCTCCTCCACCTGGCCCGCCTGGATCTTCTCAACAAAGAGCACCTACTCCACCTGGCATGCCTCCTCCCCCATGGGTGTCCCTCCCAGAGGACCATTTGGTCCCCCAATGGGTATGTGTGTGAAGAAGTGGCTTGTGCATTTCAACGGAAGCAAAATAGATCAAATGTTGTTGATGCAATAACTCCTCCCCTTTTTTACAGGTATGCATCCAGGTATGAGAGGGCCTCCACCAATGCCACCCCCAGGTTATGGTGCCGGCCCACCCAGACCACCACACTTTGGCTTTCAGAGAGGGCCTCCCTTGCCGCCTCGTCCTCCTGCACCACCGAGGGGTCCGATGAGAGCACCAATGCCTCCCTAAAACCCTAATGTGAAGATCTTTTTGAAATCATTGTTTTTATTTACATTCTGTGCTTTACTAGATGGACCACTTGCTTCTTTGTATACAGATTTCTCTAATTTTGGTCATTATGCTATTTCAGAATTAGCAAGAATAAACAATTTTATATAAGTGTTGTTTTTTTTGTCAATTTGTTTACAAAAGTCTATTTCAACTTTTTATATTAACTTTATTCATCATAGAATCCTGAGAAAATGTGCCACAAAAATGAAAATATATCATGATTTACTCACCCTCAAGCCATCCTAGGTGTATGACATTGTTCTTTCAGACTAATATTTCAGCTACTTTTATTGGGCTAAATATAATATGAACAAAAGAAAATATACAGAAGCTGACAATTGATATTTGCAATATTTTTAATCAAAAATAAGTCAAAAGCTTTATACATTTAAGCATATAACAAGTGGGAGAAACTCTAAAATCAAGATTTTGCATTAACACCAGTGTAGGTCCATAAATTGTAGTGCCAGTATATTACTGTGGTTCATTTTTACAATGTGAGGACGATGAATGTCTTTACATAAAAAAAAACTTAAATTACTTACAAAGTAAATGATTACATAATTTCCTATATGAGAAGCAATCAAAACTAATTCAAATTGACAATATCTTTAGAGGTTACTACAATTATATCTGTTACTATTTTTTTATATATATATAGCACAAAATTGGATTCATTTTAAAAGTCCCATACACTCTTGCCATTTAATGCATGTGAATATATTGGATTATTCCGTGCCTGAAAAACCACTGATTATTTTGTCATAACTCAGGGAGATAACATTACACATTATAAAGGCTAGCCAGACAGATACAAAACCCTGAAATTGAAATCAGACTTTTTACATTTATGAAAGCGATGTTAAAGGGATAGTTCACCCAAAGATTAAACTTCAGACATCATTTACTCAACCCTCAAGTCATTCCAAACAGTTGATGGACACCCTTGACTTCCATAGTAATGAAAAAACAGTTTGGTTACGTATTCCTAATAACATCTTGTGTGTTCAGTAGAAGAAAGAGATCCATTCAAGTTTAGAACAACTTAATGTTGAGTAAATGTCAGAATTTTCATTTTTGGGTGGACTATCCCTTTAACTCATTGCGAACAAGAGCTCTCGAAGTAACTAAAACAAAACAACAACCACATACATATTCAGAGAAAACAAATACATGTTACATAAGGAATGTGAGTTACTGAATGGGAATTATGCTTTATACCCATTTAAACAAATACTATATATGCAATAATTCATGTATGAATAAAAACTAAACATGACCAAAAATACACCAAGGCACTTTTAATTGACCTACAGATTTTTAAATGGTCCGACAGAAAAAATAAAACGGATTCCCTACAAATTAAACTCTCAAAACTGGTGCATTATTTTATTCCCAATGCATAGAACACAAACCACTGCTGCATTCTGAGATGAATTTTCAATCTTTCTTTTCTAAAGCGATGAAACGGCTGCATTTCTAGGGGAGCTCAAAAGACATGCAGTTTGCAAAGAGTTCCATCCTGAGTGAAACTTTTCCAGCTGTTTGAAGAACCCCATCTAGGACAATTGATGGGTGAGCACTTGCTAAGGACACTGCAGATACAGACTCCCAGAAAGAATCATCTTCCCTGGTCGTGTGTGTGTGTGTGTGTGTGTGTGTGTGTGTGTGTGTGTGTGTCTGTGTGCATATGATGCACATTGTGGTTGTTTCTTAGTGAACTTTCATTTGAAGCAAGAAACGTTAACCAAAACGGAACAAGGAAATAAATTACAAAAAGGACTTAATTGCTGAAAAATCAAAATGAACCAAACCAAAACCGTGCTGATGCACTCTTTGGTTGCTTGAGAGGATTGAGTCCACGCTCTTGGGTTGCTCTTTTAAGAGATGACTTCCGTGTGACCTGCTGTGGCTTCCACAAGAGTGATCTGCTCGTCCACACAATCGATGTCCTCCGTTTTGATGACTACGCCACCTTCTGAAAACATGACAACTTCCTCTGTTCCCTCCGTAGTTTCTTCGATGCCGACCTCTTCTTGCACGAACACGATGTGCTCCTGGTCCAGGCCTGTGGTGCCGTTGCTCTGTCCGTTCTGACATGGCCTCCAGTTTCATGCGGTACCCTCGGCTTCCTGCTCTTTGCGGAGACAATTGCTGACGATAGGATTGAGCTTTCCTGTTAGCTTCCTGTAACTGCCACTGGAGATGCTCCTGGAGATAAATCGAGAATGGATGAAAGTTATCATCTGATGGCTTTGCTCTAAAGGTTCATATCAGTAATGTACATTGAAATCTTGTCATGGGTAGGCTGTGACCTATCAATATGTTCATACATTCATTCAGCAACCCAAGTTCATATCAGGTATCATCACATCGCTGCCTGCATTCAGCAAAGTCAGTCATGTGTGAGGCTAATGCACAATCAAATCTAATAATCAAATGAATGGACACATCTATCTATTGACTTACACAACAAACAAACGATTTGTGCGGGACAGAGTAGGCCTAAGAGAGGGAGGCGGCGCCGAACGGCGTTCATGAACGTGTTCAGTATTTCTAGCGAATGTGAACTGAACATACTGTATTACTGGCTGATGAACGATACCATGAACTTGTTCAAAAACCCACGTAAACAGGCCTTATGTAGTGAAAAAACACCCAATCTGGCAACACAAGACACCAGTGGCGCACCGCGGCCGCCGTTGACAAAGCAGCGAGCGAGGAGGCATCGCATGATAATTTAAACGGATTTAATGATGAGGTCGCGTAGGATGGAAAAAAAAATATAACATTTCTGTGCAAGCTGCCCGTCGCTAAAATAATTGTTGTCTGTGGTTGTATATGGGCTGTGGGAATAAAAAAAAAAAACGCTTGCAACTTGAACTAGTAAATTTTTTGAAGTATGAATTATGAACTGAACTAGTTTATTTTAAAATGTGTGAACTGAATTGTGAACTTTCCTAACACTGGCGCACAGACAGCCACACACACACACATGATTTAAATAGGATACAGTCAGAAAACATTGGTTCAGCAGTAACATACCGCTTTAAAGTACAAAAACAGCTTATTCGCTCCAAAAAAACACTCAGCTTGAAAGGTTTGTGTTATTTTTTGTCAAATATCCAATGGTTTGCAGCCGTCGAACTATGGTTGACAGCCAATCAGGGGCGTCACTGCTCGTCAATGTCAGAATATTTGAGATGACCAATCAAACCAAAGTAGGCGGGCTTTACATTCACAGACGCTAGAGCACGAATTTTAGCAGCACTATTCGACGCTTCAGTGCACGGGCAGAATGCGAGATAAGATGTAAGTAGCTAAACTTATAACGTAAATAATATAATTAGTTTTAGGTCTTTAATGTTAAACGAATGACAAAAAATAATCAGGAAAACTAATATAGTTTTTTTTTTGTCTAATTTCACCCTTTTGAACTAAAATTAGGCATGTAACGTCAGCCTAATATAATAATTCGTTTACATTGTGAGGTGACAAGAAACATTCAAAAAAGCTGTTTTCAAAAAAAAGCTCAGCTTTTAGGAGGGGAAGAGAAAGGGCACGATGAGGAGACTGAAAAAAGAAAAGAAAAAAAGGAAGGATGATGGAGATGAGGAGAGTATTGACAAATAGTCTACTGACATAGTTTTAAAGCTATTTCGTATCCTTTTTTTTGGTCTTCAAACGTCTTGAAATGCACATATCAGAGATTAAAAAAAATGTAACCCCCAAACCTCCACCTCAAATGTAGGACCTGTATTAGGCATCAGAATCAGAAAGAGCTTTATCCCAAGTGTGCTTGCACACACAAGGAATTTGTTTTGGTGCTGATGCTTCCAGTGCACAGATAGACATATGTGATAAGGCATAAGATCAATAATGAATGTGTAGCCTTTAATGTGAATTAATTTTATAAATAGTTACCTTAATAGTTTTCAGTAAATGAACATGTCTGAGAAAATGATTAATAGGCAAAATCAACCAGTGGACCCCATGTTTACTTTCTTCACTGACAGACAAAAATGAAAAGCCTATTATCAGTCAAAGCTCAACTTTAGGAGGGGAAGAGACAGGGCAAGAGAAAAACAAAGAGAAAAAGAGTGTGATGCTGATGAGGAGAGAAAAATAATCAGCTGCCCACTGACATGGTTTTATCCCAAAAAAATATTGCCTTCAAAACATCTTAAAATGCACATAATAGTTCAGAGAATTAAAAATGTTCTCGGGGAAACCCCCGAACCCACCTAGCTAACACAACTCAAATTCAGGACTACAGTGATTATAAAACCCTGCAAATGCATGGTCATGACAGTGAGCATTTGACCTTTTTTTTCTTTTTTTTTAAATCATACCCTTATTGGGGGCTTAGCCCCCCTAAAAGGAAAATCCTAAAATCACCCCTGCAGCCAATGCTAAGTGAGAGTGAGTGGATCACGTATGCCACTCGCTCTCTGCTAATTCAAGACAGCATGAGTGCGCATGCGCACATCTACGTAAACTACATTCTATGGACCGAAGAGGCACCGCTAACCTCTCCCTCAATGACCATGGCCTTGAATTTCATACATGAAACAATGTTTTTTAGGAGCAAACAATGGCAAAAAGGAGTATATTATGTGTTTTCGTGGAACTTTTAGTCATAAATTTTTTTTTTGTAATAAATTAAATTAAATTAATAATGTGGTGAATTAATAAAGCTCTTGGAATTAATAAATGTAATGTCAACTTTTCCTTTGGTGAGGCACTGCCTACCCTGACCGTACGTCCCTGGTTCATATATACACAGACACACACACATCTTTACATTTTAGACTCACCGTTTCACCAGTCTCTGCATTATTGGATGAAACTTCAATTTTCCTTTTACGAGCAGGAGGTTTCGGAGTTCTTCGACCACTTCCTCTGTGATTTGATTGGCTGGAACAGCCAATACTGATATAAAAAAAAATCAAATCAAAGAGGAACATGCTTAATTCAAGGTATAAGAAACATCAAGACAGCCGTGATATGTATATATATATATATATATATATATATATATATATATATATATACACACACACACACACACAATTTAATAACATAATAATCATATACACTACTGTTCAAATGTTGTTGTTATTTTAAAGAAATTAATACTTTTGAGCAAGGATGACTATTACATTGTTTCAAAAAATTATATTTTTCCAATAAATGCTGTTCTTCAAACTACATTAAAGAATCCTAAAATATCAGTTTCAACAAATAATATTAAGCAGCACAACTTTTTTTCAACATTGATAATAAAAAAATGCTTATGGAAATAAATTATATTTTAAATTATAAAAAAGCTATTTTAAATTCTAATCTCTCACTATATTAGTTTTTACTGTATTTTTGATCAAACAAATACAGCCTCTGTGAGTATAATACTTTTTAAAAAAGTCTTACTGACCAAAAACTATACATAAATCTAAAAATTATATCATTAAAAAGTTCAAAATAAGGATAGTTAGTTATACCTTGTCGTCCATCCTGCATTGTGACAAAGAACGTTGGCCGAAGTCCATTTGTCTGCAGGTTTCCATGTTGATCTGTTAATATGGTTATGACCCTCTGACCTGATTCATTCACCACTTTGTTGGATACTTAAAGTCCAAGGAACTGACAGCTATGGCCTCCTCTGTGTCACCTAAACATCATGAGAAAAACAAAATGCAGTTGTTGGTTTAAATTCGATTTAAGATCATAAAATAACCAACAATGTTCAAATTGATTAGATTCGCTTTGCAATGATTCTCTAGTTGTATCGTACCTGAGCTGGCTTTGATCAAGTCAGAGAGGTTGACGAACTCCCCCTTGGATGTTTGGGACGCCCTGAATGATGAACTGTGGGGCGGAGCTCCCGTTTATGATTGACGCTTCGGCATTCCTGTTCACTTGATTCTGCATTCCCTCCTAAAAGGCAAAACAAGGATTTATGAGGAACATTTCTTAGGGCTTCTTTACACCTGGCTTGTTTGGAGCATTTGTTTTGGAACCTGCTATATTTTGTCCCTAAATTTGGTTCACTACCCACAATTTCACAGACAATGCTTAAAGGGATAGGTCACTTTGAAATTAATTTTTGATATGTTTTAGCTTACCTCAAGGGCATTCAAGATGTAGGTGTCTTTGTTTCCATTTTGATATTTTTAGGTCAAACCGTTCTTGTCTGTCAGTCATATAATGGAGGTCTATGGTCACCACCTCAAAGAGCATGCACAGAGAAGTCAAACTTAAACATGATTTAATGACTCATAAATGTGAGTACACATTGATGGCCTAAGACACGAAACGAGCGGTTTGTGTGAGAAAACGAACAGTATTTATATCGTTTTTACCTCTTGTAACCACAGCCACGTCCAAGTGATCTGAGGGCATGGGCAGTTCGGTCTGCGCAAGCGCCGGAAGTGATCTCTCGCCCAGTTCAACATTGTCTGTTAAAATATCTAAATCATCTTTCATTGCTGATTTCCTGTATATCTAAATATGTTTAGATCTTCACAGTGAAAGGTAACACTTCAGAAATCTCTGTGTAAACAATGAGTGATGTACACGCGAGAGATCACTTCCGGCGCTTGCGCCAGAGCCGAGGCGCCCTCGCCCTCAGATCACTTGGACGAGGCTGTGTTTACAAGAGGTAAAAACTATATAAATACTGTTCATTTTCTCACACAAACCACACGTTTTCGTGTCTTAGGCCATCAATGTATACTTACATTTACGAGTCATTAAATCGTGTTTAATTTGCTCTTTGAGGTGGTGACCATAGACCTCCATTATATGACTGACAGACAAGAACGAGTTTAACCTAAAAATATCAAAATTGAAACTACTGAGTGAACTATCCCTTTAAGTCTAGTCCCAGACTAAAATATATGTTCGAGCTGTTTTAACTAAAAGCAACTTGCACCGATTTATCTTCAAATATGTCAGAGCCATTGTTTTGGCTCAAGATGCACATCAGTAATATTTTTAACAAATGCACGTTTATAAAAGTTACCTAAATGCCCTAACTGTACTAATGCCTAATCCTGGCTTGATCTAAGCTTCGTCTGTGAAATCGGGCCTTGGCAAACTTATGCATGGAAATTACGGCTTCGGCATCCTCACCAAAAACCCGGTCAGAGACAGCCTGAACGAGAGTTGTCTCGACCCGCTTGAAAACAAACTCTGGAGGCGGTTTGCTTGAGCCAAGAGGGCAATCTGACCCAACGATCAATGTTGTATCACAATTTATGACTGATAATTAAAGGTGCAGCAAGCGATCTTTGAGAAACACAGCTGAAAGTGGATTGAACCGAGCAGTACAACACACATGTAGGGCGTGTCCTTCATAATTTAAAGGAAAAAGAAAAGTCAGAGAGATGGTTGAGAGACATTACAAAAAAGAGAAAAATAAGGGTTATGATCAGGGAAGAGCTTTAGGACCCACGTTAACATTAGAAAGGATTAGGTTGCATTGTTTCTGCTCTATACGTGAGCAACATTGGTTTTGCTGTTTCACACAGAACCAAGATATGCTGTTGTTGTAATGTTCTCTATACATTATTTTGCTTCAGCTATGATAAAGAGACATCCCACTCTTGCATTGCGTGTTCGTGCATTTTGGCGAATGGAGCAATGAAGGGAGGGTTGATTTCAAATATCACAGTTTTTCTCAGAAATCACTTACTGCAACTTTAAATACGTAGCAGCAATGCTTGTTTTGCTAATGCTTTTGAAAATGAATCATGGGTTAACCAGGAGAAAAGAGGAAGTGAAATGTCTAATTGAAATTTGGTCTGTACAACAACTGTACAAAACTCAAAAACACAAACTAAGTTGGCACCTAGACTCCATCTCAAAGTTATTCTTGCTAAAGTAATATACCGGCAGCTACAAAGAAAGCCACATCAAGCTTGCAGAATTGTTGTCTATCCATCCTGACAGATGACCGCTATGAAAAGAATCCCAATGATTAATATACCAATGAGAGAACAGTTTACTCGCACATCACCTGTATTCATATTTTTTGGGGTTACACTTTGATTTTAAGGTGACGTAGTTACACAACTACATGTACTTACTCTAGTAATAACAGTAAATTACGCATAATTACAAGTAACTAACCCTAAACCCAACCGTAATTCTACAGTAAGTACTTGAGTAAGTACAATGTAACTACTTCACCTTAAAAATAAAGTTTAACCAATATTTGCTTCCATTTAGAAATGTTGCCTGGTGAAAGCGAACCGAAACCAAGAAGAAATTGCAATATTTTTAGATTAACAGGATTAACAGGTTTGAAAATGCCCTTCAATTTTCTAGTGTTCAGTAGTTTTCCAAACACATGACAAACCTGTAACAGGTGTATAAGTTCTGCGTGTTGTATGTCGATAGCGATATCAAAAGCGGACTTGTCAAACTTGCTGAGGGCATGGACATCTGCACCGTGTTTGACCAACAGCTCTGCAACGTTTTAATGGCCGTGCTGGGCTGCCCAGTGAAGAGCGGTCATCTTCAACATGTCTTTGGCATTAATGTCGGCACCACTCTAAAACATAAAGAGACACTTTCAGTCAGTCTCCTCGATTTGACAAATTGGAATAGTTTATAGTACAACAAGTAATCTAACGCAACACAGGACAAGCCTCGTCTTACCCTGATTAATAAATCCACAATGACCTCATGGCCCTCTGTAGCCGCCATGTGCAATGGGGTCCTGTCCACTTTGGTTCGGGCATCTCTGCTGACACCCGCCCTCAGTAGGACTTCAGCAGTGGAGTAATGACCATGCTGGGCTGCTAAATGTAACGGAGAAGTTCCAAGCTGCAAAATAGGTACATATAAATGAGCTTTTACATCAGTGTAAAATTTTTTTTGTAATTCCACTTTGCAACAGTTTACAAGCAGATAATGTCAGTGACGCATCTTATGAGTCAGAATATGATGTAAAGATAGTCAGACCTTTATAGATTGACATGTTATGATTCTTAAAAAGCATTGATAACACTGTTTTTCTTATTGATTGCATCTCATGAAGGCTAAGATCTAAATCATATTAACTCATAACATTATTGACGACATGACCAACCCAGTCAGGTGGTGAACTGGGCTCCGTTGGCCATCAGCGTTCCGGACTTCATCATCATGACCATTTCAGAGCTGCTTCTAAGAGACGCTTTCCCAAATCCACCAACGACATCTAGGCAAAGACAGAGATACCATTTAGGACTAAAAACTGTTATGATGATAATGTCTGTGCATTACTCTTAACAAAGATATTGTACTGGGAAAAAATGATCTGTTACTGATCAATACAAAACATCATTAACTTCATTTCAAATTGTGTAGTGATTGCCTATTTGTACATTCCACTTGTAGTATGAGATGTGTACCAAATTATAAGATTATAGTTTGCTTTTTGACCTTTTTAATTCATTTAATTTTTGGGAAAATTGGATGTATGATAGAATAGGAAGAAAATTATGTGGCCAACTCCTTAAATAACGTTATATTGTGAATTACATATCTTCCAAACATTTGCATCTGTCCAACCATTAATCATGCATAATTCAGACGCGACATTGCGTTTACTTTTAGAGGATGTTTAAAAATACATCTGTAGGCCTACTATTACACCAATGTAGTAACCAGCTGAATAGTTAAATAACAGCCTTTCTGTTCATATCATTCGAAAATAAATGGGGAAAACAGTGGCCAGATATTTCAAAGAGAAACTTCCGAGAACACATACACCAAATACATGAGAACTTAAAAACAGAAAAATGAGTTTGCATTAGTAAGAAAATCTTTAAGGTCGATTTTAAAGCTCGTATTTTACATGCCAAACTCATGTGCCATGTGGAGTCAAAAACAACCGAGCAGAACCGACACACATCCTCCATCTGCGCCACGAACTAATACAGACTCGGCGTATCAAACTCACCGTTATATCCTGTCTGTCGGACGTCTATTGGGTGATATTAAAGTACTATATAGTTCTCCGTAGTGTATTTCTGAACTGGCTCAACATAAACATGTCTGCGTTTAAAGCGCATTCAGATATGGCGGCTGCTTTAACCCCGGAAATAAAAGGGAGCTGCTCAGACGCTTCGGACGTGTCTTCAAATCTAGCGAGCTGCGTTCTTAGACGTCATGTTTAGGCCTATTAAGTGCGGTTACTAGCGAGCTGTCTACTTAGGCAGCATGTTTGGACCCAATAAATGCGGCTACTAGCGAACTGCCTCCTTAGACTGCTTGTTTGGGCCTATTAAGTGCGTTTGAACCATAGACTTATAAAAAAAAATGAACCCCACAAAACAATACACGAACCCTATTTTTCTATAAAAAAGAAAAGAAAAGAAAAATACTGACTAGGTAGGCAGCACGCTGGGGTTCGAGAAACTGCCTACCTATCTATTCAACAACTACTACTAGGCCTATATAGATCATTCATATATATATATATATATATATATATATATATATATATATATATATATATATATATATATATATATATATATATATATATATATATATATATATATATATATATATATATATATATATATATATATATATATAAATTAAAAAGATATTGATAATTGATAAGATATATATATATATATATATATATATATATATATATATATATATATATATATATATATATTATCAGTATCTTTTTTAATTTATAAATATATATTGTAAATGTATAATAGGTTAGAGATGGAGAGTTAAATGTGTAGGCTACTTGAGATTTTTTTGTAATAAATTAAAAAAATTATATAATGTGCTTGTGTGCATATATATATATATATATATATATATGTGTGTGTGTGTGTGTGTAATAGACTGTAAATAAATAAAATAAATGTTTATTTACATATTTAAAATGTTAGGTTTTTTTTGGGGGGGGGGGTATATCTTACTTATGGATGTTTAGAAATTGAGAAGTCTTGATATTTACTGATGTATAAAAGAAAAACGTTTTAAGGTAAAATATTTAATACTGCAAACTCTTTGCAGCTTATGCTTACCTAAATTGCTACACAGCTGTCAAAACTGTGCCTATCAGCACAATAAACCACAGGAAAAAAAAAGATTATCATAACCAGAATCTTCTACAGCAGGAGTCAGGACTACGAAACTGTGTTTGCACCTGTATTTGAAAATGTTTGTGTTTAATACTCTCTTCTCTCAGTCAATGTTAAACATTAATGTATTCTTTGTTTTATACCTATTAAACAGAAGGGAAAAAACATGAACACAAATGCATTTTTTATTCATTTAGCAGCAAGCTCACTTTAATTGGCATCTGGCATTTGTCATCAAACATGGTGGGGGGAAATAAAAGAGTGAAAAGCATTAGGTGTGTGTAAACATGGACATCTGTTCAATACAAAAACACCTTCAAGGGAAATTTTAGTTTAAGCTAGTAAAGTTACTGTATGCATTATTATTACAAATAATTTGGCATTCAGCAATATTATAAAGTTTTAAATGTACCATTTGATCTGAATCCCATTGTCTTCAACATGAAATGAATTGGCCGATTTAGGCTCTGAATATCCTAATCTTATTTCATATGCACATTAAATTGAGCAGTCATGTAGAGTTTACAGGGCAGTAGTGTAAATAACATCCACATTCAGTAATGCCTTGATAGTTTTAGAAGAATATGAATGAACTCAAGGCCTTAAC